>CM053567.1:103716964-103779548 GCA_028646485.1 Cryptoprocta ferox
AGAAGAAGAGAAATAATAAAGATCAGGGCAGAAATAAACAATATGGAATCCAAAAAAACCAGTTGAACAGACCAATGAAACTAAGAGTTGGTTTTTTGAAAAAGTGACAAAATTGATAAACCTCTAGCCAGGCTCCTCAGAAAAAAAGAGAAAACACCCAAATAGACAAAATCATGAATGAAAATGGATCTATTACAACCAATCCCTCAGAAATACAAGCAATCATCAGAGATAACTATGAAAAATTATATGTCAAAAAACTGGACAATCTAGAAGAAATGGACAAATTCCTAAACACACATGCACTACCAAAATTCAAATGGGAAGAGATAGAAAATCTGAACAGACCCATAACCAGTGAAGAAATCGAATCAGTTATCGAAAATCTCCCAATGAATAAGAGCCCAGGGTCAGATGGCTACCCAGGGGAATTCTACCACATTTAGTGTAGAGTTAATATCCATTCTTCTCAAGCTATTCCAAAAAAATAAAAATAGAAGGTAAGTTTCTGGACTCATTCTACGAAGCCAACATCACTTTGATTCCTAAACCAGACAGAGACCCAACAAAAAAAGGGAACTACAGGCCAATACCCTTAATGAATACAGATGCAAAAATCCTCAACAAGATACTAGCAAATCGAATTCAATAGCATATAAAAAGAATTATCCACCATGATCAAGTGGGATTCATTCCTGGGTTACAGGGCTGGTTCAGTATTCACGAATCCATCAATGTGATACATCATGTTAAGAAAAGAAAAGATAAAAATCATATGATCCAGTGGATAGATGCGGAAAAAGCATTTGAGAAAACACAGCATCCTTTCTTAATGAAAACCCTCGAGAAAGTCAGGATAGAAGGAACTTACTTAAACATTATAAAACCATTTATGAAAAGCCCACAGATAATATCATCCTCAATGGGGAAAAACAGAGCTTTCCCCCTAAGAGCAGGAACAGGACAGGGATGTTCACTCTTACCACTGTTGTTTAACATAGTGCTGGAAGTCCTAGGATCAGCAATCAGACAACAAAAGGAAATAAAAGGCATCCGAATTTGCAAAGATGAAGTCAAACTTTCACTTTTCACAGATGACATGATACTCTACATCGGAAACCCGACCAACTCCACCACAAGCCTACTAGAACTGACCCATGAATTCAAAAGTTGCAGGGTACAAAATCAATGTACAGAAATTGGTTGCATTTTTATACACCAGTAATGAAGCAACAGAAAGAGAAATCAAGAAAATGATCCCATTCACAATTGCACAAAAAACCATAAAATACCTAGGAATAAACCTAACCAAAGATGTAAAAGACCTGTACGATGAAAACTATAGAAAGCTTATGAAAGAAATTGAAGAAGACACAAAGAAATGCAAAGACACAAAGAAATGGAAAAGCATTCCATGCTCATGGATTGGAAGAATAAGCATCGTTAAAATGTCATTATTACCCAAAGGAATCTACACATTCAATGCAATCCCAATCAAATTGCACCAGCATTCTTCTCAACGCTAGAACAAACTATCCTAAAATTCATATGGAACCACAAAAAACACCGAATAGCCAAAGTAATATTGAAGAAGAAAACCAAAAGGGGAGGCATCACAATCCCAGACTTTAGCCTCTACTACAAAGGTGTCATCATCAAGACAGTATGGTACTGGCACAGAAACAGACACACAGACCAATGGAATAGAATAGAGAGCCCAGAACTGGACCCACAAATGTACGGGCCAATTAATCTTTGACAAAGGAGGAAAGAGTATCCAATGGCAAAAAGACAGCCTCTTTAACAGGTGGTGCTGGGAGAACTGGACAGCAACATGCAGAAGAATGAAACTAGACCACTCTCTTACACCATACACAAAAATAAACTCAAAATGGATGAAAGACCTGAATGTGAGATAGGAAACCATCAAAACCCTAGAGGAGAAAGCAGGAAACAACCTCTTTGACCTCAACCGTGCAGCAATTTCCTTCTCGACACATCCCCAAAGGCAAGGGAATCAAGAACCAAAATAAACTATTGGGACCTCATCAAGATAAAAGGCTTCTGCACTTTAAAGGAAACAATAAAAAAAAAAAAACTAATAGGCAACGACGGAATGGGAAAAGATCAGATAAAGGGCTAGCTAGTATCCAAAATCTACAAGGAACTCCCCAAACTCCACACCCGTAAAATGAATAATCCAGTGAAGAAATGGTCAGAAGGCATGAATAGACACTTCTCCAAAAAGGACAGCCAGATGGCCAACAGATACATGAAACGATGCTCAGCATCACTCATCATCAGGAAATACACATCAAAACCACACTGAGATACCACCTCACACCAGTCAGAGTGGCTAAAATGAACAAATCAAGAGACTATAAATGCTGACGAGGTTGTGGAGAAACGGGCCCTCTCCTACACTGCTGGTGGGAATGTAAACTGGTACAGCCGCTCTGGAAAACATTGTGGAGGTTCCTCAAAAAACTATCAATAGAACTCCCCTATGACCCAGCAATAGCACTGCTGGGGATTTACCCAAGGGATACGAAAGTGCTGATGCATAGGGGCACATGTACCCCAATGTTCATAGCGGCACTTTCAACGGTAGCCAAATCATGGAAAGAGCCTAAATGTCCATCAACGGATGAATGGATCAAGAAGATGTGGTTTATCTATACAATGGAATACTACATGGCCGTGAGAAAGAATGAAATCTGGCCATTCGTAGCAAAGTGGATGGACCTCGAGGGTGTCATGCTAAGCGAAATAAGTCAGGCGGAGAAGGACAGATACCATATGTTGTCGCTCATAGGTCTAACAGGAGAAACCTAACAGAGGACCATGGGGAGGGGAAGGGGGGAAAAAGAGTTAGGGAGAGGGAGGGAGACAAAGCATAAGAGACTCTTGAATACTGAAAACAAACTGAGGGCTGAAGGGCTAGGGGGAAAGGGGAGGGGGGTGATGGTCATAGTAGAGGGCACTTGTGGGGAAGAGCACTGGGTGTTATATGGAAACCAACTTAACAATAAGCTACAAAAAAGAAATTCATTAAAAATAAATAAATAAATAAATAAATAATAAAATAATAAAATGAAAAGCAGAATGGTTGTATGGGTGCAGAATGGTTTTAAGTGTATCAGTTGGTTACCCTTGTGATTATGTGGCTGATTAGGAGCTCTGGGTTGCTGATTCTGCTCAGCATCACTTCAAAGTATGGTATTGCATATCACTATCTTGGGAAAAGATCAAATTCAAAAGTACAGTTTCTACTGTATTTATTGAGCTTTCATACTATGCCAAAAATCAGAAAATTATAAGTCAAACCATTGTATGTTGGAGACGGTCTATAAATTTTTATTCTGCATTTTGGTCCATAATACCATGCATATTTATAGTCAACTGCCATGTGGTTAATTAAGGAGTATCAACATAAATATCAAAAATCTACTAAAATGATTCTATATTTACTTACCTTTCTAAAAAATATTATTGTTATTTTTTATTTTGAACCTCTAGCTAAGCTCTCAGATAAAACCTTTAAAAAATCTGTACAACTTTAATTCTTGCTCATGCTCCCAAGGAGCAAGAGTCAAGGCATTAGTACAAGAATCTGTTTAGTATAATTCATAGAAATCCTTGCAGAAAGGAGAAAAGTAGGTGGAGAAACAGAAAAGGAAAGCAACACAACTGGCATTTACATTTTTAATTTTTATTTTCTTTGGTAATTTAAGGTTATGTATATTGTTTTTCTTTTATTTAGTGTGCCATTTATATTGATTAAACTGATGATAATCTTGATTGAGGCATAAAAATGCTATGACTTTAGTAGGAAATAAATCAAGGCTGAGAGTTTAAATCTATTTGGTAATAAACACACAATTGCAAAACTTTCATTAGTATCAAAGAAATTAATTCTAAGGAAGTACAGTGTATTTCCAAATGATAGCTATCTGCACATAAGAAGTTCATGCTGGGGGGCACCTGGGGGGCTCAGTCGGTTGAGCGTCCGGCTTCGGCTCAGGTCATGATCTCATGCTTCGTGGTTCGAGCCCCGCATCAGGCTCTGTGCTGACCACTAGCTCAGAGCCTGGAGCTTGTCTTTGGATTCTGTGTCTCCCCCTCTCTTTGACCCTCCCCTGCTCATGCTGTCTCTGTCTCTCTCTCTCAAAAATAAATAAAACATTTAAAAAAAAAAAAGAAGTTCATGCTGGGCCAATCGCCTATCAGGCTTTGCAGGGACTAACCATGAATGACTGGATGAGAGAAAGCCACTGAGGATGGATTCTTTAGGAGATTTAATTATAATGAACTTTACTAAAAATTAGAATTTATGCAGCTCTTGGATTTTCTTCCTCTTTAGTTCCATTGCTAGCTCATGAGCATAGTCATGGAACAATGCACGTTATAGTTTTAGAGTGGATATTTCTGATTTTCAAAGCTAAAACAAAAATCAGAAATTGCTTTCTACTGGTTGCACTAGACACTACAGGTACAGAGAATAAGATAAGACAAAACCCCTTCTTTCAAGCAATTCTCAGCTTAAGTCCATTTGAATCATTACCATGGACACAGACATTTGTATTAGGAATGTTTTATTGAGCAGTGTCAACCACTGAGGGCCATGGGATGTCACTGGAAAATACCTATTTAGGAGAATACCCTGTGCACTATTTTAGCTCTTCTGTTCTTTGTAACACTTCACACAAAATGAATTTATGTACTTACTATCTTGTCATTTGGTGATACGTAACAGTGAAGTAAAGGCCATGAGGAACTGGCCTAGTTCCAAGGCCTTGTAAACCACAGTCAATTTGATGTAGCTGTCCATACAAAGTGGTTGTGAGTCATGGTTAAGTGATTGTGACATGTCTGAAAGGCAAACTTATGTCCCAGAAAAGAAGCGTTCTATGGATAGGTGGTTGCTTATAGTTTTTGTAAAGATATATGGAAATTTTGATCTGGAAGAGACCACATCACAGAGAGACTGTTATTGTCTTATAGCACACTGGTGATAAAAACCTTTCAATACAGATCTGAACTAAATCTTATATATGCTCAAATTGCCACCTTTTTTTGTGATCACTGGAACTAATAGTCTAATTGTACGCCTATGAAATATGGCAGACGTAGGGTAAATAGATATCTAGGAGTCCTGGGAAAGTTCATACTTCTCTAATACTTGATTTTATTTCCAATATTCACTCTAACTATGATAATGTCAATAAATTTCACTTTGGGTTTTCATGTTATAATTCCATTGGCTTCTCATAAGACAACAAAAATAACGAAGTCAAAAAGAATGTATTTAAGAAAGCTGAAAGGAAAGATGTTCATTTATTTTACACAAAGTGCAGTAGTATTCTCCATGGCCTAGCTCCTAACTTTCCAGTTTTAATTTTTGCCATGTCTCAATGTACATTTTTTCTTTCTTATTCACCCAAACCAACCAACTGGCAACAGCTCCCTAACTTTCTAATATCCTCCTACTTGCTGTACAGGCTGACTCTCACTGTGCTCCTTGTGTGCTTTTTAATATCCATAATATCTGGACATTACCAGAAAGAAAACTACATTTTGATTGGCCCGGTTAGTCTCATGGAGACCAAATTCATTTTTCCTCCTGGTCCTGTTCCTTTTTTCCTCTTTGCCCACACTCCCAGGGCCTTTTTGACTCACCTCCCTTGTGACATTGGATTCTCTGGGAAGCAGATATGGAGACTGAGTAGAAGTGCAAAAGGGGAAGGAAAGGAGGAAAGAGGCAGAAATGGACAAGGGGAAGCTATCAGAATGTGATGCTGACCTGATGAAGCTCAACAGGTGTGGAGCAACAATTGCCCTTAGAGGATCCCACATTGGACGAAAATAGCCAGCTTGTTCTATCACTGCTTTTGGTCAGTCATTGGCTAGATCGTCTTCCTCTGTCCTCAGAAAAGAGCGACCTCGGCTGGAAAGCAGGGATAGCCCCTGATATAGTTAATGGCTAGAGACTGTCGTCTTATATTCCATAGCTTGCAGCTGGGCAACCTGTCCTTTCTTGAAGAGGAATATATCTCTTTGCCACATCCTGCTCCTAGGATCTCAGTCCCACATCTGAGATGCAGCAAAGTACTCAATGTCACCAATTTCTGATTCCATCCGGGGATATTTTCCTCCTCAGTTAATTAGGAAGGGACCTTAGATTTTCAGATTCAAGACAGTAAAAATAAATAACCCTTTCTCCAGCTGTTTTTCAGAATCCCTCATAATGTGACCTTGTTGGCAAATTTGAAGGCTCTATATTTTTGCGATGTCTCCTTGATCTCCTATATACTGTAAGAAGAAAAGAATGAGGAAGAAGAACGATTCAGATCAAAGGTCACGTTCTTTGTGAAGGTTTTTCCACACCCTCCTCTAGGCTGAATTCACTGTTTTTCAACTGTACTTGCACTGGCTGCTGTGAATGCCTCAGTTATAGCACTTAGCATATTGTGTTCTAGTAGTTGACTTTCTTGTCTGTTTCTTCATTAGACTGGACAATTATTAAGGGCAAGACAATTCCTTGTCCCTCTGTCTGTCTCTAACTTTTAGGCTCATAATAGATGCTTTGGATTTGTACTCTGCGGTGTGACAGCAGGGCCAAACCCATTTTAATACAAAGCTGTATTTTCATTAGATTTCCAAACTATTGAAAAATATACTCAATGCTTAATCAATTTCTTATCAAATATTTATAATATACATATACCAAATTCAGAAAATACTGAATAGTTTTTGGAAGAAAATAAAGCCCTATAATTATACAGTCTAAATATAATTAATATTAATGTTTTGTTTCCTTTGTGTTTTTTTATGATTTATAATTTTTGTATGTTGACATATGGACTTTTGCACTGAATATTATATTTACCATTTATTAAATTAAATTTACCATTATAAAATTACCTTGTCATTTAATATTATTAAAAATTATTTGGGGTGCCTGGGTGGCTCTGTTGGTTAAGCATCCAACTTCAGCTCAGGTCATGATCTCTCAGTTCGTGGGTTCGAGCCCTGTGTTGGGCTCTGTGCTGACAGCTCAGAGCCTGGAGCTTGCTTTGGATTCTGTGTCTCCCTCTCTCTCTGCCCCTCCCCCGCTTGCACTCTGTCTCTTGAAAATAAATAAACATTAAAAAATTATTTAATTTTTTTCTATTATCAGAAATTAGGTAGTTTCCAATATTTGCTTTTATGTATAACCTGTCATGAACTTCTTTCAAAACAACTCTTTATTCTAATCTGTGACTATTTCTTTCAGGTTAAACAGTAACATATTTATTAATCTTTGTTCATGTTGTTGAACTATTTTCCAGAGAGTTTATACCAGTTAATCCTTCCCTATAGATGTGTGTGAGGTCCTCCCACCATACTCTTGGCAGCACTATTATCTTTAAAACAAGACAACTTAGACAACATAAACAATGGTTCTTTCTGTTTTAATGGAGATTTATCTTAATAACTTGAATATTTTATTTCATATTTTATTAGTCACCTAAATGCCACCTTCTGTAATTCTTATATTCATATTACTTGTCCATTATTATGAGTTTGAGTGAGTTTTTAATGCAGTTAATATTATTAAATGTGTTTGTCATTATGGATGTAAACATCAGTTTGGATTATCTTACAATTTTATAAGATTCTGCTCTTCAGAGAGCCTCAAATTTTATCTAGATATATTTAACCAGCATTTCCTAACCATCTATTTGTTTCTATATTTATAAAGTGTTTATTCATTATAAGATCAGTTAGTCATTATTCCCATCTGTTTTCTGCTTTTATTTTAAAAAAAATTTATTTTAATGGATGATAGTTTAAAATTGTGATCCAACTTAATATGTTCCTCAAAAGCATAATTTCCCCAAAACCTTTCAGTGATTCATCTATATACATTGGCTTACAATGCTTCTTTTCCATCTATTATGATCTTTTTTATTTTATTGGCTTTAAGATAGTCTCTAATATTCTGTTTATTTATTTACCCATTCTTCAAACAAATTTACAGATGTTTTATAGATGCTTGAAAAGAAAGCATATTCACTATTAGCGGGAAACATACATACATGCATCCAGATATTCAACATTTGTTTCAGGTCAATTCAAACACCTTTAGAAATAAGGTGAGTGATATGAATGTGCCCAAAGCCCAAACGTAATTCATTAGGGAGTGGTTTTGAGGATAGTTTGCACCATCCTATGAGATCTTCCTGTGGTTCATTTCTCTGGCATGGGGCATCTTCTCTTGCATACACACTTTTAATTTCTCCTACTCAGTTCCCCTCCACAGTAGTATATACCACAGACTCCCCATGCTGGAGTCCCTTAGGCTGGAGGGTAACCTTCTTGGATGAGGTACTGGCAAAAAGATCTCAAGATTAGTTCCTTTTCTGGTGTCCCTTGGACTTGTAAGAATTCCTACACCCTTAGAACAGCAAATGATGTCTTAGCTGCTCTACTGTTATCATCTCTCTTTAATTTTATAGGGGCAAGTCCTCAAATCTTGGCAGATAGCCATTTCCCCAATGCAAGGCCAAATTGCTCATTTTGGAGGGACTAAATATTTCTATTCAACAGTCTCTGAGACAATTCCCTCCTGCCATCTTGGCTTAAGTGCTGGGGAAGTACATGAATACTACATTTACCAAAGCCCGACCACTTCAACAACCTTCCCTTCTTTCCCTGGAATCAACTTCTTTTATAGGTGGTTGAGGTAAGGTGTGGTGGGGATGGGGCCTGGATGAGGATAGTAGGCTGATTTTTCTGTTTTTCATTAGATCTTGTGGGAGATATTGATGCCCAGAGCCTATCTTTAGAATGTGGTATAATAGCTTCTCTTTGTCCTCAAATTTGAACTCTAGTAAGGTTAGCATACTTAATAAATTAATAAATTAATAAATTATACAGTTGCTTATCCATGTTGTCTGGACAGTTCTACTCAATATTGTTCCATGGAGAAAATCATGCACTAGAATAAGGCAGAATATCATATTCCTGTGGTCTGTGTGGAATCCAAGCAATGGAATCATCTGTTGTTTAGTGTCCTTGCCCTGCTCTTATTTCTGCCCTGGAGGGTTAAGCTGGTTCTTTTGGGAGGGAATAAAAAAACCATTAATCTTTATTTACACATTAAACACAGAGATTTCTAGAGTGTATGCTGTGTTGTGCTGATAAAAGTGTCCTCCAAATAAGCAAACAAAAAAATCAAAAAACAAAACAAAACAGAAAATCACAGGGGAAAAAACCCCAAACCAAAACAAAAACACTGATATTTGTAGTGTTTTCCAACTTCCAAGGTGTAAATACTTTCGCTATGTAGATTTCAATAGATTTCAACCTCTGGATGTGAAGTCACTAAATGCGGAGTAGGAAGGAAATCCACATAACTCTTTTTTTTTTTAATGTGTATTTGTTTTTGAGAGAGAGAGAGACAGAGACAGAGAGAGTGCACAAATGGGGAAGGGGCAGAGAGAGAGGAAGACACAGAAACTGGAGGAGGCTCCAGGCTCTGAGCTGTCAGCACAGAGCCTGAAGAGGGGCTCGAACTCAGGGATTGTGAGATCATGTCCTGAGCCGAAGTTGGACACTTAACTGACTGAGCCACCCAGGCACCTCCCACATAAATGTCCCTTGTGAACCAGTCCAAGCTGGCTGCAGGGCATCATTATTTAATAGGTATGACTCTATAGAGTATGATGGAAATTATGGTGATAGTGTAACGCTTCTAATACGCTCTACCCAAGCTATTTGTTGGAGCTATCTTGAAGAGAGAGAGAGTTATTTTCTGAGATGAGGCAAAACGAAGTAGACCTGAAAACAGAGCAACAGGGAAATGTTAGCGCACTTTTCCTGGGGGAAGCAGAGCTACGTGACAAGGCAAGAAGCTAGATTTACTAGAAAAATGAGTGAAATTCACAGTGGTGGGATAGCCAAACACTAATGACTTTAAGAACAGGCTGTCTAGTATGTGTAAATAGTCTGCTCATCAGGGCTGTAATTCTATTACTGTCCCAAACTTTCACTTATGTTGCCTACACACAAAAAACCGCCTTTGTAAGCTGTTATTAGATAAATGAAGAAAAAGGTCTATGTGCCATATCTGGGCCAATGCACAATGCATAAAGTAGAATGAAACAGAAGACAAGAATCTAATGAGGTACAGAAGGCAAGAACAAGGCTAGAGGGAATTTTGAGAAGGGAAGACATGAGAATTCTCAGAAGTGTTGGGAAGGAACTTTTGCCTGATGTGTAATGGGGGTGTTTACCAATCATATTTTTGACAGAAAGATGACCTTAGCTGACATCTGGATATTATTTATTCTAGTGTTAAAAATAATTATGATCTTATTTTAATTTGTTTGATATGCCAAAGGTTGTTATTTGTTACTATAACTGTGTTTCTATCATTTACTCATATATTTAACAGTCTTATTTTATACATGTTTTTGTTATAGTATTTGAGGCATTAAAATCCATGGCTATTACAACTTATTTGTGGATTATCAAGGCATATTTTCCTATTGTTTACCCAAAAACATGGTGTGCTTTTTCATTTGTTCAGATCTTTTGTATCTCTCAGGCAATTTAAAAGTATTTCTTTATAGATCTTATATTTTCCTCTTAAACATTCCAAGGTGTAACAGAGACTGCTAATTGTCCCCTAATATTATTTCTCCTCTTGTTTCCCTGCAGTGGAAATCCTGAATTTTAGCTGGAATATGTCTTCCCAGAATAAAGGCTTCATTCACAGCCTCCATTGCAGGTAAGCTTGGCCATTGACTATGTTTTGGACAAAGGGTAAGTGGAAGTGGTATATGCAATTTTGAGGAATGTTTTTTAAGGGAGAAGTTGTGTTCTCTTTTTTCTTTCTTGTGGTAAGAATGGGACATTATGGTGAGACCAGAAGCCAGGAAGGACCCCAGGACTCTTAGGGATCTGTGGAAGAGCTATTCTAGTCTTGGACCCCTGACCACTGGACTTTTCACATGAAATAATCACTCGTGTGTCTACGCCACTGAGTTTTATGTTACATGTAGCTGAACCTAATGGTAGTTTATTTACTAAGCATTAAAAAAAATCTCTTTTACTGGTATTGTAAATGCAATATTTTTTCCCATTATATCTTCTGATTGATCATTATTTTTACGTATAAAACATGTTGATATATCCACTTCATATCTCATATGTGACTGAATTTTCACATTGTAGTGGTTAGGGAACAAGGATGGAACACAGAAGAAAGGGGAAGCTCTGGTTTATGTGATTGCTTTAGCACTTAAAAGATATGTGGGGGGCAAAATTTCTTATAACAATAGTGGAGATGATTTGCATTTGTTAGCTGCTGCAGAAGTTTCACTAGATAAGAATGAGAGGTTCAGGGCAGCCAACTACCAAGGTACATCATGAAGACTAAGCAGCTGACAGAGCAGCATTTAAGGAGAGCCTCATCTGTACCCAGAGAGCCACCTGTGCTGAAAATTAGGCCTGAAGTTTGATTATGACACTGGCAGAGTTAAGAGATTGAATTCATAGTCCTGGCTAGTATCCTATGGTAAAGACAAAGGCATGGAATGGGGACATTTAGGTAGTTGCTCTTGAGAACCATAAACCCACAGATTCCTATGAACCCCCCAGGCTGGCTAACCTACTTCCCCCTTGTTAGAGGACAGTAGTGTCCTGCTGCATGGAGGCAAAAACCTTATCTGAAATAGATTTCTTGAAAAAGATGTTTATTCTCCTCAGGATTTATCACTACATACACTTATTTATTTATTTATTTTTTTAATAAGCTGATAGAGCCAGGCCTCAGCATGGTCTTTCTATGGAACTAGTATCTCTTCAGGAGACGACACATACTGCAGGCTGTGGCTCATATTTACCAGCAGGAATCAGAGCAAAAGCAAACAAACAAAATGTTTGGGGATGGATCTTGAAGATGCTCAGCTCAGCGGGCCAGAATATAAAGCTGAGTAGGAGCAAGCTTTGCCTTTCATTTTTTCTCTTTCCTTCCATGTAACTTTGTTGTTAAATGTGTTGTTTGATTTTACTTTTGGAACCTAGATCTTAGGTGTCGGAGTCAGGTGTTCATGAGGATTGGAATTTGCTAAGAGTGCTATTCCTGGATGATGGGAAAGTAAAGAAAGGAGATTACTTATGTATTGGAAGAGCTGTGATAGATGCATTACTGGGTTGGTGGTCTAATGAAGCCAAAGCACTGCTTGGGAGGAGAGGTTGAATAAGTGAGGTGGAAAGAGAAGCAGTGTGGTGAGAAAGCGGCTGTGATTGAATGTTTTTGGGGATAGAGCAATTGTGGATTGTGACAGGGCTGGGTGCCAACCTGGTTGTGGGTATCCAAGTGGAAAGTGGAAGAGAAGGTTACATGGAACCAGTAAACCGGGAAACTGAAGGGCTGGGTTTGTTGGAACAGCAAAGTCCTTCAGGCAGACTATAGGATTTAACATGGAGGAAAAAATGGGTCAGATGACAAGGACCTTTATTTCATTTGATGACAGTAACAAGAATGGAGTGGAGAGTGAAATAAAAAGGCAGGAGTCTTGAAGAGCAGGTTTTATGTGACAAGAGTGGAGGTAGGAAGACAAAGACCTTGAAGACAAAGGTAAACTCCTTAGAGCTTTGAATCCATAGAAATACAGTGGAAGAGAAAATATTTTCTTCCTGTGTTCTTTGGGGGTAGGAAAATATTTTTTTCTCCACCCAGTCAGATCAATCTTATTGTTTATAGAAATTACTTAAAAACTCCAGCAATTTCTGTCAATATGAACACATTTCAAATGTAGAGTTGTGAGAGCTGCCAACTCACTGCCATTTTAAATGGAATCTTAAATAAAATCTTTATTATATATGTCAGTATATTATAAATACATATATATATAACATATATATATATCAGTGGGAAGCATACTGAGTTTATATAAATTTTAAGATTTTATAATATTCTTCAGCTATTAATGGCTAAGACAAAGTAATGCCAATGTAACTGGGCAATTTAATAGAAAATTCAAAGCCATTATTTTAACATAAATCTCATTATTCAAAATGACCAATCTGTTCATTTCAATACTAGTTTCAGAGCACAGTTTTCTGGCCTTTCAAAGTTTTCCATGACAGCTGTTTTCTTTTTTATGTTTCTATTTTTGCCCGTTACTCCATAGAAAACAATAAACAGAAAATTCTGAAACAGATGGCTAGTATTGTATTTTGCAGTTTATTTTTAAAATATGCAACCCAAAACATCTGCCATAATCTGGGACTAATTTTCAGAAAATGATTTTGACTTATGTTTAATGTGGATCCAATTGTAAACGATAATGGTATATGTAATGACTAGACAGACACTAAGGTGAGCATTTTGCTTCTGTGGAAATATTTGATGAAGTTACTAAGGTTTTATTTTATTTTTTAGTTAAATTCTACTCTTGTATAAGTAATCTATTGAACTTCAATTTAGTCTTTGTACTTACATTTGTCTTCTTTCCATCAAATCTCTATATTCGCTCCCATTTTCTCACCAAATATATTTCATTTTATAGGTCTAGACGTGCTAGAAGGCTAAGGTCCCTATTATTTCTAAATTATCCCTACCATCCTGTTATTTAACGTATGGTCCTCATTAAGATAATCAGGAAGTATATTTAAATAAATACCTGCTTCCAAGCTTACTTATTAACAAAATGCATGTTTTTCTAGGATTATCATGAGGAAAGTTGATATATTCAGATATTTTCTATCACTTTGAGGTTTAAAGTTCTCTATTGGTGCATAGAAAACAGAGAGCTTGCAAATCAGTGAAGGGTTGACTTGCTCATTCTTAGAAAAAATAGAAATGCTAAAGAGATATTTAGTTAGGATTTTAGCAAATAGGCACCCGTGTTAAATTAATGCAGTTCATCTAACAGCTATATGTATCACATATTATATGTGCATGTTTTGATATATATTTTTTGTTTTGATATTTTAAATTAGTTGATTCTTTTAGCAAATATTTATTGAAATCTTAATGTGTTTCAGACAGTATCTAGATGTTGGTTATGAACAAACCAGACAAAATTGTATTCAAATGAGAAGACCAATAATAGATAAACATACATGTAGTATAACTTTAGAAAATCACAAATGCTGAGAAGAAGAAACATCATAGTAAGGGAATAGAGAATGACTAATGGATGGAGATAGGGGCATGTTAGATATATTATTTCTTCATTTCAAAAAGTTTAGATCAAATCTGTGATATTTACTGCATAAAAATTTAAAACGATTTTAAAGATCTTTAATCTTTGTCTCTGCAATTAATATAAACATACTAACACTTTTCCTTTTTTCCTCTCTAATCATTATCATTTGCAATCCTTACCTAGAATTTTAAATTTGCAAGTTATGCATTATATTTTCCCTTTGTAACCATCTTAGGTAGCTCAGTAAAGGGCAGACAAATAAACAGTTGCAGTTAGTGCACGAGAAAGCACAATTAAAATAGAAATAAATGAAAATAGAAATAAAGTCTTATGTTCAGATATTTAAGAGTGTGATACATAGATCTTTATGAGAACTGGATTTTAAGTTACAGCTTTTATTTATTGATTTCCATTTAAAATGCATGGGTCTTATTTGCCTCATCTGCAAATGAACAGAACATTTTCTAAATTTGAAGACTGATGGTTGTATAATAAAATTGACTCAGGAAAATTTCAGATCTAATAATTTCGATGCTATGAAAAATCAAATTCATAATTCATGTTCTAGATAATAATGATATGTTTTGAGACTTGTAAAAATCAAATTCACAAATGCCACTGTAACAAATACTATCTCTAATCAGATTTCATTCTTTTTGTTTGTTTGTTTTGCCTATAGCACAAGGTGGACTTGTTTATGTCCTGTATCTGAATGAACTAGCATCCAATTTATTCCTACTAATTCCAGACATCAATTACTTGTCAAAGAACTATCACCTTTAGTTTTCTTTACTTAAATTAGCATTAGCATCTAATTTTTATGGGTATGCTTTTCCCAAAGAAAAGAAGCTTCTCTTATAACCCTAAAAACAAAAGAAACAGGAGGACAAAATGCATTCTTTTTACTGAATCCAGTTGGCTTCTTGTGACCACCTCCTTTACAACACTCACAAACCACTCACCAATGGTTTTACACCTGTTTTACACACTTAACTAGGATCAATACAAAGCTTGCCAGTTTCAATTCATGTTTCTTAGTCTCTTTTTATTTTTGTTTCATTGGTTTTTGTAAACTGAGACATCTCTCAATCTCTAGTGTTCAGTGATAAACCCCTTACAATCTTATTTGCAAGTTATTTCAGGATCTTGGGTTATAAAATATTGGAGACAAAAGTCAAGAAACCAGTTAGGCCCAGTTGTCTTCTCACCTGCATTGTTGAAAGTTGGCATGTTCTACAAGAGAGGGTTATGTTTATACTCTGAGTGTTGGAGTTTTCCCAAAGGTACAAAATCCATCACCCTCTTGGGCCTACATTCCATTCCTTACATGTGCTCAATACAATTGTGAATAGCTCTTCTACTTAGGGCTAGAGGGGAGTGTGCACACAATAGCATTTTAGCCATTGCTTAGGCTGTGATCTTTGCTAATGTCAATTGCCAGTGGGCTCCAAAGGCCGGTAAACCAAGTAATACAGAACTGATACCTACTAATTCTATGTTCAATAAGTTTCTTTTACTTACCTTACTAAGGAGTATAAATGAAGGGCAGTTCTGAGCTGAGGCTGTTCTGAACTGTAAATGTGTCTCTTGAAGAATGTCTTATAGCTTTACCTTACCTTAAATTCATGGTCTAGTTGAGTTTCTCTGTGTTAAATACAACTCACAAAGGTACTAATCTCATGCTTTGAACGTCATGTCATGGAAAACTGGGTGGGAACTTCCTGTTTACTGATCTCTTGTATTATCACATGGAACAGAATACATTTGTATACTACCTTTTTATGGGCCTAAATTTCTCTAATTTTCCTGTAAAGTTAATTGACTCAATGTTGCCATATTATTATCAATGCATTATTACTACAAATAAGTCAATAATCTGCCTATCATTAATGGAATATATTAAAAATTATGGAGCACCTGGGTGGCTCAGTTGGTTGGACGTCCGACTTCGGCTCAGGTCATGATCTCGTGATTTGTGGGTTCGAGCCCCACATCGGGCTCTGTGCTGCTGACAGCTCAGAGCCTAGAGCCTGCTTTGGATGCTGAGATCCCCCCCCACCCCCCGCTCATGCTCTGTCTTTCTCTCTCAAGAATAAATTAAAAAATTAAAAAAATATTTATCATTAATCATCAGCAAAGTAGTCATCTCTCAATTTTCCATAATACTTTTGTTCATAGTCTTCTTTTTGAGGTAATGTAGTGGCTTTTGTAATGATTGATTTGGTCCATTAATGACAAGTCCAACTAGGTTTTGGTTCATCCATCTTCCCTTAGTCCAGCCAAAAGTGCTACTACAAATAAACATCATGTCTGAGTGATTTTTGACAGAAAGAACTTCCAAAGAACTTCCTGGCTGTTATGTTTGTCTCTTCATCTACCTAACAGGACTGACACAGCCCCAAGTGGGGCCTCTGAACCTGAGTTTTGAGTTTTGGAGTTTAGCATGTCCAAAACCTAACTGTGAGATAAATTTTTCGGGCACTAACTTGACACCTTGAAATTCTGGTACAGGTTCTGGGGCTATCTGGGTGTTGGTAAGGAACGACACATTGAAACACAAGCCCTTACTATAATACCACATGCAGATGATTGCGAGTGTGTATTTCTGCATGATGTCTCTGCATGTGGAAACTGACAAAAACAGTGGGAGAAATTGTGCTAATGGGACCCTATCTTCTCTGATGACAGCACTGTTTTCAAATCTTCCTTTTCCCGGCTGTGACAAAAAGTGATTTTTTTAAAGTTTCTGTTAAAGAAAATGTGGATATAAGTGGTGGATGAGCAGGCGTCACACTGGCAGGCAGATTCTCCAGTGTGCATTGCACTGAATGCTGTTCCCGCTTTTCATTTGATTCTCTTGAGAAGTCTGTTCTTGTCTCTGGAGGAACATATTCATTATTCTCCACTTGTACCTCCTGTGTTTCTTTTTTTTTTTAATTTTTTTTATGTTTTTTTATTTATTTTTGAGAGACAGAGAGAGACAGCACGAGCAGGGGAGGGTCAGAGAGAGAGGGAGACACAGAATCTGAAGACAGGCTCCAGGCTCTGAGCTGTCAGCACAGAGCCTGACGCGGGGCTCGAACCCGCGAACCGTGAGATCATGACCTGAGCCGAAGCCGGACGCTTAACCGACTGAGCCACCCAGGCGCCCCTCTCCTGGGTTTTGAAAAGCAAGAATATGCAAAGCAAGGTTTCCAGTCGTTTGAGAAACTCCTTCATAAAGTAGAAATTCAGTGACTTTATCAGCATGACTAAAATCATTACAATGCCTTTCATATCTGCTGTGCTGTTGAAGGGTAGACTTCTTTTCTCCTAAGGATTCTGATGATTGTCATCATTGTAAAGCATTTTTTTTCTTTTTTAACTCAATCAGTTTGTTCTTAGATATTCATGCAAAGTTGGAGCCAAACTTAAAATTTGGGCTGGAAGTTGTGAGGTATATTTAACCTGTGGAAAGTTTGATGTTAACATTCTTGCTGCATTTAGATATGAAGGAAGGAATACAAACGAAGACAAGTTTTTGGGTTCATTTTGGTGCAACTGACTGAAGCTTTCCCAGTATCTTCCTCATTTTATGAAGTCTCCAGAAAGAGATCATTTCCAAGCAGTTTCTAAATAGCTCACTACCTTGAATTCACACTTCATTCAATGCCATCCATTCTGACAGAGTGTCTCCCTAAAGTGTTACTTAGACCAGGTTACTCTACTGTATCTAATGCACCCATGTCTAATGCAAATGCCTAACTGTCAGGGTCTTCCATAATTTGGGCCTATCAAACTTGTGATATCTAGTTAATTGCATTTTCAAGTCTAGTGACATTTCTGCCTAAATGTTGGGAACTGTTCAGCAACAATTGTATCAGTAGCTTCCATAGCATATGATTTTCCTAGATCTGTTACATTTCTCTTGCACCTGTAAAAAAAAATAATAATTCAAAATTTTCAAAGTGTACCAAAGTCTTGTTCATGAAACTGCACTAACTAGATCCTGGCTCAGTAGATCTCTATGACCAGCAATTCCACTCCTTAGGTATGTGTTCATTAAAGTTGAATGCATTTGCCAAGCCAAGAGAGATGTACAAGAATATTCAAAGAAGCATGATTTGTAATAGTCCAAGGGAAAGGTAGCTATAGATAGAATTTATAGAGTATAATTTAGCTAGAAAAATATCAATGTATGAAAATCTATAGAATTTCTTTGAATTAGAAAGAATAATTTAAAAATTGAAACAGTTATCCTATTTGAAGTAATGATAAAAGAAATTTAATAAGCCAAGTATTCCTATATGGAAAAAGGTTTATATTATTGGAAGATATTATATAAAGTCTAAACAACTACAGAGTCATAATGTTTCCTCATGGAAAGAGTTAATACTATAAAAATATAAAATTCCATAAAAATGTTATTCCAAAAGCAATTCCAGTGGAGTGAAAGTTTCATTTACTAGAATGAGATAAATGAAGTCAAATTTCATATCAAAGTATTATTGTCTGAGAATAGCTATACCAATTTGAAAAAGGGACTAGAATATTTGATTTACCAGATATTAACCACTACAATAATTCAATTGCTTGTACAAGGTAGTGTAAGTGCTATAATCAGCAACCATCAAATTTTAGTGGCCAAACACTAAACATTTCATATTCCTGTAGTAGGTGGTGGAGGTGAGATGCTCTTTTTCAACAGTCAGTCAGGGATATGCTGTATCAGTCAGGAGACAAAAGTAATTTGAGCAGGGAAATTTTAAATTAGAGATTTAGGAGTTAGGGGGATTAACTACTAAAGTATAGAGAGAACTCTAAAAAAACAGAGGAATAACAGATATGGGAAGCCGTTTCTACCTCTAAGGCTGAGGCTGAGTACTCAAAAAAGGGACAGACTTGGAAAAGCCTCCCCTTTAGCCCCCAAAAGCTGAGAGTCAGAGCTCTTTCGAGAGGATGTGGCTATAGGCAGCTGGAAGGCAAGAAGATTTGCTGAAGTGCCACAGGCCGAGGCTGGCAAGCATAAAACTACCCAGTATGCTGGTGAGACTCCGTAAGAAACTGCCTCGCTAGGGAAACTTGCTGGGTGGCTGAGTGCCATGAGGTGTCCAGCACACCGTTGCCGTGGGCTGCAAGACAACAGGAAAAACACCTCAGAATCATGATAAGAAGGCCATCCCTCTTAGAGTGTCCCTCTAGCACCTTTTGCTGACAAGCTTAGCCTTGTGCCACCTGGCAAAGGAGGAGTGTTTGTTTATAGGATCTGACTTCAGTGTGACAAAGCAGGGCAAAGAGGGGTAGATTTGGCGCTGAGAGGCAAGGCAGTGAGAAACCAGCACACCTGTGTCCTTCTGTCTTGTGGCTTTTCCTCCCTTCTGAAAATCTTCATTCACTCAGTGATTGGCAAAAAGGTGAAGTCTCACTTTTCCTAAACTTCCTTGCTGAGTAGTCACTAATCACGTGGCCTTACCTAAATGCAAGAGGAATGAGAAATAAATAAATTTATTTACTTATTTGTTTATTTAAATGTTTGTTTATTTTTGAGAGAGAGCCAGAGAGACAGAGAGAGAGAGAGAGAGAGAGAGAGAGAGAGTGTGTGCAGGGAAGGGACAGAGAGAGAGGAAGACGAGCAGAGAGGGAGAATCCCAAGCAGGCTCCATCTGTTAGCACAGAGCCTGATGCAGGGGCTCAAATCCATGAACCGTGAGATGATGACCTGACCTGAAATCCAGAGTGGGACACTTGACTGACTGAGCCATCCAGGCTCCCTGAGAAATGTAGGTTTGTGGTGTACACAGGAAGAGAAAGAAGACACCGATATTGATGAACAATTGTCATCTCTACCATAACCCATAATCAAAGCAATGTTACCACCTTAGAAAAAGACAACGAGATCAGGCAAATAGAATAGAGAGTAGATCAATGCATATTAAGTAATCAATTTCAAAATTAAAAATAAATATATTCATTGGCTCTTTGAAAATCTAGCTTATAATAAGAAATAAAAGCTCTATTATGGACAGATATTTATATAAAATGATTTATCACTGAGTTTTTTGTAATGGTTTACAAACACATATACAAACAAATAAAATCCAAACAAACCCATGAATGTCCAAGTTGAATCAGTTGTGGTATATCATACTAGAGAATATAATTCTATAGTTTAAAATGAGTTAGATTCTGGTACGCTTGGGTGGCTCAATTGGTTAAGCGACTGACTTCAACTCAGGTCATGATCTTGTAGTTCATGAGTTCGAGTCCCATGTGGGGCTCTGTGCTGAGAGCTGGGAGCCAGGAGCCTGTTTCAGATTCTGTGTCTCCCTCTCTCTCTGCCCCTTCTCCACTTGTGCTCTGTTTCTCTTTCTCTCAAAAATAAATAAACATTAAAAACTTTTTTTAAAAATAAAATAAAATTAGTTAGATTCATATTTGTGAACTGGAGGTGAGTTATGCAAAGTATTTGGTTCAATTCTATTTTTGTAAAAACAATCTTTATTATTATTATTTATTATTATTATTATATATGCTTGTATATATTTGTATGATCAAGGAGAAAAATGCTCACATTAACCAGGCTGGGGGATTGAAAAAGAGTGAAGGAAATCATTAACTCCTTCTTCATGCATTTTAGCTTATTTCATTACATACTTAGCATCAATTTCTTTTGTAAGACAAAATAATAAAATGTAAAGTAAAAAAATTAACTTTTACTTATGGTAAAAATAAACAAATGTCTTAGGTCTGGAAATCCATGCAAAAAGCTGCCTCTTCCAAAATTCTGACAGACAGATTTGAACTGCTTACTTGACTCGCCTATCCCTTTGTCTTAAAACAGCTCTGTACCTGCCTGTCTTTGAACACTTGCAAGAGAGAACTGCTCATAACAGTTAGATGACATTGCAGGCATAGTAGTATTTGGAAAATAACTGTCTTTAGTGGAAATAATGTATTGATATATTTATGATGAAGGTGTGGGAAGCCAGTTTGGCTCTAATGATAGTGTAAGTTGCTGTATATCTTTTGTGTAAAATTTAGATTGTGCTAATATTTAATAATTATATACATGCAGATGTAAATATGTATATGTAATACATATGGATGTATACATACATAAACACCTGTTGTTTCTTATGTCACATGTGACATGTGTGAGGTAATATCTCATTGTAGTTTTGATTTGCATTTCCTTGATGATAAGGGATGATGAACATCTTTTCATGTGTCTGTTGGCCAACTGGATGTCTTCTTTGGAGAGATGTCTGTTCATCTTCTGCCCATTTTTTAATTGGATTATTTGGTTTTGGGGTGTTGATGTAAATATGTATATATATTATCTTACATCAATCTTTCTTTTTTTATTTTTTAATTTAATTTAATTTTTTATCTGGCAGCAATCTTTATAGTGGTCCTAAAAGGATAAAGTTGTATAGATGAAGAAACTAAGAGATTAAGTACTTGCTACATTTTTTATAGCTAAGTAATAGAACTAGAATTTAAATTAGTTTTTTCTGACTCTTTTTAAAAATTTTTTTTAAATGTTTTTATTTTTGAGAGGTAGAGAGAGACAGAGCATGAGTGGGGGAGGGACAGAGAGAGAGAGAGACACAGAATCCGAAGCAGGCTCAAGGCTCTGAGCTGTCAGCACAGAGCCCAAAGTGGCTCAGTTCTTTCTGACTCTTAAGTAATTGCCACATTAAAATAGGCTACCCAAGGCATTTTAAGCCAGTAAGGACTCTTTTTATATTTAAATTTGCTGTTGGTAACACACATTGGGAAATTTGTTTATGTACTGGGACCAGCTTTTAAAAGTGGAATGCTATCCTATAGGTGTGAATCGATTTTCTTATCAAGCTCCTATATGTTGATGAAAACTATCTACTGGGAAGAATAAGCTAGATTTTTCTAATTGATTTTGTTTATTGTGGTAAAATATACATAGCATGAAAGTTACCATTTTAGCCATATTTAAGTCTTCAGTTCAGTGGCAATAAGTACATTCATGTTGTTGTGCAACCATCACCCCATCCATCTCCAGAACTTTCTTCATTTTCCCTAAATGAAATTCCTCACCTCTTTAAGAGTAATTCCTCACTTCTCTTCTCCCTACCCCTGGCAACCACCATTCTTTCTGTCTCTATAAATTTTGACAGCTCTAGGTACTTCATCTATGTGGTATCATAGGATATGTATTCTTTGTGAATGGTTTCAAGTATAATATCTTCAAGGTCTGTCCATTTTGTAGCATGTGTCAGAATTTCCTTCCTTTTTAAATCTGGATAATATGCCATTGTATTATATATACCACATTTTGTTTATCCATTCACCCATCAATTGATATTTAGGTTGCTTCCACCTTTTGGCTGCTGTAAATAATGATGTTACAAACATGAGTATACAAATACCTGTTCAAGTGGCTGCTTTCTTTATTTCTTTTTTTAATATTAATTTCACTTAGTTAACATACAGTGTTATATTAGTTTCAGGTGTATAATATCATGATCTATCACCCTGTGTTCATCATGATAAGTATATTCCTTAATCCCCATCACCTATTTCATCCATGCCCCATCCCTCTCCCCTCTGGTGACCATCAGTTTGTTCTCTATAATTAGAGTCTGTTTCTTGATTTCTCTCTCTCTCTCTCTCTTTTTCCCTTTTCTTGTTTGTTTTCTTAAATTCCAAATATGAGTGAAATCATATGGTATTTGTCTTTCTCTGACTGACTTACTTCACTTAGCATTATACCCTCTAGCTCCATCGATGGGTTGTTGCAAATGGCAAGGTTTCATTCTTTTTTAGGGCTGAATAATATTCCATCATAAAGATAACCACACCTTTCTCCATTCATCTATCTATGGATACTTGGACTGCTTCCATATCTTGGCTATTGTAAATAATTCTGCTATAAACAAAGAAGTGCACATATCCCTTTGAATTAGTGCTTTTGTATTCTTTGAGTAAATTCCCAGGAGTGTGATTCCTGGATGGTAAGGTAGTTCTATTATTAACTTTTTGAGGAAACTTCATACTGCTTTCCATGGTGGCTGCATCCATTTGCATTCCCACCAACAGTGCATGAGCATTTCTTTTCCTCCACATCCTCGCCAACACCTGTTGTTTCTTCTGTTGTCGATTATAGCCATTCTGACATGTGTGAGGTGATATCTCATTGTAGTTTTGATTTGCATTTCCCTGATAATAAGGGATGATGAACATCTTTTCATGTGTCTATTGGCCATCTGGATGTCTTTTTTGGAGAAATGTCTGTTCATGTCTTTTGTCCACTTTTAATTGGATTATTTGAGTTTGGGTGTTGGGTATTAAGTTGTGTAAGTTCTTTATATATTTTGGCTACTAACCCCCTTTTATCAGATATGTCATTAGCAAATACCTTCTCCCATTCTGTAGGCTGCCTTTTAGTTTTGTTGATTGTTTCCTTTGCTGTGCAGAAGTTTTTTATCTTAACGTAGTCCCAACAGCTTATTTTTGCTTTTGTTTCTCTTGCCTCAGGAGACATCAAGTAGCTGCTTTCAATTCTTTTGGGAATATGCCCAGAAGCAGAATTGCTGGATTATGTGGTTATTCTACTTTTAATTTTTTGAAGAACCACCATACCGTTTACCGTAGCAGTTGCACCATTTTCCATTCCCACCAGTGGCACACATTTCTTCACTTCCTTGCCAACAGTTGGTTTTTATTTGTTTATTTGCTTTTTTGATAACGACCATCTTAATGAGTGAAATGGTATCATTGTGGTTTTGATTTGCATTTTACTAACGTGTAGCGATGTTGAGTATCTTTCCATGTGCTTGTTGATCATTTGTATACCTTCTTTGGAGAAATGTCTGTTCAAACCCTTTGTTTTTTAACTGAATTGTCTGTTTTTTTTTGTTGTTGATGAGTTATAGGAGTTTATTATAAATTCTGCATGTTAACCTTTTGTCAGATATGATTTGCAAATATTTCTGTTCCATTCAGTGTGTTTCCTTTTTGTTTTGTTGAAAATTTCATTTTATGCAGATAGTTTTTAATTTGGTTAAAGTCCAGTTTATTTTTTTTCTTTTGTTGCTTATGCATTGTATCATCCTAGAAATATTTTCCAAATCCAAAGTCATGAAATTTTCCCTGTTTTGTTCTAAGGGTTTTATGGTTTAGGTTTTGCATTTAGATCTTTGATCCATTTTGAGTTTATCTTTGTATATGATGTAAGATAAGGGTTCAATTTCATTGTTTTACATGTGATTATCTTATTTTCCCAAAACCTTCATTGAAAAGACTATCCTTTCATGAAATAAAATGATGTCAGTCCATAAAGGAAAAAAAAATCAAAAGGAACAATACTAAAATAATCAAAAATCAAGTCATAGTTCTTAGGGGATTTAAAAATGACAAATTTACATTGATCCTGTAAAAAATAATTTCAATGTTTTTTTAACCCTAATATTTTATGGCTACTGAGGAAGAAGTAAGTACTAATACATATTTTTTATTACATGTCACATTCTAGATACTTATACATGTTATCTCCTTTAATCTTCATAAACCTATGCATAAATGCTCAAAATAGAATTTAACCAAGGTCTAACTCCAGACTTTTATTTGTCTCATATAGCATGGGAGCAATTAAAAAAATTTTTTAACGTTTATTTTATTTTTGAGAGACAGATAGAGCATGAGCGGGGGAGGGGCAGAAAGACAGGGAGACACAGAATCTGAAGCAGGCTTCAAGCTCGCTCCGAGCTGTCACCACAGAGCCTGTCGCGGGCTCGAACTCACAAACCGTGAGATCATGACCTGAGCCGAAGTCGGCTGCTTAACCGACTGAGCCACCCAGGCACCCCAAGGGTGCAATTTTTAACATAAATGTGAGTGTGTGTTTGTGCATATGTGCATATGTACATATATACATACACATATATACATACATGTATGTATCTAGATAATACATGTATGTACATATGGAGAAAACAAACCATCAAGCTTATTTGAAATATGAAGTATATATCTAAAACATCAGAAATTAATTAATTTGGGGGAAAGTAGCTTTACAATTATTTGTAAGGCTTGAGGGTTTCTGTGTTAGTCATCCTTTCTAAATGACTATAATACTTAGAATGCACAGTCTTGTTTATTTTTTTTCCTCTTCTCAGATTCATTGTGACCCTCCTTCTGTTTCAATACATCATTAATAATAGCACTGAACTGGAACAAATGGGAGAAAGAGAACCTGAAAGTCTGGTGTTTCAAGTTAAAGGTGGATAAACACAGGCCTTTCACTCGGAGTCGTTGATGGCGCTTCAGAGGCACAGTCTCCAAACCTGACCACCAAGCGATCCACTCTGAACATATCCCTCAGTTTATCTTCAGCTCTTCAGGCACTAGGCAGTATTTACAGGCAAACCAAAACAAAATGAGTGTCCTTGATTTTTCAAGTACGGATGCATTTAAATGATTCTTTGAAATGTGTTCTTATCAGTTTGTATTGATAAAATTTTTTAAGAGAAAAAGCAACTTGAGTAACGCTTTTGGTATCAGTCTTTCTCTGAGTGAAGCATTTACGTCAATCTACAAGGAGGAGAGTGTTCGGAGGCTTGTCTTAAAAGGCTAGATAGGAACCCAGTGCCATTTGGTGCTAGGCCCTGCTGACAGATTTACTGCCTGCTTGGAGCTGTGGCTGCAGTGTGATGGAAGTGGCAGGTGAGGGCTGCGGGGAAGAGGATTCCCATGCTCCGTGCATGTGTGGCTGGCAGCATCCAGGGTCATGGAGGGGCAGGCCTGTGTTTACAGTCAGGATTTGTGGGGGGGGGGAGTTATTTTTCTCTCATCCCTTACAGCAAAGAGCTCCCCTCATTGCTTGGCTAGGAGACGTTTCCAAATGACCAGACCAAAAGACGAGCATGGGCTATGCTATACTGGGTAATTGTTAGAGACCTACTTCTGAAGCACAATAATGGGACGTAAATTTATTATAAATGGTAAATGCATTCCAGTTCAGGTAAAAAAGGGACTATTTCAGTAGGTGGAACTATGGATTCAAAGTATCTCATGGACAGAGAGATTGTGTGTAAGTGTAGATAGACCAAAATTGGAGCTAATATGTCAGTGCAAAGAGAAGTCTGCACAAACAGCGCTGGAAAGCACTTCCTTCAGTATGTGTTAAAATAATTCTTTTTAAGTTTTATTTATTTATTTGAGAGACAGAGAGAGAGTGTGGGGGGGAGGGAAAGAGAGAGAGAGAGAGAGAGGGAGAGAGAATTCCAGATAGTCTCCATGCTCTCTGTGTCCCCCACCCACGGCTCTCATGCAGGAGTGAAATCCACACACAAACCGAGAGAGATCATGACCTGAGCAGAAACCAAGAGTTGGGCACTCAGCTGACTGAGCCACCCAGGCACTCTGATGTGTTAACATTCTAAGATGCTCTATACACTGCTGACTTCCCTAAAAAGAGAAAAATTTGACCCAATTAATCAGGGAGCATCTTTACTCCCACCCACTATTTAAATATATCTTCAAAATTTAAAAGTGGTAATTTGGTAACTAAATTGATAGCTAATTTTTAGAAGTTGAAAATATCTTTGATGGGAAAAAAGTAGTTAAGGAGAGGGAGGAAGGCAAACCATAAGAGACTCTTTAAATATTGAGAACAAACTGAGGGTTGATGGGGGGTGGGGAGAGGGGAAAATGGGTGATGGGCATGGAGGAGGGCACTTGTTGGGATGAGCATTGGGTGTTGTATGGAAACCAACTTGACAATAAACTATATTTAAAAAAAGAAAACACCTTTGATATTTTAAATCGGTAGCTAATAAGGGACACAGTTTTAAAGAAATATATTGTGTAGTCAGATTTGCTGGTAACTATTCTGGTAACTATTTGCTGGTAACTATTCAGATCTGCTGGTAACTATTTGCTGGTAACTATTCTGTTACAAATACTAGATGCCTTAATCCCAGTTTCTTTATTTTAATATCAGTTGTTAATTACTTGATCCTGTCCGCCATCCACCAGGTCTCCTTTCTTGCTGAATCCTCAGTACCCAGCCTGTCCCAGAGGAGCTTAGTGAGTGCTAGTTAAATCTGTGTCTAAAAGGAAACTTCTCAGGCATTTGTGCCACTGTTTTTGTTCTTTTGAGTCCTAGACTTCTAAAGCCAACCTTACTTTGTGGCCCACATAAAATGTGTATATGTGCCTTGATGTGCCCGGAGAGGCAGAAGAAATGATTTTGCTCGCTGAGAGGTGGATGTGTTTGTGGAGAGATGCAGTTTTTAAATCATTTGATAATAATAATGAACTGCTGCCAGAATGGGAGTTTGCAGAGCAGCTTTAATGAACTTTTATATTTAACACCTGGAGTGTATGGGTTGGCATGTTACATGGGGCTGATATTACAAGTTAATGAGTTATGAAGAAACTCCTGGACACAGAGGAAAAAGACCTAGACAAAGAGCTTTTAGGGAAATTCAACTGTGCTATCTCTTGTTTAGTGTCTGTACTAAAATGAAAACTAAAAACACTAACATGGCACTTTTCACACTGCATTGTAATTATTTGTTTATGGATAAAGTTTATTTTCTAACTTTTTTCCCCCAAATCTATCTCTCTTAATAATGTGTGAGGTTTACATGTCTAATTTATCTTTATCCAGTATTAGTGCCTGACTTTAACAGATCCTCAACAAGTATTGATTAAATCAATAAAACAAATTAGTGCAATTTCATAGTGAGTGTTTGGAAAACCAAATGTGTGTGTGTATGGATTTACTTATATATAATTTCATATAATTACATGTATTTTAATATGATATACATAAATGATGTTACTGTGTTTTGTTTTGCTTGTAGCTCTTGTTGATAGTATAATAACATTCTGTGCAATGGGCTAGTTTAAAAATTAAATGAAGATAAATTCAAGATTAACTGCTCAAGAGGTTGAGAGTTTGCAGGACTGATGCATAGTAATGTGCCAAAAGGTTTGTATCTCATTGATTTTAGTTTAGTGATTCTTGGGATTTATATTCTCTATGGCCATATGTTGTTCCATATTTTGAAAAAAAAAGAAAAATACACACATTATCATGTAGAATGACTTTACTGTTCATGAAGGAAGAATTGGATTTATAATCATTTATCTACCTTAATGTGAGAAGAAGGCTCGAACCATCTGACATTTTGTTGTTTATGGAAGCTAATAGTACATGGCATCACTGCATGACACCCCTCCCCCTCACCATGCAAAAGTAACTCAAAATTTAGGCTTCAATAAGAGAATGTAGATGATCTGACTAGGATACACCTTCTTAATAGGTTCCCTGTTCCTAAAAAAAGAGATAAGTGGTTTTAAGCATGTTTCCTTCAGAAACATTTCCTGAGAAAATGGAATGGAAGAAGACCACCTTTTCTCACTTGCTATGGACCTTTAGGGCACAGACCTCTCTATTTTTTATTGTACTAAGTTTATTTCAGCTGCTTTGATCCCTTTGTCCTGAGTAAACTTGTTACATATTTCCTGAGATATATTTTTCTTATCACATCACATTAAGTCATTTTTAATTATCAAATAGTTTATTTGAGACTTCAACAGAGTGACAAGTTGCTTATTTTAACTCGGTACAGGATAAGTTGAATGGAATGTCCAGAATGCATACAGTTGGAACCACAACATGTACTTTTTGCTGGAATTGTACATCATTTCTGCATTTGAGCAAATAAGCATGGGTGCATATTAAAGTTTGGAATTCAATAGGATAGCTGTTTGCAATAAAAAGTTTAAGCTTATTAAATACTACATATAGTAATCATATAGAAGGGAGTATTGTGTGGATTTTGGAAAGGAGAATTCAGTTCTGTAACTCAGAGCTATTGACAGCACCTCTGTCCCCCTTCCCCATGGAAAGACTAGTTCTCAAGTCCATTTGTTTTCCTTAACTATGTCAATGGTCAATATCAATTTTCCAGTAAGATATCAAACAAAGGTAAATAGGACTCTTCTCTAAGTTTGTTTACTAGAAAGCTTTCAAGAGAGCTATTGAAGAGTTTGTTGGGAAAAGCCTTAATAAATTTAGCCTGTAATTTAATACAAATTTATTACAGTGAGCTTATGTGCATCCATATCATCAGCACAGTGATATAATATCACTCAATTTTTATCACATTCATTGGTGATGTCAGAAGGAATGCTGTTTAGTTCTCAATACTATCGATTTATACTTTACTATGCACAAATCTCTATAGCATTTTTTCTAATAAGCCAGAAGATTAATTAGAAAGCTGACTCAAGAGCTGATACATGGCTAGAACAAGTTTTAACTCCTTGGCTTTTACAAGTGGATCTGTCATAGAAATATATTGATATAGTACTGAGTCTTTTTTTAAAATTTATTTTCATTTTATTTATTTGAGGCAGAGAGAGAGAGAGAGAGAAAGCAGGGGAGGGGCAGAGAGAGGGAAAGAGAATCCCAAGCAGCCTCTACACTCAATATGGAGCCTGGTGTGGAGCTCAAACTCGGAAACTGTGAGGTCATGACCTGAGCCGAAATCAAGAGTTGGATGCTCAACTGATTGAGCCACCCAGGCGCCCCAATATAGTACTGAGTCTCAATGGAGCGAAAAAAGTAATTCCATGCTGTTAATAAAATGCCTTATAATTTTCATGTTGCAGGGTGATAATTTGGGGTAAAATTGAGCAGAGTAAAGCAATTCTTCCTGATGCAGACTTGAGCCATGAGGTATTTTAAAAAGACAGGAGACATAGTCGCATGTAGATCATTTTCACAGAACTTCTTTGTCCAGGATCCATTTAGAAAGACAACATATGTTATTTTGAGGGACACTTGAAGAAATTTGTAACTTCAACGTTACCTTGGAACACTGTGTGTGTAAATTATGTAACTAATAATTCTATTTTTAAAGCACCATATTTTCTGGCTTTCTTTAAAAGAAGTTAGTTTCACAGAAAAATACATTTCCACAGAGTCCTTGAAAGTTTTAAATTGAATATTTGATTTTTGTCCAAAGAGCAGTCTCAAGACTATAATTTTTGTATTTTTATATGTAATAGTAGTAAACTAGATGGGAGGGAATGGGATTACCATTTGCCACCACTACCCAAGCTTGACATGCTTCCATTTGTTTTGTGTAAAATGTACCACTATTTACCAAATATTTCTATTAAATGCTGAGTCCTGATTGTTGTTGGTCAAAACTTCGCTGAAGAAATAAGTTGATTAGTAGGATGTAAAAAGCAGAAACAAGAATAAAGTCAAATTTCCAAATGGAGGAATTGATCCCTACAAGAAAGACAGCCTTTTGAGACATTTCAAAAGAATTGGGTGTCTGAGGCACTCTCCTCTCTCAGATTGTTGAGCACAGCAGTGTCTGGTTGGAAAGAATCTCACCACGACACGGACGTGGCTTGTGTGGTAATCCTCACTGTGATCTGAGAAGTTTCTGCTTACTGTGGTGGTATGCTGTGTTCAGCCTTGCTGCAGCCTTATGCAATGGGTTGAATTTTATTTCAGAAGACTTGTTTTGCCTACAGACTCTTTAACAGCTACTTTGGCACCTACAGGTACACTAATGGTATTCACTTTGTCCAGTATTTTAGAGCAGTTGTCCTCCCAGTGTGGCACTTGGTCCAGAAGCAGCAGCATCACCTGGGAACTTATCAAAATGCAAATTCCCAGGCTCCACCCATGACCCACTGAATCAGGAACTCTTGGGGTGGCGCAAGCCTTCCAGATGTGTGTCAGCAAGCCTTCCAGATGATGCTAAGTGAGGCACCTTAGAGCTTGATAAAATTGAACTTGGAATTTTCACTTTGGTATTAGGTGGTAGGGCACTGATTTTGTCTAAAGTTTAGGGAAGTCAACTGACATGCTCAAGCTTACTCAAATCTAAGTGACAGAATTTGGACCTGAGTCATATTCTCTTTGCTCCAAATCTTATCATTCTTTCCATCCCATGCTTGCTACCCACACTTGTCAAATTGTGGTAACTGGGGGTTGGGGAACAGACCCAGGCTCTTGCCAAACATCTTCATGATGGTGAATGCTGTCTGGACTCTAGGAGTAACTGGCTTAAAGGGGCAAGATTATTTTACTTCCCTTCAGTGGGCAGGAAGGAAATGTGAATCTTAGTATAACTGTAATTCCTGTCAAGTCCAGGGAATCAAGTCATGGTCCTGGAGACGCCAGACAGGGGTTGCTAGTGAGATGCCTGGCCGTGTTATTTATTACCACATCCACGATTTTCTCATTGCAGTGATGATAGAATGGAGGGGTATTTATGTCTCTATACTGAACGTGTGAACTCAAACTGGGCAATAAGACACAGTACAGAATAGTTAAATGAGGTAATTTAATTTATGATATACAACTTTTTTGGAAAAACTGATCATGCTTTACTTTTTGTGCTGACATCACTTCAAAAACAATCCTGACAAATTCTATTTGTTGCTAAGTTTCCCCAACTCTTCTTTTCTTTTGATTTCTCTTAAGGAAAGAAAACCATAAACACTAAAGAGAAAGATAATCAAGTTTCTCTCCTTGTAAAACATCAATTAGTATAAAAGTGCTTCAAAGAAAGCACTCTCTCTCTCTCTCTATATATATATATATATAGAGAGAGAGAGAATGAGAATATAGAGGTATGGGAAATACCTGCGTTTCTTAAAAATGTTGTTTTGGAATGGAAGCAGAGGACTAATTATACTAAATGTTAAGGATAAGTCATAAAATACCTCAAAAGTGGATTTTGGTTGGCATTTTAACAAGTGATTTTCTCCTATTTCCCAGTTTGTAACTTCAAACTTAATTTCAAAAAAAATGCATAATCTATCTGGAAAGAAGAACAAATTCCTATTTGTTCATTTTTTACAGTGTGATATTCAAAATGAGAAAGATAGTGATTATGATATAATTTATATAGTACTTCTTAATTTTTAAATAAATTCCAACCACATATTTTTGTTTAATTCATAAAATAAAAGTATGATTTAATTTTTATTATGTCTTACTTGATAGGTGAAGATACTAGGGCTTAAGAGAGTGACATGAATTTTCAAAACTGAGTAGCAACTTGGACCCTCTGACTTGAAATCCCTTTAACTTTCCACCATTCTGAACCTACCACAAAGGACACCATGAGCTATGCTTCTGGGCTCTAACTGATGGGAAAATTTTACTAGTAAACATATAGGAATTTCTTTGTATCTATGATAAAATTTTATTTTAAGAAAATTATAACATATCTCAGTTAAAAAAATCTATAGTATTTCTTGTTCCATTTTGTCCTTGGAGTGACTATTTTGTAGATAACTTTGCTAACATTCAAAATCATTGTACTTTGAAAATATGATAACTTATTCCAAGTAAATTGCTTCTAATGTGACTTTATATTTACAAAGCATTGCAATGGAGTAACTCACACTCAAAATTTATCTCTTCCTTAATATGTTTCCGTCTATCTTTTTTTTTTTCCTTTTTATGTTTCTACCTTCCTTCATATCCTATAATTTAGGATCCTGAGTGTGGAGACAATTGTAAAAAAGTTGAAAACTCTGTTTTATTCAGTGTTTAATATTTTTGATTCTGGTTTGTGTTTTTCACATAACTAGCAAAAAGGAAGAAATATCACTGTTTGAGCAGAGCGATTTACTGGTGTCCAAGACTGTAAGCCTCACACCATATATGTAGAATGTTTAACTATTGAGTTTTAAAAAATAGAGAAGTCTAGAAATTAGTCAAAGGGATGCTTGGCTTATGGAGAAAAACTGGAGAAACCATATGAGATAATCTTGCATTTTATTGACAGCAGTGAATACTTGATCTGAAGCCAGAGTCGGTTATTAAAACAGTTTTAAAAAATTATCTTTAGGGAAAAATGTGTCTTATCAGTTGAATTAAGCTGCTATTTAAGCAAGCTGTGGCTTTGGACGCTACTGTTCCTGGCACACCCAACTAAGGAAAATGGGTTAGGAATATTGAAACTGGCAAGTTAGATATTGCCAGTAATCCATTTAGTCTGATGTCTTGTGTCTATCAGAAATCTCTTTTGATTCCTTCTAAAAGGCTTCTTCTATTACCCAAAAAAGATCCATTTTTAGCAATATATCATGTGGAATATTTTACTTTTTTCTTATGGCATTTAAACATGAATATTACATGAAATGTTATTTCACAAAAGGTTAGCATGAGCTAGAATAGGAAAAAAAAACATTTCTTGTTTACTGGTCTGATTGTTTCAAGACTGAAACACTTACAAGAGTTCTGTTCTGATTCAGGCCCCGAGAATTACCCAGATCAGTTGACTACCAATGGGCCAATGGGAGACCAGAGAAAAGTATGACACTTAATACGAAAAACATAAAATCCTGTCAACTTTAATTTGAAGTTCTTAATGTGCATGCATGCCATATTCTATATGAGATAGAATGAAAGTATAGTGCCAGTGTTTCTTTATTTTCCCTATGGAAAGATGAAAAAATGTCATTAGTTTTCTTTTCTCAGGGGGAGTGGGTGTGGTAGATGATGTTGTCCAAAAATGGCACAAGCATTATTGTTGGTCCCATGTGCTCTTCTAGAACTTTGCCAGCCCGAATCAAGAAGTAAGGTCTGTTTCCCCTTATTTTGAAACTAAGTGACATTTTGTGTGAGACTCTCCACAGTTGAGTGATAGACTTCACGGTGCATGACTTCAGAAGGGAGGTTGTAAGAATAGTAAAGCTTCCTCCTCGCTTTCTCTTCTTTGGGAACCTAAGCCCCAAGTTAGGAAGGAGCCAAGCATCCGCATGTAAAAACCACATCTAGGTGTGCAAGCTCCAGATGAGCTCCCAGCGAGCAGCCAACATCAACCCCTCAAACATGTGAATGAATCCTCAGATGATCTGGACCCCAGCCTTCAAGCCACCCCATGTGATGCTAAGTGGATTACAGATGAGCTGTTGCCACTGGGCCCTGCCTCCACTGCAGATGCATGAGAGAATGAGTATTTGAGGTGGTTTGTTATATAGCAATAGATAAATAAAAGAATGTATGCCCGATAAATAAAAGAATGCATGCCCGAGGAAACGTAGCAGCATTTCGTATCAGCACAAGGAAAGAAAAGAATTCGTTGTTGTACATACATAAAATATTTCTGAAAGCCAGACCTCATAAAGGTCTAAAACTCAACAGAAAATAATATATTAGACAAGATAAGGAAAAATTGCCATATCTGAACATCTTTTTGCTGCTCTACAAAACAATTCTCAACAGCATTTTTTATTTTATTTATTTATTTATGTATTATAAATGTTTATTCATTTTTGAGAGAGAGAGCATGAGCAGGGGAGGGACAGAGAGAGTGAGGGGGGACAGAGGATCTGAAGTGGCCTCTGCACGGACAACAGGGAGCCCGATGCAGGGCTTGAACTCACAAACTGAGATCATGAGCTGAGCTGAAGTCAGACATTCAATTGACTAAGCCACCCAGGCATCCTCAACAGCATTTTAAAGATCATTGCCACTTCTACTTCCCAACGTCCCAGCTCTACCTTTTGGATTTTCTGTAAGTGCTTGTTTGTAGCTAGGATAAGCAACAATGTTTTCAGGAAAAAAAAAGATCCTGCAATACTCTTTCTAGAAGATTAGCATTAAAAATCCTTGAGGTAGATCTGAGCTAAAATGGGCTAGAGGATCACCTAACTAAAACAAAATGTGCCTGAATTACTTAAATCAGTCAACTAAGTTTAGTTATTTATGGCTATTTGGTTGATCGGAGGACTTTATTTTCAGTGGCTGAACATCAATCATAATATGAGTTGATCATTGTGGGTGTTAAGAATTAATTTATCTAAAGCACTCAATATTCCCTACACAGAGTCAACACTATTTGTGTATGCACGTATTTTGATTATGATTATGATAGTCAAATCTGTTATTATTTATTTAAATATTAAAGTAATGCACAGCTATGATTCCCTACAGTGGATTAAGAAAGAATTAAAAAACAAAGTAATGCATCTAGTCTTTAGCAAGAAATTAGAAAATTACTTGGTAAGCTTTCAAATAAATTAAAAACAGTTTAGAGGGATTTTTTTTTATGTTGTGAAGCCATGGCTTGCTTTGCCACTGGAGAGTCTGTTGATAGTACATCAGTATTTCTGGAGTACCATGAAATTTTTGTAGCCCAGGATAGGATACACGGGAACCTTCTAATTTTGCTGTTGTTCATTTAATTCCTACGTTGCAGTGTCCTGAGAGTCTGTGACTCTTAAAAAAAATCAGAGAGCTCTCTACAAAGTTAAAAACAGTTTACAAGACCACTCCCTTCTTACAAGACCACTCCCTTCTTACAAGACCAACTGCAGAATTTGGGGGTTCCAAAGATCACCCTCAGTTTTGCTAGTTCACTAGAAGTAGTCATGAAACTCACTGAAAGTTGTTATACTCACAGTCACAGTTTCTTAGGTAAAGGATACAGATTTTAAAAAGTCAGCCAAGGGGAGGGGTGCCTGGGTGGCTCAGCATCCAACTCTTGGTTTAGACTCAGGTTATGATCTCACGGTTTGTGAGTTCAAGCCCCACATCATGCTCCATGCTGACAGTACAGAACTTGTTTGCAATTCTCTCTCTCCCTCTCTCTCTGCCCCTCCCCCACTTGCTCTCCCTGTCTTTCAAAAAAATTTTTTTAAAAAAATCAGCGAAGGGGGAGAGATTCATGAGGAATCCAAGAAAATTCAAAACAAGGAGCTTCCAATTATCCTTTCCCCATGGAGTCATAGACAGTGTTACTTTTCTGGTGCTGATGTGTGATAATATACATGGAGTACTACCAACCAGGGAAATTCACCTAGGGTTTGATTATCAGTTGACTGCCCAAGTGTCTGATCTTTTTTTTTTTTAATGTTTATTTATTTATTATTTTTGAGAAAGAGAGCACGAGCAGGGGAGGGGCAGAGAGAGAGATAGACAAAGAATCGGAAGCAGGCTCCAGGCTCCAAGCTGTCAGCACATAGCTGACAGGGGCTAAGATCCGAGGAACCACAAGATCATGACCTAAACTGAAGTCATATGCCTAACTGACTGAGCCACCTAGGCATCCCCTAAGTGTCTGATCTTTAGTCTCTAGTTTCTCTGGAGATAGAGCTGATACTTTAGTCTCCAGCCTCAACTGAGGTAGGAGTGGCTACTGCATGGCCCAAAACCTCCTTCATAAGTCACAGGGTTAGAATGTTCTACGTGGCCTGAAGCCCCCAGGTTAAAAAAGACACTCTTCCTAGAGATCATCTCCGAGGAGACAAGGGTAAGATCCAGACCTCTCTTTGGGTAAGATTAATTCTTTTCTACCTGTTCTGAAGTTGAACTAACCTAAGTGACTATCTGATCTGTTTCTTTCCCACTCTCCCTGCTAACTTGGTCCTGATCACTCAAGAGATGTCTCAAAATATGTTTTATTGCCTCCTCTTAAATAGTTGTTATGTTTTGGTGGTAACTTCCAATGCTTTATCAGTAGGGAAACAATGGAAATGTGTGGCAGGTTGGGTTCAGCTTTTCAGCACATCTCCAAAGGTAAATGTTCTGATTCTAATGCAGGAACCTGAGTTCTAACACAGTCACTAAGCCATTAAAGCTTCTCTTTGTCTTTTATATGTTACACTAGCCTTACCCTGATGAATCAATCCTGCTTCTTCTTCCCCTAAACACCAGCACCCTCTTGTCTCCTCTCCCCATCACTGTACAAATAAATGTTAATTAGAAAGCAATACATCAAAATCATTTTTTTCCAAAATGGTTTTGGTGAATGATTTGAGCCGAAATTATTAGTATTGAAGTATATGAACTGAAAGTTACCTTGTTTCACTCACTCATTCATTCAGAGTCTATTAAGCTCTTGTGATGTGCCAGGTACTGATATGCACATGATTATAAATGCAATGTATCTCCTCCTTATAGGGGGGAACTTTGTAAAAATACACATGACCTCTCTCTTCATTCTCTATTCCCTACCTTCCTGTGTTTCGTCAGTTTTAGGATGGAGTAGGAAGTGCTGGGAAGGTTAAGGTATATATACAAAGAGGTCTCTAGAAATGATCCATGCACCTCCTGTCCAACCACTTGAAGAACTGCTGCCAGAAGTTTCCTGTATGAAGGGGGGAGATGAGATAAAAACAATTACAACCCTCCAGGTGAAACACTGATAGGGGGATGTTCAACACGTTGGTAAATATGTTCAAGTGTTTGGTTAACATTGTTAGAGTGGAGAGGACAAAAAGCTGTGTTCAGGTACCTTTAAAGTTTGCACTTTGTTTTGGCCCTGTGAATTCATGCTTGTGAGACACTTGGCATGGAGGATTTTCATGATGAGATTGAATGATGAATTACTGATAGTGATGGCTGTTCTAACCATGGAGTGTGTTAGCTTCAGAGGAGAATAAAATTCAGTAGCTTTAGAATAGTAGAAATTAAAAATATATATATAATCATTAATTATATAATGTCATTCATAGGCATTTTACTGTAAGCAGAAAAATAAGCCTTTTTTTTCTTTTTCATTAAAAAGAAATCTATATAGATGTAGCCTAGAGAGGATGAAAGTGTCGGTTTTTACATTTAAGGATTTGTGCTTTATGAACCTTGATACATTAATGCTTCCTCTGGGGCTCTTCTGGATGAGCACAAAGCACAGGTGGCCCATTGAATTTATAGACACAATAACTAAACGGGAGAAATAAGAGACCAGAGCATTTGTGGCACATGGGATGCAGCTGGCTTGGCCACTTAACAGCCGACATAAGTTTTATGTGACATAGCCACTTACTAAAGCACAGGAGATACTCTTTTTCCTGGGACCCCAACCTATTGCTTTTTTCACTCTTCTTTTCCTCTGGCGCAGACCAGGAAAGGTCCTGAGAGCTGCTTTGTCAAACTCTGAAATGAGCAAATTAACTTACAATAATTTATAATGTTCTGAAGCGCCTTGAAAGGAACATCTGTTAAATGCAACTTCACTTTGTAACATTCTAAAACTTCAATGAGTTAAACAGTTGAGGGGCTTGGAAACTTGAAAAAGGTAAAGTGCCTGGGCCTGAAGAAAGTTTGAAACAGCCAGGGTACTAGCTTTCACAAATTAAAGTCATTATTTTATCATCTAAATCATAAATGCCACTTGGGGGGGGTGAGGGTGGATAGGGTGATGTGACCAGAATATCCTCAAGACCATCGAGATATCTATTGCCAAATGTTGTGGAGAATAAAAAAATAAAAAAGTATTACACACACACACAGACTCTAAAACTTAAGAGACCTAGAATTAGTTATTGCCAAATACTTTTAAAGATTCTCCTGCCAGTCTAATCTAAGCTAGTGCCATATTCAACACGGAGGGGCTTAAAAGAGCAGTGCTATTTCCAATGAGGGATATGGGTTCTGGAAAGAGAAAAGAGATGAAAACATGAGAGATGTGGAAAAAGTTAGAGAACGAGTTATATAAACATTATATATATATTATATATATATTATATATATATTATATACACGGTCCCTAACTGGGAGATGAGAAGTCCTCAGAGGGCAGTGCTGGCAAGATGGGCCTAGAAGCATGTCCTTGGCCTCTGGTTTCCAACCCCAGGCGAGACTCTCTTGTGTTACCCATGGCACAAGAGCAGCAGGTTGCCATGGCTCCATCTAAGCTTGGACAGGGACATCTCTGCACCAACCTGTTCAGAGAAAAAAGCAGATGAGACTTCCTTATGTACTGACATGGCATGGGACCTCTGGACCACTGTGATACTTGTATGCAGTAGGGAATCCTCCCAATAATAACTGGGGAAAAATTCCCTGCATTCCAATGGGATGAGGGTTCTGATTAGCGTGTGTAGTTTCTTCTTTCTCTCTGTTATATTTGGTTTGTGGGCTTGGGATTTCCTTTTCAGTAGCTTCCAAGTATATCTTACCCATTTCTTGTTTTATTTGTAGCAGAGAAAAATATTAACAGTTATTTTTATCTCTACCTTTATAGATAGATGTAGGTATAGGGGTGTGTGTGTGTGTGTGTGTGTGTGTGCGCGCGCGTGTATATAGACATATAAATTTAGTTATTTTTAATCTGCCATTTCCCACAACTGATTTTAGAAAATGTAGATGATTTGTTTGGGAAAATTCTCAATTCAATAATAATCTCCTTTCCACAATGAAAAATATAGTTAAAATTATTGTGGACCAATTGATTTGAGATAAGAGCTAAATATAAACTGATTCATTATTTAAGATACAAGATCTATTTAAAAACTAAAAATTTATAAAATTCTGTGGATTACATATTTGATATTTTTAATAGCCCACATAACGTAGCAGTTAATGAACTTAAACTCTGAGACCAGACATACAATTAATTCAATTCTCATTGAATTGAGATTCAACACCAGCTTTTCTTAATGCTATCTATGTAATATTGGGCAAGTTGCTTTATGTTTTCCTCAGTTGTAGAGGATCATTGCAAGGATTGATTGTAAATGCAGGGTAAAGCACTTGAACAGTGCCTACACAGACTTATGTTTAATGCTTAATAATGCTAGCTAGTTTTCTTGCTACTCAAGAATCCTACTTTCAAGAACTTAGGATATACCCATATGATGCAAGCAATTCATATGTTCACAGTAAGTCATAATCCTTGGTTCACTTAAGCTAGACTCCTAGGAATCCCTAACAGAACACATTTTAGTATTGCTATTTGGTGTAGCCAGAGAAATAAATCTGTATTTCTTTGGGATGTCATAGAAGTCAAATTATTTACTCCTTCAAACTGATACTTCTTAGACGTACAATGAAAAATGAGATGTTTTTGTTCTATGACAATACATCAGTATATGTGTTGGCTTGCTTTGTCCAAAAGTAGAAATGGATTGCCCTAATTATTAACATAGTTTTTTCAGTTTTACCTGTTACTTCTTCTTATCTGTCTTGGGTGCCTGTGTGTCTTTGCCTATATGCATGTGCACATATGCCCACATTCATGCACCAAAAGAGTCTAAAGTTACTTAAGTTCAGTAACTTCAGGGATATTGGTGTTATCACATTGGCCTGGTAAACACTGTGGACCAACTTAAAAAGTAATTCAGACCACACAGGACCCATGACAAGATTAGATAATTCATTTAGAGCATTTTTATGCAATACATGACATGCTGATAGAAATAATTTTTTAAGACACATGTGTAAGTGGTGATGCTTGATTCTTGCTTGTTCTTCAGCTTGTTTTTTAAAGTTTATTTATTTGTTTATTTATTTTTAAAGAGATAGAGAGGGTGAGCAGTGGATGGGCAGAGGGAGAGGGAGAGAAAGAATCCCAGGCAGGCTCTTTGAGGTGACTATGCAGAGCTGGACACAGGGCTTGAACTCACAAAAACGATAGCTCATGACCTGAGTCTAAATCAAGAGAGTTGAATGCTTAACAGCTTGTGTGCCATGCAGGTGCCCCTGTTCTGCAGTTTTTTAAAAAATGTTTATTTATTTTGAGAGAGAGTGAGAACACATGTGTGAGTGGGGGACCAGCAAAGAGTGTGGGGAGAGAGATAATGCCAACCAGGCTCCACACTCTCAGTGCAGAACCTGACACGAAGCAGGGCTCAAACCAACGAACCGTGAGATCATGACCTGAGCCAAAATCAAAAGTTGGATCCTCAGCTGACTAGGCCACCCAGACACCCCTGCTCTACAGTTTTTATAAAATATATAATCTTAATTTGAATAATATAAAGTCCATCTGATTCAAGATATTTATTGGAGTTATTTTTACTTGGGAATTTATTATTCCTCATAAAAATAATTAGTTAGAATAATTGAACATGTACAATGGAGTAAGAACTATATACACTGTTAAGTAACAATTTATTATGATTACATAGTTCAAAAATACAAACAACTCACAAGTTTTTGGTGAGATGGTCCTTCCTCACTAAAAATGGGTGGAGGGGTGCCTGGGTGGCTCAGTGGGTTAACCATCTGACTTCAGCTCAGGTCATGATCTCACCGTTCTCAAGTTCGAGCCCCATGTCAGGCTCTGTGCTGACAACTCAGAGCCTGGAGCCTGCTTCAGATTCTGTGTCTCCCTCTCTCTCTACCCCTCCCCCCCTCACACTCTGCCTCTTGCTGTCTCTCAAAAATAAATAAACACTAAAAAAAAAATTAAAAATGGGCAGAACACTTGGTCAGACGAAGTTGGCAGTGCGGTTTCTCCACTGACTGCATTGGAAGGTTTGCTTTCTTACATAAGGCTTGGACACAATCTGGAGCTGTTCCTCCTCTTGCAAGTGCTCAGAGCTCCGTCTTTAAGGTTTTCTCTGTGCTTCCTGTTATCTTCCACATCTAGGCAGAGACTGGACCATGGGAAAGTTTGCTGTGATGACACACGCCGTCTGTGGAACACATTCTTTTTACCCTGGAAATAATGACTCTCTTTGAGCCACAGTTTATTTTTCTGTCTCCTGGAGTTCATGGCAATGGTGAGAAGAGCTCAGCATATTCTAGGTCAGGTTTTTACTGAAAAAGATTTTTATTTTTCTTGAAAAATTCATGGAGGAAAAAGAAAGAAAGGAAGGGGATGTGAGGTTACAAAATCAATTGTTTCAGTTGTAAATATGGCCTTGAATGATTTCTTAAGGCTCATAGAGAATTCGTTTGTGATAGCAGAATGAATAACTCAAAAAGGTCAATATTCAGTAGATTTTTTTATAGTTTTACTAATCTAGGTAATGCATTATCCTATTATTGGGAATATTTGATTACAAAGAATAATTATGGATAAACCCTGTTTAATAAAGGGAGTTTAGCTACTGAGCAGAGTCAAATAATAGATTTTTCTAACTTCTAAGAATTTATCCCAAAACAAGTGTATGCACAGACTCGACTATATCAGCTTGCTTACTGTAGCTTTATAGTATGTTCCTCTAGCTTATAGAACAAATTTCCCAGTACCATTCTTTTTTAAAAATGTCAATTATGTATTTATTCATTCAGAAAATCTGTAACTCTGTCATATTCCATCCCCTTCATCATAAGCTATATTTTTATTTAAATTGTATTAAATATACAAATAAATATAGTGGAATTAAATCTGTACAGTTTTGAGATTTTTATCTAAGAATATTGAAGTATTTTTTTAACATTGAGGAAGTACATTATATCTAATGCTGTACAATTTTATATTTGTGGTTGGGCTCATTTTTATGCTTGTCAAGATGTTTTTTTCTTTGAGAGAGAGGGTGCAAGTGAGTCAGGGACAGAGAGAGAGAAATAATTCTGGGGGGGGGGGCAGAAAGAGAGAGAGAAAGAGAGAGAGTGAGTGAGAGAAAGAAAGTAGGGCTCACCTGAAGTAGGGCTCGTGTTCACCCAAAGTGGGGCTTGAGCTCACCCGATATGGGGCTTGAACTCAAGAACCGTGAGATCACGACCTGAGCTGAAGTCAGATGCTTAATGACTAAGAACCCAGACACCCTATCAAGCTGATTTTTAATCTTGTTTTAGTCACCTATATTATATACATTAAGTGTATAGCAATCTGTTTAGCTTCAAAATTTTTGAGGAGGATGTCTTTGTATGCTCAGCAAATTAATTGTTTAAAGTGTTAGCAGCACAAAGCCTTGTACACAAAGCTATAAGATGCACCAAATTTAATTGAATAGATCTGTGGTCCACTTAAGAGTTTTAAGTAATCTCTGTTACATAATTCTTAACTATGTTTAACATAAAAACTATATTTTTAATATAGAATTTGATTTTAAACCTCATTTAAATATCATTCAGGAATCTTTGAAGATCTTTATTGTTTCCATGTCATTTTATGTGGTAACAAGTTTTATTCCATTCATATATAAAATTATTGAATATGATGTTAATATTTGGCAGAATGCCCAATAAACAGGTTCACTTCCTAAATACAGTAGTAAATATTAACTCCACCCCTACAAATAAACTCCACATCCTCTGCTCCCTTTTCAAAATCTCACCCTTGCTCCATGGCTCTCATCAATCGCTTCTGTTGCGTCTGTTCCTGCTTATCCAGTTTGTCCAATATTTGGCACAGCTGTTGAGGCAATGGAAGTCAGTTTTGACTGCTTATTAAGAACCTGTAAGTCTTGCCATGAGGAAGGGATTAGGGATCTATCTGTCGCTCTCAACTTCAAATCCGATGTTCAGTAGATGAGCCCTGATTGTGCTAGCTTGCCTTTTTTCGAACTAACTTCATGTGGAACTCATGATTACTAGTTTATAATCCAAGTACAACCGAAAATGAAATCTCATCCTGAATATCAGGCTGATTTGGGCCATACCCTTGCTATCCCTTTATTTCTGAGAACTTGAATTCTATATTTAACACCCAGCCAAGCTGGCTGAGGCATTGCCTTGTTCTATTTTCTACTTCTACCTTATGTCAAGATACTATTTGCCTACAGATAGGGATTACTGCTTTCCAGATTCATGTCATTATTACCCTACCTTCTAGAATGCACTTCGTGTATTGTCAATTTGAATGAATTCCAGGTCATGAATCCCCCTCTTAGGCATTTGATTTAGAGTGCTGATAATTCTGGGTTCCACTCCAGAGTCATTTCACTTTTCACAAACTCAGAATTATTGCAGTTCCAAATACTTGCCTTTTCATGCCAGCCTCCTCCTCAGGTAGCTTCAGACATTTTATCTGAGACAGTGAAAATGATGAAATTATCATGTCTTCCGGGACAATTCTAGCTGGATTATTAAAATATTGTTTTTCATACAGTTTTCAGTTCAATTCCAAACTTTTAAAGGGCAGGAATTATGTGTTATTGTATCTCTTGTTGCTGTAGTAATCATATATTTTTGGAAAAGATCCAGATACATAATTTGATAAAAATCTGGTATCTTATAAAATTAGAACATGGATCATTTGAAGTAGGACCAGACACTGTATTCTGACTAGTGTGGTTATCTTATTTCTAGATGTTTCTTGTATGCAGTATTCAAAATTTATTTCTTGGTTAATGTGTATGAATACTGTATAAAATGCATTGTTAAAAGAAGCACCTTTTTTTTTCTTAGATTGTTTAAAATTGCAATTATTATTCTCAGGAAACTTTTGAACAATTTGCTCTGTTGAAAATTCTTAGCGTACATGCGTTGTGTCAGGGAGACCTTTCCCACTCTGTGTGTAGAATAGTCTTTTCAATACGGCACCTGAAGGGGTCACTCATACACAGGACAAATAATACTCTCAGTGGCATAGACTCTTGATTTGAATAGTGAAATGTCTTTGAGTGGTGGTAGAAACATTTGTGTTATTTCTGAGGACAGAGGAGTTGAATTCTTTCTGGAAATAAATGTTGTCTTCCTTAGGAACTTAAGGGATATTCTTCTTATCGATTTTCAAAAGTTTTTATTTCCTTGATATTTTTCTAGAAACTTGTTTCAAGGATAGCAATGAAACCCAGAGCACATAAGCATTAGAGAGATTAGATTTTCAAAGGGTTTGAAGGGAATGAGGGTGAAATTTTTTCAGGCTTTTCTCCTCTATTTTCTCATAAAGAAAGTATTTTTTAGGAGCAGGGTTGAGAAAGGTTGCAATTGCACAGCATTATCTTTTTTTTTTTTCCAGATCTAAATTTACTTGTATTATTATTATCCAAAATATAGCTCAAGAAAGTATACCCTTGTTTCATGGTTTACTACCGATTTCAGCCTAGGCAAAAATAAATGAAAACAAGCAGCTTTTAGGAATTAGATATTGCTATGGTGAAATCTTCTCATAATATCGATATTTTTTCCCGTTTAAAAAAAAGGACTGGTTAATTTCACACAAAGGGAGATTTCTTTGAGAATTCTGTCACTTACATGATTGTTGTATACTTAATTTATTCTTTTTTTAAAATGTGTGTGCTTAAAAATGCTAGCACAATGAACACTAATTGTATTATTCTAATTGCTTTTGAAATACTTTAAGTCTATCTGTGGCTAAAAATTAGATGAAAAGCCCAATTTTTCTACACTGTCTCTGAGTATGTTCCTTTATTTCTAAATTTAAATTAAGGTTGACATCTTAAAGTAGTTTTATAGAGAAAACTATAGTCACATTTCTAGGTTCTGTATGTTTGAAACTTGCGTTTCTCCAAGCAAGCAATACTCATTGATTACCTAGAAGGTTTCTTTATGCTTTGTTAATTTGATAGACCCAGCAATTTATTAGGTGTTTCCTGTTTTTAACTGTAGTCTGATTCTGAAGGAAATGAGCAGTGTCTGTGGCATAGCAGATGAGTCTGTGTCTGATGAGAGCCATGTGGGCCAAACTCTCATTTTTCATAAGTGCTGTCATTTTACAGATGTATGACCTTTTTCTTCTTTCTTCAGAGGAGGAGGGGTTGGGGGAAGAAGATAATGCACAGGGTTCTTTTGAGAAACTCTTGTAGGCAGATACACAAATCATGTCGTGTAAACCAGAACAGGCTAAGGAAACCTCACATCTCTTTTCCGAAGACAATAACAGATAGGACAGAGAAAGATGGAGTCAAAGATGATTAGGAAAACAGGAATGGTTAATGGATAACAGCAACGTGGCGCCAAGCTGTTCATTCCATGTCATAAAGATATGAAGCCACACAAACAGAGGCCAGGTAAAAGGTCCCTGAATGCATATCCAATCAATGCACATGTATATTTGTGCTTTGAGACTATTTGATGGAGAATAATTTGAAGCATGGAGATGTTACTCAAAGCCCATGAAGCTTCCCTTACAGGTTGCAGAACACACCCAGGGCTGGCTTCATGGAGGTATGGTGTCATCCGTGCAGCCACACAGGTCTCGCCACTCACTTAATGCTCTGCTGTTTTTCTCACATTTTCATTTTGCCCTAGGCCCCACAAGTTATATAGTCATTCCTGAGCCTGCCTAATAAGTTTTTCTTATGTTTTAGTGCATGACATTCTACTTTTGAATTCTGAAACCATAAATTCACCTGGTCCTTGAAACCACGGTGGTTTAAACGGTCATCACGGCAGTCAGCAAGGAGAGATCTCTTAGACTATTTTCATACCTAACATCTGACCCACCTTTACTTCCTCTAGGCTTAGGAGGTTCATTTAAGCAATGCTACATTTGATAGAAAGCTGACATATCTGGGAGACTTTCACATTGCAACTCATGTTTATGATCGAATGAAAAAAAAATAATTCTTGGATTGTGTTCCTGAGTAGACACTCTATATTATATTGTCTAGACTTGAACTCACACACACACACACACACACACACACTCTTATACATTCATACTACACAGTTAGGAATGGTTAGTGATAAAAGCTACATACTATTTTAAAAGCCACAATTTTATTTCACAATATAAAAACAAAGTGGATCAAGTCTAAAGTTTTCATACATAAGAAGGGACATGACTTCATAATATCTCCTTATGGAAATGTCTCCACTATTGCAAGTCTTCATTGTAAATAAACGTTCTATAATATTATCATCGCACCATTAGAAAGTGTTGATTGAGAAAAGTATTAGTTTTTACTTTACTCTTGCCAAAATATTTTGTAATATCAAATCAGTTTCTGTTTTGTGAGCATTTAAGTTAGGCCTAACAGTCAGTCCTGTTGCTATAATGTGAAGTCAGTTTCTCATTTTATTCTGGAGAACTTTTTTGTTCAATTCATTTGCTTTATTTGGTGCTGTGATAAAATGAGATATGAGTGTAACTGATGAAAGCCCCGTGAATTATCTCACCTGGGTTTAGTTGACTTCATTATTAAAGGGAAATCTCTAATCTGAGCTTCGCAGGAGCAGCCTCCATCCATTTCATGTACATTACAGACTGCACTGGGAGCCTAGCCTCATCCTCCTCCTGTCTCTGATGCAGGAGTTAATGTTTATTTTGGGGTGAACTACAAAGGTGGAATCTCTTTCCCTTTTGTTGATCTATTTCAAAAAGAAGATAACACACAATGCAGCTACACAGATTGTATCTAACGATAAATGGGAAGAAAAACTCTGCTATCTATTAAATCAACTTTATACATTCATCTTAAAGAACACTCAATCAATCCAAATGCTTTCTGGCAGTGTCCAACCAGAGCATTAAAGGACAGTTGCCAAGCAATTTCTATTTTACAAATCAATTCCATACTAAGTGGAGGTATAGGGCCAAAGCAGCTAACCTATTACATAGTTTTCTAAAAAGACCCTTCCCTTCCCCCAGCCTAAACTGTTAATTATTGCACAGTCAAGGCTGCAATTAAAGGCTGGAGAGATTTGTCTAGTGAGATAACAGAGGGAGGAAAACAAGGACACAATCTCTCTATTGGGCAGTTACATCACACTTGATAGCTCTCCCATGGATGCTATTGTGTTTGTTCCTTTGGACATTAGCAGAATGTCCTAGTCAATAGATACGTAAAAATAAAGAGCAATTGAGATGTACATCTGCCTGATTATTCGAGAGGAATACATCCTATGAAAGGCCTGAAAGATTCTCCTCTACCCAATCATGTCAAACATAACCCTTTCTCTTTTGTTAATGTCTCCGGAAAATGTCATTGATTGGAATACAACTATCCAATTACTTACTTCTTCTAAGATAAGGGACTATAAACTCACTTGACATAGACATAGCAGTTCTTCTAGGGAACAAGTAAGATTTTCTCATAAGATTTAATTTATCCAACAGAATTGAGCTAAGACTGTAGAAAGGTATTTAAGAGCAAAGATAACTTTCTTATAAAATATCCTTTAATTTCCACTATAAAACTTAAAGGCTCTAAACTTTTAGCTCTAAATGACTCTGGTTGGTTTCAGGCAAAATCTTTTCCATTACTTATAAAAAAATGTGTTCATCCAATTTTCAACTTTCCTACATCAATTTTAAAATCATCGATTTCCAAAAAAGTAAAATTTTCTTTTCTTTTTTTTTTAAATGATAGCCAACTTCTTGTCATAATCTTCCGGAGCCACAGCATTTGAAAGTGGATAAATAAACTCTCTAATTCGTTTTTAACTTTTCTTTTGAGTTGTTTCTCATTTATCTAGTCTCTTTCAAGAGTCTCCATTGTATATTTAGTTTAAGTACACTTATCCATTTATCTTTAGCAATAGTGTCCATCTTGATGCAAGGGCATTGATTAGAGTCTACCTAGAAATTAAGTACTTTCTCCTTTTAATAGTTACTATATTATAATATAGTGTCTACATATTTGACATTAGAAATCACACATTTTCATCTATTTGTTGAAATCTCCATGAAACACATGAAGCACTAAAATCATAGATACATGATGGCAATGCTTTAAATTGAGTCTCAAGTTAGGTTAAAAAGATATTTAACAGATTTTTTTTTTGGTAAATGTAACTACCAAAACTACACACTTCTATAGGTTTAAAACTCAGGGGAAACATTTTTTGCTTGCCATAAAGATTGAGGATGGCCTAAGGAAAGCATGACATAGCCACGAAACCAAGTGCTGAAGGAATAGGAGTTGGGAGAGGTTGGGGCTGACACTTAACCTGCTACTTGTAATACTTTACTAAGATTTAGTTAGGGTGGGACTCTAAATAATGTTTTCCCTTGTACTGGTTCATAGCAAATGCAAATAATTTTAAAAACCAGTGAAAGAAAGGGCTATATGTAAATCTAAAAACCCTTTCCGCGAACATTATTCAAGAATTGATCCTTCCTGCAATTTTAGCCTTTTCAGTTAGATCTGAAATGTACGCATATAGATTCATGTGAAATGTGAAAACACTGGGCTCTCCTGGGCATGGAATCTTCTTGAGCCATTTCAATAGGACCCACTTAATCTTTCCTTTATAATGAATCTTCAGAAAAGCCTGTAGATCCCAGTTTAAGGCTTCAGTTGCTACCCACACAGATTCTGCGTTATTTAGAAAGCTCAGTACTAACACTGGGATAGAGTAAATCCCATCTCTTCCTTCTTAATAAAGGCAACGACATGATCTAATAAGATGTTGAGAGTTGAATCCCCATTTTGTATAATATCTGCTCGGCAACAATTCTGAGTTGAAATAATACAGCAATCTTTCTGCACTGAACAGTGATTTTTTTTTTTTTTTTAGGATTTTTGTGCAGGAAGTTGAAAACAAAATACAAAATAGTATGCCCGTGTTGCTTAACCATAGGATTGTAAAATTTAATATTCAAGCAACATGCAAATTAGAAAATAATATGCTAGGAACTGGTCAATCAACAAAAAATCCCAAGATTAAACAATTTGTTTGCTAAGCATTCAAAGAGACCCCCCATATTCTTTCTCTTTCTGGCACAGATGTTTTCCTTCTTATCTTCTCAGGCCTAAGGCGTTTCATTTGCATTTTATTTGCCTTTTGTTCTTAATAGGAAAAAAGAAAAAGCAAGGAGATAAGAGAAAGAAAGAAAAAAACAGTTCCAGATATCTAGCAGTAACCAATTCCTTGGTGTTAGTCTGTGCTTTTGAATATTTTATAATTTATAAACTGAAAACACATTATGCTTTGCTTTTCAAACAGGCCATGTCACATGCCTTTCCTAAACCTTTTAAGACATAAGGCTTGTGACTGAGATAAAAAATATGCATTCTTTATTCCTACATATCTCCTGGGGTGCTACGTTGTGGGATTGGAAGAATAGAGGAGGTTAGAAGGAGGTCTGAAGTGCCTGCTAATCATTTACAGAGGCAAAAAACTGATTTTTAACTTTTTACTTTCATTGAAAAAAATATATGTTGGTAGTTTTAAAAATATCAAGAGAGTGTATGTTAGCTAGAGAAGTCCTTTTCCTGACTGCTTAATCACCATCTGGACACATATTTTTAGAGATGCTGCAAACAGATTTGTTGAACCTCATTGAATTAAAGCCAACTCATCAATTCTTAACAGGAATATAAGTTGAAGTTGATTCCTAATAACTTCTGGAATGTAAAAGAAATGCTGACCTTTAGTCTAGATGTCAATGGAAGCAAAGTCAAGAGCCAGAGAGTTTTGGTAAGAAATTTATACACTGCTGATAAGAGATGACGATAGTCTCTGTGTTTCATATACTGGAATCCAAGGTGGTGGTTCAAGTTCTGCTTTTGTAAGACCAAGACCAGTCATTTAACCCCCCTGTCTTTTATTTGCTTTGCATGCATGGGAATTTACGTTGGCAAATTGCTTTTCTGGAGATAAAATGAATGCTACATTAATGTAGCATATTAACAAACTGCTGCCTGTATAATATAAGTAATTTCAGTTTGCTAAGAGAAAACACCCCAAGTTCTGAAGACCAGATCTGGGAAGAGAGAGAACATTGAAGAGAAGGGCAGAGCCTGGCTGTTCTCTGAAAAGGGTGGCCATGTGCCATGTAGCTTCCAGACAACCACCAGAGAGCCAGGCCGTGCAGGGATCCTGTAAAACTTCAGCCCTTGAGTTCTGCAGTGATAAGGCAAGCTCTCTGGATTAACAACCCTGTCAAGGGTAACCCTCTGGAGTGCTTATTTGTTTAAAAGAAGAACCTCATTCATCATCAGGGAGTGATAGAAATGGGGGCTCTCTGACACTATATCTGAAGGCTACCTGGATGTATGGGCTCTTTTGGCACTGTGAGTAGGAAGAGGAAGAGAAACGGCACTATTGCTATGTAGTTTCAACAGAGTATTAAAATGAAATGTATTATACATGTTAAAAAATGTCATTTGTTTTGAGGCCAATCTCATCTCTTTTTCTTCTAAACCTCTTTGGGGAAGAGCTGCAGTTTGCCTTTTATTTTAGTATTAGATCATTTGAAACCTATTTTATCAATCAATTCTTTTAGTCAAGCATGTAGATTTGGTATTTGTTTGCTATAAAAAAAGGATAATAAGCCCAAATAAGTTTTCTTCTTAAAAATGTAGTTTAAATAATGATTTAAAAGAGTTTTGGGATAACCCCAGATTTTTTTTTTGATAATTTAGAATATATAATGATATGAAAATGGGAAAAGTTCAAAAGCAAATATTAGTAGCTGTAGAAATTAATGACAATAACTGACATAAAAACTGAGTGCCTTGAGTGTAAATAAGAATAGGATTACTTGTTAGGTGGGTGAAATTTTACGTACTATACTTAATTAGTTATAATTGGCAATTAAAACTAAATTCTGTGTTTTGGAGTGTATGCATCTATAATTAATAAGATTTTAGTTTTATTGAAAGCAGAAATGACATATATTTCCATTACTAATTTGTACTTATATAGTATATAACTCACTACTATATAGTACTTTATTTATATATCAAGAGTGGATATATAGATATAAACTATAAAATACAAAGCATATCTTCATGTTCTAATGTAAATATAATTTATTGGGAATTATGTGGTAATAATGATTTCTTTATAACATTCTTGCAAGCAGATCTTGTGGTTTTAGTTTATAGATAAGTAAGGTTTAGGGAGGTTTAATAACATGTCCAAGACCACGTAGCTAGTATGTGGCAGAAACAAAATTTGAAGACCTGTACACCTAGTTCAAAGCCTTTGCCATTTACTCATGGTCACATTACCGCCTTTTAATATATCTATGTGTACATATTACAAATGTCATTCTTATTTCTTTAAAAACATTTTTAATGTTTATTTATTTTTGAGAGAGAGAGAAAGAGGGAGAGAGAGAGAAAGAGAAAGTATGAGCAGTGGAGGAGCAGAGAGAGCGGGAGATACAGAATCCAAAGCAGACTCCAGGCTCTGAGCTGTGAGCACAGAGCCAGATGCGGGGCTGGAACCCACGAACCGTGAAATCATGGCTTGAACTGAAGTTGGATGTTTAACCAATTGAGCCACCCAGGCGTCCCTACAAATATCATTCTTATTTCTAATAATGCTGTGTGCAACGCCTTCCTCAAAGGATCTTTCAGATACCTTAATGGCTTCAAAGAGAAAACAAAGCAAAGCAAGTATAGTGGTTGATTCTTGTTGCTTTCTAGGAATCAAACTCAATGTAAATGATTAAATGTTAGAAGGGAGCAGGCTGACATCAGGAAAAAAAAAAAGTGCTATACTCAATGTGTTTCTGATATTATCTCACTGTTCATTCTGTTTATGCCACTCTTTCCCCAACTCACCTTAGAGTCCTCTATATTTACTCTAGTTACTATGGTAGTTAGCTAACTTGTACCTATTCTGAGAAACATAACAATAATAAAAAGAAAAATAAACTGTAATAATGAACATATAAACTACCCACTACATACACCGAGGAGTGAAACTACTTAGCACCGACTGTATCCTCTGCTCTCCCCTTCATCACACACACACAAAAACAAATCTGAAACAATAACAACAGCAAAAACCAACCAATTTACTGTCTACATTAACTTGACTACTATTTCATGAGACTCTTGCCCAAGTAGATGGCTTTATTGTTCACTACAGGAGCTTCCCTAAAGACTCACCAAATCATCAATGGAAAGCATCAAAACACACTTCAGGATGGGCAATTGTATCCTAATCTTCACCTAATTATGAGCAAGCCCTTTAACTAAAAGCTTCCCACATACATCAAGCTTCCCATTCCCAACCAATTTTGACTTTGCCTCCTTCCCCCTTCAAGACACTGTCAAAGCTCTGCCAAGGTTTTCTTTTTCCTTACTTAGGTAAGCAATAAAGTCAACAACAGGTTGTGTTAGTAATACTTGGGGAGCTGGCATTTGAGAATCATAACAACTACTATTTACATGGCACTATGTGCCAAGTACTGTGTATGCATGCACGCACACACACACACACACACACTTACACACATATCATTTAATCCTCAAAACAACACTATGAAGTAGGAATTAATATATTCCACATATTACAAATGAGAGAACTGGGGCCCAAAGAGATGTTAAGTACTTGCCTAGACAAGACAGCTTCTTATATTGGGCCCCTAAACCGCCTCTTGTACTATACCATCACCAAGGAAATGGGTCTGCAGGAGGCTCTACAGTACTGACTATTAAAGGGAAGCTTGTGGAACTGTGAAAGCAGATTTAGGGAGATGGTTGTTCACTGGATATTTGCTTGTAGTTATATTTGCTGCTGTCATTGTCTATAGGCAGTATCAGCCTTGCACATGAGTAAATCAGGTTGAAGGAATTAGTGTGGCATATCAGTTGAAGGAAAATTGTTCCACTCAGGGTCTGAATGAGGTATAATTATCATAGATAACAGTCCTCAGTAGATGGTTTTCTATACCAACTCTATCAACAATAGCAGAAAGTTCTGCTATATGTACCTCTAAATAAGGGATGACTTACCCATGGGAAAAGCATTAAAGGCTCAGAGGAAAAGAAGCTACAGATAAAAAGCTCACAACTTCATACTTGACTCATGGATCATGCTCACTGCTATAAGTGTAAATCATCATGATTCATTAATGGACATATGGCTGGGATAAGTTTTTTCTTGATGTTCTATCATTTCTCTATTAATGAACTTCTAAGTAAATGGTACTGGTTTTATTCTCTCCACCACTCTCTCTTTCCCAGTGTTCTCTGACAATACACATATTCCCTGCTAACAGAATTCATTAAATTCTTGAATTTGGATAGCAGGGGACACGTGTATGTTTCTTGTTCTTCTCTTCCTCTCTCTCACACAAATTTCTCTCCAACTCTTCCATCTTTCTACTTTCCCTCTTGTTTTTCATGCTGTGAGCTGTGATCACAATTTTGCATTAGTTCCTTTGCAAAGGTGGTGCCTGGGTTGATACATGTTTTGTGACCTTATCATCTGTGGAGTTAGCCTCTGTTGAATTGCTATTTGATAAGATGTCACCTGATAATGACACTCCTGAGACCATTTAGCTTCTTGGAAACTAGGACCAAAGAGTCTTGATAGGAATTAGTATAAAAGTAAATATAGGCTAATGGATAATTAGGCCTAAATAAATATTTCTTAAATCATTTATCCTACATGGCTGTCAACTGAAATACCTCATTAGGATTCTAATTGTTTCTATGTTATATATCTATCACTCTATAGGTATAGATAGAGAGATACAGATATGTTTGTGTGTATTTCCAAATTCTAATACACAATACTATGTTTCTCTTTCTAAAGTAACTCCGCTGCTCAAGCTCTTCTTTTACCATCTTTCATCTACAAATAAAATCTGGAATGTGTTCTGAAGCTCACGGCTCATATCTCTACTTGTCATGCTCTCTTACTGTAGTTTTCTGGAACAGTGCACCTCAAACCTTAAGGTTTGAACCATGTGAAGATCTAGTTAAAGTAGAGTCTGATGTAGTAGGTCTGCATCACAAGCTCACAAGTAGGTCTGCTAACCCCTGAACCACACTGTGCAGTAGGGAGAATCTAGATTCTAAAGCTTTCTAACTTCAGTCAACAGCCATTTGTTTTGCCATTACACCTTTTCAGTCTTTGCCTTTCCTGCCCACTTGACTTTGTCTATGCTCTTTCATGTGTACCTCTTTTTTTTCCCTGAGATTTGTATTATCTACAGAAATGTAAATGAATGTGATAATTTCTCACAGCATATCCTCTCAAAAAACCACATCTCCTTGATGTACCCTTGAAGGAAAATCCCTTGCTCTCCAGTTTCCCTAACAAACAGATTTCTTTGAACCGCGCCCTTGCGCTGTCAAGAATTCCAAGGACATGGAAAGACTCTTTGGTTGTAGTCATGTGACATAGTGACAGTTTAAATCCCTGAAGAGATGGGCGCGGCTTGAAAAGACTGTCTTTGGCTAAGGGAAATAACACTTCCTATAAAAATATTAAGAGATGTATTACAAGTGTGCCTTCTCTTTTTCTACGATGGAAAACACTGCAGTCTCTGGATGAACACATCCAATAATTCTGGCTGTTAAGAAATATCACACCCTGGGAGGGCCTGGGTGGCTCAGTCGGTCCGACTGCAGCTCAGGTCATGATCTCATGGTTCATGGGTTCGAGCCCCGCATCAGGCTCTGTGCTGAATGCTTGCTCAGAGCCTGGAGCCCGCTTCGGATTGTGTCTCCTCTCTCTGCCCCTCCCCCGCTCGTGCTCTGTCTCACTCTCTCTCAAAAATAAATAAGTGTAATAGAAAAAATAATAAAAAAAGAAATATCACACCCTGGTTGGTTCTGCACATTGGAAGCCATTCTGATATCTGCTATGACTCTTGTGGACGCGTGCATGTTTTTTACATTATTTTGCAGTGACTGTCCCACTACTTAATAGCAAGCTGCCCTGGAAAGTGCTAATTAACACACGAAAGAGTCGTGCGATGTTTATACTTCTGGTGCACTGGCTTCTTGGCCGTCGGGACAGCGGGGCAGCAGGCACTGGCCCGGTGTTGCCTGAGCCACAGTTAATCCCCGCGCTGAGGGCGAGCTCATCCTCCCTGAACACACTCCCCTCAGGACTGATAGAGCCTCCGGCCTCGCAGGCCGGACTTCTGGCCACGCTGCCGCTTTCTTTCCTAATCAAAGCGAAACTCTCCGGCTCACCTGGTTTAACTGGCTAATCCTAAATCGGCTTTTAGATTGTCACTTAACAACTCGGAGGAGGCCCTCCAGCAGGATTCCGTGCAAATCCCGAGGTGAATGAGGCCCAGGCTAAGTGAAAATGAGCCAACAAAAGATTTTAAAATGGACAGCAAATTCTTTACCTAAATTGTATTTTTAGTTCTTTTGTCTGAGAATTAAGGTCAGAGGGCATCTCCAAATATGACTCTCAGATTTTACACAAGTTTCCGCAACAAAATCAGGTGATGGAACAAAAGCTACATTTTTTTTATTTAATTAATTTTTTTTCCTTTTTAATTTACTGATGACACATAGTATAGCCCTTAAGATTTTAACTTCTGCTTGAGGCTGAACATTCTCATTTCTAACTTATCTATTCCCCTTTCAAAATATTTGTGATTTGTTATGAAAAGAATCGTGTTCTTGTAACAATATGTAATAAACATATTATTGGTGCCCCAAAAGAAGTTTAACAATTTAAAACGCAAATTCCTACATACCCATCAATGTTCTGATTCAGTATTTCTAGAAGGAAGCCAGGAAACTGTATTTTTATCAAGCCCTTCAGGTCATTTTGATGCACACTGAAAATATTCTCCATACAAGTCTTATTGAAGAAACTTTCCTTTCGTATTTAACAAATTCTTATCCAAAATAAAAGAGTAAAAGAAAAACAAATAAACTCGGTGTTGAGAGGGCAGGCTTCCTCAGTGATGAAAGGAGGCTGGTGGACCCAGAGGACTGGTGGATCCTCACCCCCAGTGGTTCTGCTGGCACAGAACTGGGGCTTGGTGGGAGTAGATTAGTGCAGAAAGATTCAAGGGAAGAGGGCAATTGGGAATTCTTATAAGTGATTTTGAAAGGAAGGGATGAGTTGAACAGAGGCCACATGGTTTAACTTACAATGAACCTGCAGGTTTTGAAAATCGCAGGCTGGATTTCCTCGTAAACATACATCAATTTCAGGGAGAGGGAGGCTCTGCTCTTTGGTATGCAATCTTTTGGGAGTTTTTTCTCATTCAGTACAAATACATAGAAAATATACATTAGAGTTGAGAATTTAAAAATTCAGAGAGATGAAAAAGCTTTCAATAATTTAATAAAAAGCATGTGGACAAATATGCCCTCTAGTCATTTTCCATTTAAATTACGAAACCCTTGAATTTGCTTTTCGGAGGATAAGCACAGGGTCCCTTGGCATTCTCTCTCTCTCTCTCTCTCTCTCTCTCTCTCTCTCTCTCCCTCTCTTTTTTCCTTCACTTTTTAAAACCTGCATGTCATTGCAGAACGAAGTGATAGTGATTATTGTTAGGGACCCAAGCAAGCGGTAGCACTTAATAGGATGAATGACGCGTGGCACAGGGTGAAATTGGGGTTGTCACCTGAAACTCAGCCTTAAGCACTTGTCTCCTCTGATACACAAATACACTGGAAAAGAGAAATATGAACACACAGAGGTATAAAAGTATTATTTTGCTGTTTTTTTGGAATTAATAAAATACACAAAAATCTCTAGTGTGTCTTGTAGGAAGTTTAGCAAGTTTCTAGGATTAAATGGCTTTCCTCCTCTGTGAAGGGTCTGATGTAAACCCTTGTACCAAGGCTTAAAGTCTTAAGGCTGTTAGAAGTTTCCATCAGTCAGTCTGTATGTCAGTGGATAAAGTCAGTTGCTGATCTAACCTATTCATTGCTCTCTGGAAAAACGCATCAAACTATGGAAGTATTTTTTAGTGATGAGGAGGGCTGGGGAAGATAGAGGACGGTCAGACGATAAAATGTGTTTTCTAACTGGCAACATTTTGGAGCAACATATTACCACAATGCTCTTCTAAGTAATTTTAAGTGTTATGTTTGATGAAGTGGTGAAAAAAAGGACGCCTTTTTAGTCTGTCTTTGGTTACTTCCATGAACTGAAAGTTTCCCTCATTTCCATGGTTAGAAAAGTTTGTGCTCTATGTAGATTCTTCTTGAAATAGCTCATTTTGCACATTCAATACCAGAAAAACTAAGGGAAAGGTCATGAAATTTATTTTACTTTCCCCCACCTTATTCTCTCTCATCATAAGTTGATCTACACTTTTTAATATCTGAAATGTCTGCATTTTGTGATACCATATAGTCTATACAGGAGCATGTGTATACCCTGTTAGTCGACAATTATTTGACAGTGAGTGCTGAACTATGTACTGCACTCAGTGAAATGTTAGCAAAGGGGCCAACAAGGATAGAATATTAGTAAAATACCACATGTGGCCTTGGTGTTGGCCCTCCAGGGGTTTATATTATATATTTGAAAACATATGATTGTAGATCTTAATAAGCTTGTTGAAGGCATACAAGGATACATGTGCTTTGCATGCCCAGGAATTCTTAAGAAGCTGCTCTTATAGTTCATATCACTAAGTTCACTAAAGGAATTTGCTAATGATTTAACAACACTGTTGAAATTGCTGGGTTACTTTCTAGTTAGACTGGCAAACTTTCTATGAAGCGTTGTAATCAATATTATCACATTCAGTTCCAACAACGGGGTTTCCAAAAGGCTGGTCAGCTTCTCTCCTCCAAAGTTATAGTACTTTTGTCAGAATTCTGACAAATAGAAAATAAGTTGATTCATAGGTATGCAAGGTGAATTTTGACATTTTCCTTTAGTCTGAATGACTGTATCCCAGAATTGATTTAGTCTGTGTCTGCCTTGCCTGGGTAGATAAATGCTAATGTTATTCACATTTCCAACTGTTATGACTAAGTTTTTAACTCGAAAGCATATGGAAATAAAGTCTTGTTGTGGACTTTAGAATAACGCAAATTTTTGTACGTGAGCAAAAGATAGCAATAGGAAAATGACAAACTTGGCTTGATATTGATTAGAAGAAATTTCATCACTTTTGACAGATACGAAACAGTAATATGGTGGTTTTTTTCATAACTAAAATTTTCTTCCGCTGAATCTTGAGGCTAAGTTAGTTACTGTGAGTTTCAGTATGGAACTTTGGGAAGGGTAACAATTCTGATTGGGCCTCTTGAATATTATAAATGTGTCTAGCACTTCTTAGGAGAGAGGCTCATTCATATGTAGCATCTGGCTTAATGTTTGCTTCATTATATTAGCATTTTTTTTTCAAAACCTGGTATTGATTTCCTGCTGCTACTTTCTCTCTCAGTTTAGATGTGTTTTTGGAGTTGGGATATTGTATCTGCTTTCTTCCTTCCCTCCTTTCAAACCTCCAACCCAGATGTCAATTTTTTTTATTTGAATATAGAAAAGCTCATTAATTTTTGTTTAAAAGGAGTTTTGGTTAAACATGTAAACTACAAGGAAAAAAGGAAAATAAAACCTTATTAAAACTTATAAAATAGTTTTAAATTTTAGATGACTATAAAATTCACCTTAACAAAGCTTTAAAAAAATTAGATACTAAATGTTAGCCTAGATTCTGAACAATAGAATAACTCAGTATTCTATCATAGTAGGTGAGAGGCATTTCCTCACTTAGTTTTTAAACAACGCTTTGACAACAGATCTTCCATAGATGCCAGTCACTCCAGTCATATGACTTGACTTGATGGTCATGGGGGTCAGGGATGCATCTCATCTCGTCATGTTTGTAGTCAAAGAAAACAAGCTAATAAAAGTCAGCTTGGTTAATTTTTTGTAGCTGACACTATTTGTAGAATGCAGAGTTTATCGTTTGGGAGGAGGGCAAAATCAGGATAGATAGAAAACAAACATTAAACTCACATAGTACAATAACAAGCAAAGCAAAACATTGGTCAATTACCTAAGACAAGAACTTCCTGAAATAACCCTGAGCAAGGATATTTTTGCTTTGCTTTGGAAAAGATTGGTTATCCTGTTTATGGTAGTAGGTTCTTGTTAACTTTCTTTAAACTTTCACCCTAAAGTTTTCTCAGTACTTTTCATTTTAATCAGTAATATTTAGGTGAAACATTTTTTACACAGAATAACTACTAAAGATTTCAAATGTATTTGGTTTATGCTAAACTCCATAAAATCCATGGAAGGGCATAGGATATTTACTAACATCAAAACCTGAATGCCTTATAACTGGGAATTGTTCCTAAGATTTTATTCTAATACTTACCAAAAAATATTTTATAGCCCAAACTAGAATTTCATCTATTGGTTGTTATTTACCATTTAAAATTGGCTTTTGGTTAAAGCATCTGAGTTATTACAAAAAATGTTACAAAGGAAAAAACTTTATAATATATGACAATTGCCAAAATATGTTCTTGTGTGCTTTGGCTATCTGCATGAAGACAGATGCTTGACTTTGAGATTTTATTAATCTTTTTCCTCAACAAAATTTTGTTATAATAATGCTAAGTAGAAGCAACAAGTGTCATAATTTTTAGGTTTCCTGCTTAAATGACATTGATGTAATTTTAATAATCATAATCTTCCAGTGATAGAATATTCTATAGATGTTTTCCTTTTTTCTTCCAAAATATCATGATTTAAATTTTTTTTAAATGTTTGTTTATTTGAGAGAGAGAGAGAGAGAGAGAGACAGAGAGAGAGAGAGAAAGAGAGACAGAGCACGAGTTGGGGAAGGGTAGAGAGGGAGGGACACACAGAATCCGAAGCAGGCTCTAGGTTCTGAGTTGTTAGCCAAGAGCCTGACGTGGTCCTTGAACCCACGAACCGTGAGATCATGACCTCACGAACTGAAGTCAGACGCTCAGTTGACTGACCCATCCTGGCTCCCCAAAATATCACCATTTAGTGGGGAATTAGGATCTGACCTCATGTCTTACTATAATTTTGGTAACTAAAGTACCTGGTTTTTAGCTTCAATTTTCTTAATTTTGAACAGAAGACTAATAATACATAATATTTGTGTGACAAGTGCTATTTTAAGTTTTTTACTAACTTCACAGTGATATTATGAAAACCGTATATTATTATTCCCATGTTACAGATGAGAAAACTGAGGGGAAAAAGTAGCTTGTCCAGTTAATAAATAATGAATAGCAGAGTCAGGATTTGAATCCAAGAAATACTATTTTAGTACATATATTCTTAATCATTTAACCTCTCTGCATTAGAGGTATTCTGAACATAAATTAAGGGTGAGTAGATGCTTCATATTTATATAGAAGTTCACAAAAATCTATCTGCTTTCATAATTTTCTTTAGCCCTTCAGACTTAGACTAAAAATAATAACATGTAATATTAATCCAGGTGAAATTTAAAGATGTGCAACAATTGAGATGCTTCCCAATTAAACTGAAATTTAAATTTATGATAATTGGACATAATTTATTTTATGCTTTGAGACTCTGAGCCTACATTAATATGTGTTAACATATTAATAGTTAACAGAAATAGCTAACAGAAAAAATGTTGAACAAGAAAATATAAAATTAGTGGTGAATTGCATATGAGAATATTAACATTTAATCAATGTCAATCTTCCTTGGATTTGTATAAAACCATCCTACCTACTATAGATGTTAACAGTAGGCACGTATGGCAGCCAATTAAGTGCCAGATATAAACATGTTGGTTTAATAGTTTTTTATTGAGCACCACATGGATATACAATTTTTTGGTGGGAAGGTTACACAGTGTTTGAAGCCTCAGATGTGAATACTTCATAATATTTTGCCCTTTCATAGTTATTTTCATAGGGAATACCAATGCATTTCACCTCAAATTATTAAACATCCTCAATATAAAAATTATTGTTGGAAGAGATTTCTTGGTACATAGGGATCTCAGTGTCAAATTCCTCAGAAGAGAATGAGAATACATGAATTCTTCTTAGTTCTGTGATTTTTAGAATACAAACGCACACACACACACGAGTGAGAGAGAATCTGTATCTCAGTGAGACTGAGAAAACAAAGAAGATAAAAAAAGCCCTCAGCACTTGTTTTTTAGTGAAATCCCATTTCCCACATGGTGATCTTTTAAGAAAGTTAACTATTGTTAACATTCTTCAAATAAATAATTCAAAGAGTAATATCCTAATAAAAACCATCACACCAAATACATTCTGTGTGATCTTGTCTTTCGCTGCCAAATGTGGATATATTTTTCCAACATCTATGGATGATACATTATAGTAGGGATAAGAAACTTAATTCTAAACTATGTATTTAGGGGAATATCTTAGTTAAATTTTGAAATAGGCAAAGATTTATTTGCTTCTTTATTTGAAAATAATGGCACTGTTACATTTTCATTTCTCCTTTTTCATCATTTGCCTGCCCTTTCTGGTTCCCAATGCCTAGAACTCCATTACTACCTGTGAAGGATTTCTTTTTATTTAATTATTTTAATGTTTATTTATTTTTGAGAAAGAGAGAGAGCAGGCACACACAAGTGGGGGAGGGGCAGAGAGAGGGAGACACAGAATCTGATGAGCAGGCTCCAGGCTCCGAGCTGTCAGCACAGAGCTTGACATGGGGCTCGAACTCACCCACTCTGTGATCATGACCTGAGCTGAAGTCAGACGCTTAACTGACTGAGCCACCCAGGTCCTCAGGATTTCTTTTTTTAATTGTGATAAATATACATAACATAAAAGTTATAATTTTAAACTAGTTTTAAGTGCACACGTAAGTGGCATTCAGTGCTTTTACATTGTTGCATAACCATCACCATTACCTCCAGAATTTTTTCATTACCCCAAACAGAAATTATTTAAACAATAAACTTCTCCAGCTCTTCCCTTTCCTTAGATCCCAGTAACCTTTATTCTATGTTTTGTCTGTATGAATTTACCTATTTTAAGTATCTCATCTAAGTGGAATCATAACAGTATTTTTCCTTTTGTGTCTGGCTTATTTAATGTAGCATAATGTTTTCAAGGTTCATCCATGTTGTAGCATATATCAGAATTCCATTCCTTTTTTAAGGGTGAATAATATTCTGTTGTATGTATATACCATA
>CM053567.1:103780048-103976981 GCA_028646485.1 Cryptoprocta ferox
GGTTGAGGTCATAGAGGTTGTTTCCTGCTTTCTCCTCTGGGGTTTTGATGGTTTCCTGTCTCACGTTCAGGTCCTTCATCCATTTTGAGTTTATTTTTGTGTATGGTGTAAGAGAGTGGTCTAGTTTCATTCTTCTGCATGTTGCATCCATCTTTTGATGGATACTTGAGTTGTTTCCACTTTTGGCTATTGTGAATAATGCTACTATGAACATTGAAGTAAAAGTATCTATTTGAGTCCCCGCTTTTGTTTCTTTTGGATATATACCTAGGAGTTGAACTGCTGGATCATATAGTATTTCTATGTATAGCTTGTTGAGAAATCACTAAACTGTTTTCCACAGAAGCTGAATCATTTTACATTCCTACTGGCAATGCACCAGGGTTCCAATTTCTCTACTTTCTCATCAATACTTGTTTCCTGTTTTCCTGGTTTGTTTTATATTAGCCATCCTACTGGGTGTGAAGTAATACTCATCGTGATTTTGATTTGCATTTCCCCAATGACAGGAGATGTTGCTTGTGAAGGATTTAAGTATTTTGAGCAAATTATAATAAACCTTGCAGGAACCACACTGATATTCACCTGTCACAGCTTCTTAAGTTATTGAAAATCAAAACTTTTCTCCTTAAAACTTCCATGAGAGCAGGAAGTGTAACTATATGAGAGGCAACACAATGTGTCATAAAACAATATGATTTATAAGTAAGTAGAATCTGAATTCAAATCCACTCCTTCACTTGCAAGCAGTGAGATCTTGGGCAAGATTCTGTAAAATAGGAAACAGTTATTACTTATGGAATATTATGATGCTTTCATGGAGTTGTACACATATATTTGTTCTTTGTAGTATCCCTAGCACTTATAATACTGTCTGAGCTATCACAGATACTTAATATATATTTGCTGAATGAATGAATAATGCTTATAACATTGCTCAATTAATCTTAACTATTCTTATCATTCAATAAGCAGAAGCATGAACCCTCTATTTAAAGAAATTTAAATGACAGATCACAATTTGTTCATTTTATCATTTTAAATATATCTAGTATGTACAATAACATATGCATATGTTATATACTTAAATATACATATATATAAGTATTAATGTATCATTTGACAAATCATTTATCCAGAAACTTCTCACAGAGCCAAATACTGAGCATTTGAAGAAGAGAACTGTACAACCTACTTCAGTTCATACTGCTTAGGTTTTAAAATGATTTAAGATATTTCTTAAATGAGAATTGGATTGTTTTCTGGTAATCTAGACAATGTATACAGGTAAGGGTTATTAGAAATGTTATGGGGTGTATCTAAGTGAATTGATTTGAATATTACCATATTAGTATTCACTATTCATTCTTCGAAGGTGAATTGTTTGGCTTGGCTTGGTTGGTTGAGCATTTCACTTTGGTTCAAGTCATGATCTCGTGGTTTGTGGGCTTGAGCCCTATATAGGGCTCTTTGCTGACAGCACAGAGCCTGCCTGTCTCCCTTTCTCTCTACTCCTCCCCAGCTCTCTCTCTCTCTGTCCCTCTCTCTCAAAAATAAGTAAACATTTAAAAAACTAAAAAATAAAGATGAATTGTTAAAATGTCTGTCTATGTAATACATAGAGACAAGCTAGGTCTCTCCTTGGATTTCCAGGTATTTTTAGCTATTCCTTTGTTTATCTACTTCAGTTTTATAATTTGTGTCTCTTTCTTTATTATTTTTTTAAATTTGTGTTTCTTTAAAGCCACTCACAGAATAGACAGAGTGTCTTTGTATTCATCACGAAAACATGGTAAACTGACCAACATACTACAGAAAATTCAATCCTCTTGTGATTTTTAAAATTTGTTTAAACAAGATAAAATAGAAACAAAGCTATATACTCATTTACTTTTTAGACAATTAGTGGCAAACAACAATTAGCTCTAAACAATTAGCTCTCAGGAAGTTATTTTAAACAGTCTTGGGAAATCACCTTTAAAGTTTCATGCTTAAAATGAAAAAAAAAAAAAAACACAACACATGGTAGGTTCTGTTATACAAAATTATTAACAGAATAACCTGTCATCTCAAGTTAAACGGATTCTCAATCGTTCCTTTTTACAAAATGCCGATTTCTTCTAAGGAAGAAGAAATCTCTTGGAAAATTTCCACATTCTCTATCTGAGGCTTTTTTATTTTGTTTGAATTATATTTGGAAAATTACCACTGTCAGTATGTTCTTTTCTCTCTCTCTCTAGATGGCAGCATTTGCTTTACAGACTATCTCCCCTTTCTTTTTTGGACCATTGTTTTGTGAGGGTGTGACACCTGGGGAATAAAAATGATGACTACCAGACTAGGTGACTAAATGCATGACTGCCCGGTTTGTTAGTGAACACTGAGGTTATTTATTTTGCACCTCTTATTTGTGTCTTCTCAACAAAAGATTTGTATTTCAAGAAAATCAATTCATGCAAATTTAGGAGGAAGCGTTCCAAATGAAATGAGTAAATAGCAAATCTGAAGGCTTTCCTTTCCCCCATTCCCAATGTGGTCACATGGGATACTCTAATTCTTCCATCTTAGAATATTAAGATTTTTACCAATTTGGATGAAATGCAAAAGCTCATGAATGTAAAAAATCCATTCCCTAGACAAACTAATCTGTGAAAACATATATCCACTTGATATGTGGAAATAGACTTTTTTGAGGTTTGCACATCTCCTGTGCAGTTATTGATAGAAAATGTGCTGATGGAGCATAGAATTTAGAAGTAGCTGAAATATGCCACCATTTGTGGCTGCCTCCATGGGCATCCGATTTGTGCAGTTGCATAGGGTTGTATACTTGGAAGGGCTCTGACTGTAGGCCTTTTAATGTTCTACTGTAACCATGTAGAAATTCTTAATACTCTTTGCATAAGAGGCCTGAAGTTTTATTTTGCTCTAGGCCCTATAAATCAGGTAGCTATTCCTGCTGTATTTTTGCTACAAAAAGTATCTCAAACTGACAATACCTACGTAATGAATGCTAATGCTAATTCCTATTATGTCATGAAGTGTGAAGTAGACAAAGTGTTATATGACAACAGACCTCTAGGGATAATTAAAAAGCACTCGCTTAAATTTCTTGAATGTTTAAAGTCACAATTTTGCAAGTAGCAAGATTTTCTTAATTCATGTCAATAAAGGAAAAATAAAGATTGATGGAAATATTGTTCTTTCTTCTTCCTTAAAAAAAAAAAAAAACAACAACTGAGTGTCACCTGGGTGGCTCAGTCAGTCAGCTAAGCCTCTGACTTTGGATCAGGTCACGATCTTGCAGTTTGTGGGTTTGAGCCCCGCATCAGGCTCTGTGCTGTGTCTCCCTCTCTTTTTGTCCCTCGCCCCCCCTCAAAAATAAATATTAAAAAAATTAAAATTAAAAAAATATATTTCAACACATTTGTTTCTGTGGCTTCAAGTGGAATCTAGAAATCAGTAGCACATATAAAAGAAGGAAGACAGAAAGAATTAAATATATTTCATTTATGTTCTTTTGTATAAAGTATTTCATGAACTGTTAATATGGCTGGAGAAATGGGGTGAGGATATGGTGCCACTACCAAAACAAAGTCAACAGGCAATTGTTTTTTAACTGAGTGTGTAGAAGAAAAATAAATCAGGACGTTGAGACTTTGTTTTTTTCATAAACAAGAAAAAAACATTAACTTACGGCTACTGTAAACAAAAATCCTATACTCATTTTCATCTTGAAGTAGTAATATGGCACAGAACATGCCCTGACATATTACTGCCCAAACAGAATAGTTGTTTTTAAACCATTTAAGAAACCTAAGGTGAAAGGGACCACTGCTGGAGTTGACAACTGAAATTTATGGCTGTGTGGATTCAGCTTATTTCATTGATATCTACTTAAATATGTCATTTAATAGTGGTTGACTTTTTGGATTCTGAATAAGTAAAGAGTATGTAAGCAACCCAATAACCCCCATCAATCAAGGGAGAGGGCAAATAATGTCCCGTCTCCTGTTTATCTCATCAGTGTGCTCCTAGATACCAAGGCATAAGCCAGAATGGTTCTAGAAAGTCATGTGATCTCTAGAAATGCTTGTATGCATAAGAACTTAATGATAATTAGAAGAAAAGGAAGGGAAGGCAGGAAAGAAAGGTGAAGGGACATTTTCTATGTATACTTAGGCTATGGGATTAGTAGGAGTAAGAGCAGAAAAGATTTATAGAATTATAGAGAGGAATTTAAAAATTTTACTCTGAATTCCTAGACCTGCATAGGATTTCCTCCAAACTTGTAGACTGTGGTTAAAAACGTATATAGAGGGAAGTTTCAACCAAAGGTTGATGAGTCGAGGGGGAAGGAACATTCATGTAGTTCTCCTCTGGTCTGAAACCTAAAGACAGCCATAGTCTTCTGTGTAAGGGATTAGGTTACAGTTTGCACTGAGTGTCTTTGGCTCTGTTTTTAAAGGTAAAATTTTTCATCCAGCAAGTCATTGATAAACCCTGAACTTATACCTAAAAATAAGGAGAAATAATAGTGCCTTTCACTTACAGTATGATACACATACATGCCCTATACAATGAAAAAACATTGGCTTTCTGAGGCTTTTAAATACTTTCAAAATATGAAGTGATTACAGAATTAGGAGATTGTAAAAAAGATATCAAGAGGAAAAAATAGAATTTTGTGCTACTTAAACAAGAAAAAGGCACTTTCCTAAGAGTCTTTCCTGACTACATGTTTGGATAGAGGTAAGAGAGTGGTATGAGTCTCTGTCAGTATTGGAATAACTCAAAGAGATAAACAAAAGTTATCTAAACAAACAAGTTATAATTCTATTCCATGATGACATTTATAGGAACAGTCATTTTTCCCAAGCTGATAGAATATCAAGAAATACATAAACATTGAAATAAATTGCATATTCTAGATATATATAAAAAGGAAAGGCATCGTGGTGTAATCAGGCACATATGCATCATGCATAGTTTCTTTCTGAGCTATAACCCTATCTTTTCTTCCTTCAATTGGGAAGATACATCTGTTTCTTCTCCCTCATTTGATATGATCCAGCAAAATCCAAGCTTTGGAGATGCTTGCCTGGAACATCAATGATTACTTGATTTCTCAGCACATAAATCTAACTCCAATCCTTGTTGGGCATATATTAGTAATGAGGTAACTCAGCCTATGGCATCATCTGCTCTTTACTTCCTCCACCAGGAGACTCTTTGTAACCTGTCACTTTAACACTGTCAAGAGTGATGTCAATTGTTTTCCCAGATCAGTGCGGTGGAGAAATATACACGGTTTAAAGAAAAACAGAAATGGCTGTGGACGTTTGTAATATTTCTGAATGTTGATTTTTAAACTCCACGTTACATTTCAAAACATGATGCCATAAAAGACTCTACGGGAACCTGGATGCCAACCTCTGTCAGATGTCTTCTATTAATACCTAGATGGACTTCTCCCTCCACACAATCTTTTTTTCCTTTACTTACCATGTCTCCCCTTTTAAAAAGCTTTTACACACTGAAAACTCTTCCTATTTAACAGACTAAAACATATACATAATTACATTACTTTTTTTCTATTTTAGTGTGAGAACATTAATGAGCCTTGTCAATGGAGCATGGATACCAGTTATCTAAGAATGAATTTTCCTGTTGTATATTAGGTTTTTGGTCAGTGCAGTGGAAGTGAAAGTGTTTTTGTTTGTGGTGCTAAATTGACTGGGAAGGACTGAACTGACAGGGTACCTGGATACATGGAAAACTACTTATGTAACAATGCCATTGAGCATATATGTTTAATTGTATTTCATATACTGTGTTTTAGACTTTTAGCAAGGCCAGCCTCATGGGGAGGACACTTATACAATTCCATAGAATGTCACACTTAGTGGGACCTTCCATTTGATATATGCCCTGCTGTTGTTGCCTTGCAATTCTTAATGATTTTTAGAGGCAGTACCTAGGATTTTCATTCTTCCCTGGACCCCACTAATTATGTATCTAGTCTTGACTTCCAGTAATAATTTCTTTCAGATTTTTGGCCTCTAGGTACATTTGTATTGGTAGGAAAATCTCGTTTATTATCCATGAGAACAAATTGGGGACTCAATAAATTGTTGGTTTAGACAGAGCTCTGATCTTAAAAGAAGAATATAGGTGTCCAATGATTATGTAAGATTGTTTATAAAGAATAACTGTGTACATTTTTCCATTGACTCTCATCATAAAAACAAAGATTTATTCTTATGGACCATTCTGTCAGTGGACAACTTGGAATCCGTTGATGAAGAGCAGTTCAAATTAAGGAGCTTCCCTTCCTCTTCATCAGTGCTCTAGGATTGGCTATACTTTTCCTCATATACTTCAGTTTGAGATTGTTAAGTAAATCAATTTATTTTGCCCTCATAAAAAGTAAACAATTAACATATATTTGAAGCCCCAACTGCTTTGCCTTCTGGGAACTTAAGATTGGGTTAACTTTTTCATCTTCGTTTTCATCATTGTCTTTGTCTTCATCTTCATCTTTGTCTTCGTCTTCGTCTTCTTCTCCTTCTTCTTTTTTTTTTAACATGAGCACTGAGGCCCTGTTTACCTAACTTTGTAGCAGTCTATAAAACACAGTTTCCCATTTAGGTCTGCTCCTGCCTGTAGTCTTCCTCTGGTCTGAAACCTAAAGGCAGCCACAGTCTTCTATGTCAGGGACTAGGGTACAATTTACGCTGAGTGTCTTTGGCTCTGTTTCTGTGTTTTGGTGTTTTCTGTGTTTTTATAGAGGACTTTTATTAAGTATTTGGGAAATTTAGAGCTTTTTATTTTTTTTTCTCCTGTACTTTCTACCTGAAACTATTGTCTCTTCAGATTATCAAAGCATCTTGTCATTGCCTATATACTTGTCATGACTTGCCTTGGATGGTGATAACAAGGACCTGTCAAGAGAAGACTGGGGTTAAGAACACAGACACATCAGGTGAAACTGCAGGAATATGAATATGGGATTGGAAAAATGTTAATTGTTCACAGGCTGTCCCTGTTGGTCTAAGAATCTTAAACTGGACATCTAAAAATTAATGACCATCAACATGAGAAAAGAAGAGGAAAAATACAGGTACCATTAGGAAAATAATAACATTTGGTATGAGGCTCAGGATGTCTATTCAAGAAAGTTCAGGATAGGTAGTTCTGAGGTAGATAGCCAGCATCAATGAAGATAAAGAGTAATTGTATAGGACCAATTCATGGAAATACAGGGTTAGGGGAAAGCAATTCTGTTCTAAAGGGATTGAGATAATCAGGAGGAAATTTCACTTCTTTAAAACATAGAGAAGGCAAAGAAGGAACCAATTATTGAGTTAAGGACAAAGGAACTGGTTAATAGGATGCTGTGTCCCCTAGCTAAACTGTCTCAATTCTGAAATAGGAAGTTACTAATATAGGGATTATAAAAAAGTAAAATTTGTTGTACATTGTCAAGTACTGCTGATGCTTATAAAACTTCTTCAGAAGCCTTTTGAGTAGATATGGGAGCTGGTGGGGACATAAGCTAAAGCCACATAATTTTATCATTCAGTTGATATGAACTAGCCATTTACTCTCTGATAAAATGTAGTACTACCAAAAAAAACCTAAAAAACAAAACAAAAAACAAAAACAAAAAACAAAACCCAGAAAAGATTCTTGGTTAGTGAAGGAAGTAAGAGAATATATATATTTACATAATTATAATGATGGCTTCTTCCCTCTGTTCAATGCATGATTTCGGGGGAAGTTATGTTTATTGTAAGTAAAGATTGTAAAGTCTATTAGAGGTGGATTTAATCTTTGACTACAGTAAAGCTGGGCATTTTGACATTTTACCGCAGTAGCAGGAGTGTTTGGCTTTGTTTTTTTACAGATTGGCACTGTGCCATTACTTTATATCCCCCTGAAATAGCACTTCTAATACCCGTGCCTCCTTCCAGTGCTCTTGCACTGGTTCAAGACTGAAAAGCAATGGCCCAGTGCCAGCTCTAATTAAGCAATAAGACACTCCAGGCGGTACATTTCTGAGGATTACTGCATGCCTGCTTTAAGTGTGTCGCTACTCAACAAGGGCAATCATCCTTTAGAAAATGCATTCTCTGAGGTGACTTATTGCTGTTTAGAAGGGGAACTTTTATAACCTGAAATGAAAAAAGAGAGGAGGAGAGGCAGTTCCCATGCACTGCACAGCATTGTCTGTGGATAGTTTTCTTATTCCTTTGAAAAGAAAATGTTCACCTGAGAACATCAGAGTCAGCGATGAGACATTTTATCTAGACCAGATCCAACCACAGACACATGCCTGTCTGATTGTCTTCTCACTGCAGGTCGGTACACACAATGGATAGGCATTTAATCTGAGGTATTTTTGCCAGTTGTGTGAATGTTTCCTCACCAGACAAATTTTAAAATAATGCTATACCTCTCTTGTTTTAAGTTCAAAAAGACAAGAGTTACAGAATGAGTTTGGATGAATTGAAGACAGTCAAGTGCTTTAGTTTTTATATATCTAATAGACATGTGATCAGAGTACTGGTCATGAACCATGCTCTCAATTCAGAATGCTGAGTTGGAGTGCCAACCCTGATACTTTTTTAGCTGTATGACCCCTCATTTATCTCATCTGTAAAATGTGTGTAATAAGCATACCTACCTTATAGGGTTGTTTTATAGATTAAACATGATGGTATTACACCAAGCAATTTAAAGTGCTGGCACATAGCAAATCAGAAATTTATCTCTTGACTTTTTGAAAATAATTATTATATTGAAATTTATCAGTGATCCTCAGGGATGTTGAGCAGGGAATCAGGATTACTCTGCCTTACTTTGTGTAAATTGGGAAAAGGTGACATCTCTAGATTTCAACTTCTATATCTATAATATGGTCAAAAATTTAGGCGGCCTCCAAGATGACCCTAGCAATCCCTGTCTCTGGTATTTACACCCCAGGTAATCCCCTCACCTTCTCAGGTAAGCCATTACTTCTCAGATTAGGAGATAAAAGGTGGTAGCTTCTCTTAGAAGTCCTTTCTAGCTCTTTTTCTCAAAGTACCAGCTGCCATGTCATAAGGATGCACTTAGGCAGCTTATGGAGTGGCACGTGTGGTAACAACATGAATAAACCTGAAAATGGATGCCCATCCCTGACAAGCCTGAGATAACTGGAGACCCAGCTGATGGCTTGCTTAACTGTGACCTCGGGAGAGATGTGTAACCAGAGCACCAGCTAAGCTGCAAACATTCCTCATTATGGAGACTGACTGAGGTGATAAACATTTCTTGTTTGTAGCTAAGGTTTGAGGTAATCTTTTTGTTATGTAGATAACAAATACAGTCAATAAACTAACATGTGGAAGGCACTTAAAATGCACAACACGCTTATAAAATTGAGGTATTAATATTGTTAATAGCTGCCTTAAAGGAACTAGGTCATATATGCAAAAGATATTGAAGTATATTATTTTATAGTTTGTTCCACATGTATTTGAATCCTTCATTAACAACAACAAAAAATATCTGGAGAGATATCTGTGCCTCCTTGTGTGCCATGCACCATTATGGGACTGATAATAGAGCAGCAAAGACAACAAATATCTCTGTCTTTTTGAAGCTTACGTGTGGGAAATAAAGAAAAAATAAGGTATATTAGATTTCAGTAAGTACTTATTCTAAAACTTAAGCACGGGTGTGGGGGTGGGAGGGAAGCGGTGGATAGGGAGTACTTGTGTATATACGTTGTGGGCTCTTTTTCACATTTATGTATTTATTTTGAGAGAGACAGAGGGAGGGAGACAGAGAGAGCGAGCCAGGGAGGGGCAGAGAGAGAAGGAGAGAGAACCCCAAGCGGGCTCCTTGCTGTTAGCACAGAACCCAATGCGGGGCTCCATCCCATGAACTGTGAAATCATGACCTGAGCTGAAACCAAGAGTCTGATGCTCAATCAACTAAGCCATCCACGCACCCCTAGGGTGTGTGGTTTTGTTTTTGTTTTAGTTTTAAAAAGGTTGGCTAGGAATAGAGTCCATGTGAAAGTAATATTTAAGTCAAGATCTAAAAAGGCAGAAGTTGGGGTGCCTGAGTGGCTAAGTTGGGTAAGTATCTGACTTTTGATTTTGGCTCAGCTCATGAACTCACAGTCATGAGAATGAGTCCTCCCCGACTCTGTGTTGGGCGTGGTGCCTGCTTAAGATTCTCTCTCTCCTTCTCTCTCTGCCCCTTCCCATTCATGTGTGCCTGTGTGCTCTCTCTCTCAGTCTTATAAAAAAATAAAGTACATAAAAAGGCAGAAGTAATAAGCCTTGAGGCCCTTGTGGAAAGAATGTTCCAGACAGAGGCAATAGCAAGAGCTGAGACCCTGAGGCTGGGACTTTCCTGGTCCTTTAGGAGCATCAGGAGATGAGGTCAAAGGGGTGGAGAGAGTTGGTGCAGGTTCCTGTAGGTTATTTCAGATCAGGCTTAACTCTGAGTAAGATAGGAAATCACAGAGGGCTCCAAGGAGATCATAGCATGATCCGGTTCCTGTTTTACAGGATTCTTGGCTGCTGAGTGGAGAACAGACTTGGGATGGGGGTGCAGGTGGAAGGGAGACAAGAGTGGCAGTTGGGAGGCCAATTATTGACATTACTTTAAGTGAAATAATAAAATTTGATTTAACTCTGTGGTAATTGGGAAAAAGATGACCGAAAATTTCCTTTCCTTTATAAATACATTGATTTAACTTTGTTAAATTCTCATGAGAAAGACAATGTGTTTAAGTATTAAGACAATGTGTATTAGGTGTTTTTACTTCTGTAAAAAATGTTATTTTACTCACTTGATAAAACCTAGCCTTAGGAATGATTATGAATATACATCTAACTAACTCAAATGATTCAGCCACACACACACACACAGACACACACACACACACATACGTGTATGCATATATGTATGTATGTGTATGTGTGTATATATATTATACATTCATGTGCACCATGGAAGAGAGCGTGCAAATGTGACAAAATGTTAGTCACTGATAAATCTAGGTAAAGGTGCATATATGCTTATTTACTACTCTTGCAACTTTTCTATAGGTCTGAATTTTTCAATGTAAAATGCTAGAGGAAAAATGCATCAGAATTGTGTATTCATTCAAAAATGATTTTTGTGTTACTAAATACATAAATATACCATGGTAAAAATAAAAAAGAAATAGGATTATGACCTTGAGTTCCTCACTTGGGTGTTTATACATTAATTAGACTAAGCTAAACATTATATACAGTGAAATCGAATTATGGATGCTAGGGTCTCTGGCCTCTTCTTGCTGATTACTTTGTAATTTAATGCTCCTAAACACTTTCAAGAAACCTCATTTACTTGCTATAATAATTAAGCACTTCAGAAAACTTGCTAAGGGGAAGTAGGTAAATTTAAGTTAACAGATAGAGTGTGACATTGTAGAGGAGTGACTAGCTTGTATGATATATGCACTGCATAGAGAAGAAATTCTATACACACGTCTCAGACAAGATGCATTGTCCCAGACACACACAGCCAACTAAGAAATTTGTGGACAAAAATGTTGTAGAAGTTTGATGCATGAAAATTGTTATTGGCTATGCTACTGCTAGTTCTATCATAATACTCTTCTTACCTTTGTCTATTAAATACAGTATTGAAGCATTTAAAAAATCATTAGTTCAGTTTTATTGGAAAAAAATTAAAGGAAATGGAATGTATAAAAAGTATAGGGACAAAACAAAAGTTATTGTAGGTCACAAAACCCCACAAATTTTCATCACAAAATAAATGTAAGCAAGATATTTTTTGCTATGATAAGCCAAAAGTTGTTGTAAGAGTACTCCTTTATTATAATATTTGATTTCTCTAACAGGATCACCAAAATAGTATGTCAAATTTATAGAGAGTATATTAGTCATGAGAACAACTTAAGATTTAATTCCAAAGATCTTTTTGGCAATAGCCAAGTCTGATAGGTATCTAAAACAAATCAAGAGTTAGTCTTAAACACAACACAACAAAACAAAACAAAAAAATTCAAGTATTTGTAAATATATATAGTTTCTAAAGTTTTATAGAATTTATGAAAAAGCCAGTTCTATTTCAATTCAACTTTTTATACTCTTACAAAATTGGGAAAATTAAATTATGGTACATTTCTTTCTATATCTGGTCCTTCATAGAACTCATACAGGAAGATGATTTATGTTCTTGGCACAAGTTTTACTAACAATAATTGTGGAGCACAAATGGAAAATTCTTTTTCCATTTCTCAAAAAAGCACACAAGAGTCCAGCTGAATTTTTGTGGCCAATACAGGTGAAATAATTTTACTTTTATAATAACTACATGTGAGATCTAATATATAGTACAATCAAGTTTAAATGTTGCAGTTTTAATGTGAGTTGATGAATAATAAAAATGGCCATCGAAGTCTCTTAAGAGAGGAAGTCAAGGTTATATATTTTTTCTTTTGCTAATGATTGCATCAAATGACCTGGGAGAGGGGGAAAACATGTTCTTTTTATTTCAGATTTAACAGACATGTTATTAAGTTCTCCTATGATAAGACTAGTAATATCTTTTTACCTATTATTACCTAGTAATATCTTTAATTTTAAGGAGTTTATCTTTATGAAAGACCCTTTTCCTTAAACTAATTTACAAAGGAGCATTTTGTGATAGCTCACCAGCAGATTTGGTCCCACTCAGCAATATCACAGAAGGGTATTTTCCTACCTGAGTACTAGTAATCATCAGGTACTCAGCATCTCCTGAGGCAGCCCATGAAATATTGGATAGTGTGGGATGAGGAAATTGTTAGGGCTTGTTTTAGCAGCAAAATCATTGGCCACATGTGAACAGCATATGCAGTTTTCAAACAAAGTAGCAAATATCTCCAGATGTCAGGTAGAGTAAGTAGCCTCTCAACACCAGAGTAGCCATATTTGGGGTTCTCTTTAAGTTCAAGCTGGCCAAATAATTGAGGTGCATGCCTTTATGTGTACATATGTGTATTCCAGATGATATTCCTCATACATAAGAACTACAGATCTATTTTAGTATATTCAGTATATTCATTATATTCAATACATTCAATATAGTTTCCTGTCTTCTGTCTCTAATATTCTCTTTAACAATAGATTGCTTCTAATATTCTCTTTAACAACAGGTTAACAAAGGTCTTTGCTTCATTAATTATTGAGATTCTAAAATTTAAATCTGTCAATTTCCCCTAGTCTCTTGGTGAATTTAGCTCTACAAACACTAAGAATAATGATGTCTGCTTTTGAGTAAAATTAATTTCTCAAGTGCAGTTTTTCAAATTATATGTTGCTCAAAATAGGAAGTAGGAGTTCTTGGGGCTGGTTACCTATTTAATATGATGCCAGGTCCCTGGAAAAGCTTAAAAGTAAATGATTAGAACCTGTGTTAGAATTCTATTGCTGTGTTGCACATTATCAACAACTTAGGAAACTTAAAAACACACCCACTTATTAGCTCACAGTTATGTAGGTTGGATATCTGGGCATGGGGTGGTTGCATTCTTTGCTCAGGGTCTCACCAGGACAAAATCAAGTGTTGGCTGGGGCTGTGGTTCTCATCTGGGCCTCAGGACATCTTCCAAGCTCAGGGGCTGTGAGAAGAATTTGGTTTTTCACATTTATAGGACTGAGGTCCCTATTTCCTTCTTGTCTGTCAACTGAGGCCTGTTCTCATCTCCAAGAGGCTATCCTCATTCCCCACCAGGTGCTCCCTTCATATTCCAGCCAGCAACAGTACATTGGATTCTTGTGTTTTGAATCTCTGATCTCCTCTTCTGCAACAAGTGGAGAAAACTTTCTGCTTTTAAAAGGCTCATGTGGGGCACCCGCATGGCTCAGTTGGTTAAGCAGCGGTTTGTGAGTTTGAGCCCTGCATCAGGCTCTGTGCTGACAGCTCAGAGCCTGTAGCCTGCTTCGGATTCTGTGTCTCCCTCTCTCTCTGTTCCTCCCCTGCTTGCACTCTCTCTTTCTCTCTCAAAAATAAATGAAGATTAAAAATAAAAAGTCTCATGTGATTAAGATAGGTTTACCCACAAAATTTCCTTGTTTTAAAAGATCAGTTGAAGTGGGGCCCTAATTACATTTGCAAAATCTTATCATAGCAGTGTCTAGATTAGTATTTGAATAATTGGGAGAAGGTTTGTGGATACCAGGGAGAGCAAGATCTTGGGGGAGGGTTTTCGGAATTTTGCCTACCACAGAGCTTGATTCTTAAACTGTCTTTATTATGAACCATGTCAACTTCCTGTAAATTCCTTTTAATACATTTATTAATCTAGAATCAATAGTTGTCTTTGCAAACTCATTCCATGATTTTGAGTCAGCTATTAAAATTTTACTTCTCTTTCTGTGGGGAAAAAATAATAATTTGCTTTATGACATCTTCCTAGTTATGAATATACATGTAACTGACATGCCTATTCAGAGAGAGGAGAAATTGAAATAAAATTCTGTAAAGATGAAAGTTCTCCAATTATCCCACATTTTTCAGCATCACATTTATTATTTTTTTATTAAAATTATTTTTTATTTTTTTTAACGTTTATGTATTTTTGAGAGAGAGAGAGACAGAGTGTGAGCGGGGGAGAGTCAGAGAGAGAGGGAGGCAGAATCAGAAGCAGGCTCCAGGCTCTGATTTGTCAGCACAGAGCCTGACACGGGGCTTGAACCCACGAACCATGAGATCATGACCTGAGCTGAAGTCGGCCGCTTAACCGACTGAGCCACCCAGGCGCCCCTTAAAATTTTTTTTTACATTTATTTATTTTTGAGAGACAAAGTGAGTCAGAGCACGAGTTGGGGAGGGGCAGAGAGAGAGAGGGAGACACAGAATCTGAAGCAGGCTCCAGGTTCTGAGCTGTCAGCACAGAGCCCGATGTGGGACTCAAACCCACAAACAGTGAGTTCATGACCTGAGAAGAAGTCACACACTTAACCGCCTGAGCCACCCAGGCACCCCAGCATCACAGTTATTTAGATGCCAGGTAGAGATGGAGATGTTGGATGGAGTGGGATGAACCAGTCTACATCTGTGGTGTGAGGGGTGGTGATGAGTTGTGCGGATGTGGGTAAGTGTGGAAAAGCAGAAGTGTCATAGAAAGTTTGTTTAACTTCCTGATGCCATTGCTTACTTTGTGTTAAGATGTTGTTGAAGGAGCTGTTTAGTTACATAAGACTGAACCATATTAAAGAACAGCCAACTTTTCTAACTCATGATTTTGACATCATTTTGAATTTGTGCTTTCCTTTTCCATCTTATTCCCATATTCCTCACTGAGGCCTGATCGCCTCATGATTGGTTTACCACTATAGCCTTCTTCCTCACCCCCTCTCCTTAGGCTCTTCTCCTTTAATTCAGCCTACATTCAACTGCTAAATCAATCTTCCCAAAACGTTGCTGTCATCACATTAATCCCTTGATAGAGCAGACAGAATAGAGCAGACACAGAAAAGCTGGGAGACAGAAGGCCTCCACTAGGGTCCTGGCTTGATCACTGCTGGCTGGGTGCCTTTGGATAAGACCTTCTCCTGGTCCTAACTCCCTTCTAGGCAAAATAAAACTAGTGAAGTCATGAAGTTCCCTCAAACTCTAAAATCCCATATATCTGTGATCAAAAATCTAGTCATATGGCTGAGTCTATACAAAACCTGACCTGTATGTCTCTGTCTGTATCCTTTGCATCCTTTCCTCACCTGAATGACTCACACATTTTCAGCCCTGTCTCTCTATACTTTACAAAACTTGTGGACAATGAGAAGTTAATCTTCTGAAATACTACTCACACGTGCCCAATTGAATTGACCTCATGGTTCATCTATGTGAAACTTTCCCTGATGTCTTCAGTTTATACCTGTAGTTAACAGTTGTGGAACTCTCACCTTTATCTCATAATTTAGCTCTTTCTTATGGATCATCTAAATAATGATAACAATAATATTAGCTGAAATTTATCAAACACTTATCAAGTATTAGGCACTACATTGTTTTCTTTTTCCTTATCTTGTTTCTTTGTTCAACAAAGTCCTGTTATGATTCCCGCTTTACAGATAAAGAAACTGAGGCATAGACAGGATAAGAAATTTTCCAGAGGTTACCCCATTGGTAGATGGTGGAGTCATAACTCCTAACCAGATCTGCCCAACGCCTGAACCACCAGCCTGCACCACTGACAATGATGTTGTTTCTATTTTGTCTTTTTCCCTCTTGTAAACTAAAGTAAATTGTTAGGAACTCTACCTTATACTTTTTGTTAAATACCACACAAACCTGATATGTGACAGGTACATATAACGCAAATTCTCAGTTGGAAATAGTGATTAATTTAATAGAACTTAGCATTTTCTCAGGGCTGGGCATATTCTAATTGAACTTTGTTCAAAATGTGTTAAATCTGTATGTCTTGATGAGGAAAGTAGTTTATAAGAAGTTATTAATTTTAAAAATATAGAATAATGTAATAAAAACAATGTATAGATTTATACATTTTTAAAACTTAAAAGCTGTAAAAAGATCATCTGTTTTTATATTTGTACATTTTAAAATTAGAAATCAAAAGAGGACTATAAATTAGCATGTATATACTTATAAGGTATAATTGAATTAACATAAAAAGAAATGAGAAATATACTAAATTTTTAATACTGGGTTTTCGGGTGGGTGAGATTGAATGGAAGGAAGAAAAAAGCTTAACTTTTCTTTAAACTTCTTCATTGTTTGGACTGAAACAAGAGACATATGAGATTTTTAGAATTTGAGAACAAAATACAAAAGAAAGACTGAATCTTGGACTTTAAATTTTTTTTATGGTTTTGCTTGGGATATTTTTAGTAGTTTTCCTGAAAATATTCATTTTTATTTTATCATACACTTGGCTGATTTTGAGCAAGTTGAATGTAAATTTTTCTTAATATTTATTATGAGAAGAATATTATATTGTAGCAGGTGGAAAAAATAGAAAATTATTTGGCAGATTTCTTCAGCATAGTTTGTCTGAACTTCATACCCATAGGGTTGACATTTAGGATTGTGAACTTCACTTCCAAATTCAGTCAAACAATCCCTTCTTAGAAAGTGTCTGACACTGAGATTGTTGTTGGCTTATTTTTCACATGAAAGACTTGATATTAATCTGTTAATTAATTAAAAAGTCTAGTCATATGAAAATATTTCTGGATCATTTTACCTATCATGCTTCACTAATAAAGAATACCAGAAAAGCAATATTTGAAGACGAGAGCTAAAAGTTTTGAGATGCAATATTCTCAAACATTGGCTGTGAAATTTCTATAATTAGCATGACCCTTGGAAAATGTCATTGGATATTTGATGAAACAGGGCATGAACTCTTCTCCTGCCATCCAAGGGGCCTGTAATACTACCCAGAATGACGCCTGGGAATTTTAAACTACAAGATAGTTCTTATCTAGGAAACTCAGGGAGAAAGGCATTTGTCTACTCTACTGACTTCTGTTAGCAGATTTATGTCACTTAGATCAATATGTTTCTATCTTCCTACCTACCCTCCTAAACTCCACTCCTTGGATGAAAAGCAAAGAAAAGAAAGAAAACAAAAGAAGAGAAAAGAAAAAATATGCTTGATCCCAATTTTCATAACTAAAAAAAACAACAATGTATGATACTAATTTTCTAGAAAACCTCTCTAGTTCATATTCTTTGTTATAATATTTTTTGACATGCCTAGAGATACAAAAATGCAAACACACAGAAAACTATTGACTTTCCTTGCAGGAAGAAAGCAACTAGAATTAAATTGAAATAAGTGGCTAATAATGAGATACTTTATTAAAAACATTTCAATCAGAACTCATTATTTCTTCATAAACAGCTTTCCTCAGTGGTCATTGTTCTAGTAATTATAAGACCATTATCTTTTCTCTTACATCAGTCTTGACTAAAGATCAATGAAAGGAATAAATGTCTCTTTTATAAAGATAAATACTGTTGAAGAAAGGATGATTTTTGAAAACCGCCTATTGTAACCAAGGGTTTGCTCTTAGATTAAAAGTATCTCTAAAACAAATAACCTGCGTGCGTATATGTGTGTGTAACTAATGCAATTAATCTTCATGCTAGATTAACTTGATAAAATATTGACCTAATTTGGGATTAAAAGATTACGAGTAACATTTTGTGCTGAAGGCTGCAACATGCCTCATGTCAACGCAGTAATGACAGAATTAACCTCCCAAGGCCTCTTCAGTTGGGGCATTTCTGAGCTGCTACTTGAGCAGTGTTTAGATGACCTACAATGGCTGCTGCACAAAAGGCCCCATGATGCTGTTTTCTCAGCCAGCTGAGCGGTCTCCCTGGTTCAGAACTGTGCAAAGGGAAAACATATTCAAGAGACATTCTAGAAGTGTCAGCTTCTGCTTGTCAAATAAATGTTTTAATTTACTAGTGAAACAGATTTTCTGGAATTACTTAAAACATTTTTATTTTAAGCTCAAAAAATGCCATGTATAAACATTGTATAATTGCATATAAGTGTCAGACATTTTGCTTTTAAATGTAAGGACTTGAAGGTAGAAAAAATTTCCCTGTTGTTTAATTCTCTTTCATTGTGATTTTAGTTCTAGTTTTCTGATAATATAGAATTCTCATTGATACATTAGTGTGGCTACAGATAATGGTGCCTGACTCCTTTTTCTGGTTGGGCTTACTGTATGATACGTAAAATTCCAATCTATAGTTAACCCTCAGTTACTCTTGGCAGTAAGGGATGTGGTTGCATAACAAATGAAATATGGAAACGATTAAAATGATGTTTTTAAATAAAAAATTAGTTGCGAGAGAAAGAAAAGAAGTGATATGGAGCGCCTGGGTGGCTCAGTCAGTTAAGCATCCGACTTTGGCTCAGGTCATGATCTCGCGGTTCCGGGTTTGGGCCCCATGTTCAGCTCCGTGCTGACAGCTCAGACCCTGGAGTCTGTTTCAGATTCTGTGTGTGTGTGTCTCTCTCTGGCCCTCCCCTGTTCATGCTCTGTCTCTCTCTGTCTCAAAAACAAATATAAACATTTAAAAATTTTTAAGAAAAGCAGTACTAGTGTAACCTGTAATTATCAAATGGAGTAAAATGAAAACTGTCTAATCAACTTTACATTCTTGAATGGATTATATCTTCCTTTAATAGAGTTTCTAATGATCTAGATCCAGATTTTCCTTATCTGTATAAGTACACCAAGTACAAGTACCAAAGTACACCTTTGCATGCAAGAGGTATAGGAAAAACACCATTCTTTCCACTTATAAATTGGTAAAAACTCCATGAAAGAAGACTATCTCAGGCTGGGCCAGTCTTAATGTGAAGGCATTATGATAATGATGCTTCCAAGGGGCTTTGAAGGGTTTTAAGTCAAGACTTTATGATATAAAAGGTGAACCAGTCCCTAATCTTTCTACCATCAGAGCTTCCTTCAGTAATCAAAAATCTTCATGTGGGGCACACATGCATTGTTAGTTTTTCCAAGTTCTGTAACACACTGTGGATCTACATATAGAAGTGACTTCCATAGGACAATTTTGACCAAGCTAAGAAATCCATTGTCAATATTTCTTAGAAGAAGTCAACTTTAAAAGCAAAAACATATCCTGGGGCACCTGGATGGCTCAGTCAGTTAAGTGTCCAACTTCAAGTCAGGTCATGATCTCATGGTATGTGAGTTCAAGCCCCGCATTGGGCTCTGTGCTGACGGTGCAGATCCTGCCTGGGATTCTCCTTCTCTCCCTCTCTCTCTGCTCCCCACCTCCTCAAAATTAATAGATAAACAAAAAAAAAATACATATCTTTATGCATTTGATGAGTTTTATGTGGAAAGCAATATGTGAATTTGGGCTACGATAAGCAATAAGATACATGAGCCAACTCATGCACTCACTCTTTTTTAAAAGTGGAAAATTCCTACCATCGGTTAGGCTGATCTGTAGTAAGCAATATTTAATGGCTTATATTAGTTCAACATATGTGTCTATATGTATGTAAAAATACTTCAAAAATATTTATTACCAGGGGTTCTGATTTCCTGTGAACAGAGGGCTGTGGGAGACTACTCTTTCAGCAATTTCTTGCCTGCTATTCTTTCTGCATCATTACTCATTTCCTTTCCTTGTTCGTAGTGTTTTTATTCATGAGGAACTCAAAACTGTTTTGGAGTCTCTGCCATTTTATCTCCGTAGTTATTCAGCACATTGAACCAGTCCTCATTGTATTTCAAATATAGAAACTCAACATGAAAAGAAAAAATAACAGAAGAAATTGCTATTTTGTTTCAACCCATTGAATGTGGCATATATGGCAGCTTATACTTCAGATGTTTTTATAGATAAAAAGACTTTTAGCTATTCTTGCCTTTAAGTAGGACAAAAAAAATTAATGGGTAAAAGAGATTGTAATCTTTCTGCCAATTGTGTGTAATTGTTTCCACAAAATGATTAGTACTTACAGTAAATAAAGGGTAGACAAGCCCTAAGTTGTAATTTGTCCTTGTACAGAAAGTTCTACTTTTGTACAAAGCATGAAATTACTAGAGTGTGCCAAGGAAAAGAACAGAACATTTCTGTTTGTTCTGACAGAACTTGTTTCTATATACTATTAATATTACTCAATTCAGCAGAAGTGATTGGATAAATGTTTCATGACATTTGTACTGGTTATATATATTATATATTATATATATATAACATATATATGCTATATCTATCTATCTATCTATCTATCTATCTATCTATCTATCATATAGGTGCTAAAGCAAATTGACTTCTTCTGTCCACATCTCCTTGACCTTCTTGTGAATTTGAGATTCTAGACTTGTATTTCCTCAAAACTCTTTTTCTTCAGTTTTTGGTGTGTCATTATCCCAATTCTCCTCATATTTGGATGATTCTTTCTACTTCCTTTCCTATACCCTCTTTTTTAAAAAGACATTTTCCTGCTTATTCTGTTTTACGTTTATTTTCATCTCTCTTTTGGTTAGCTTATTTATTCTCTTGACTTCAACTATCAATTTTAGACCAATAGAATCATAATTAATCTTGGTTATTTCTGAGGAGTGGGATTATGGTGGCCTTTTTCTAATCTCTAATTGAATTTAATATCTAATTTGAATTATTTTCACATAATAGTTATTACTTTGAATATTAAAAGTAATGATGACGTTTGTATGCCAGTTTCGAGTGGCCTACACTGGTACTTCAGGTCTTGGATCTTTTTCATCAGATTTTGTCAGTTCCACATTTTTTTTTTGTCCTCCCTCTGAGTCAAAGTATGATTCAAACATCTGCTCATTACCACAGCTCCAGGGGCCTTCAAAGTGGGTACAGAGTGTTCTCATCAATTTACCATCACCTACAAAGATCTCATCATGAACTGCATTATTTCTGCATTTATAGACCCCTGCTGCCTTATGATGCCTCACTAGGGGATAACTTGCTTACAAGTTATTTCACCATTATTTAATTTTTTTTCATTTAACTTATAAATTCCCTAAGGACTGCAAATTATAGTGAGGATAATAATGTTAGAACATAAACCAGATTATTTCTCTCCTCTCAAAGACCTTCAGTGTTTTCCCAGTTCATTTGTGTAAAAAACAAGAACATTTACAGGTATATAATCTTTAATCCACTTCTAAGTGTATACCCAAAAGAATTGGAAGCAAGAACTCAACCAAATACCTGTATACCAATGTTCTTAGTGGCATTATTCACAGTAGTCAAAGGGTGGAATCAAGCCAAATGCCTATCATCACACAAAATGTAGTACGTGTAAATAATGGACTATTATTCAGCCTTAAAAAGGAATGAAATTCTGATATACGCTACAATATGAATGAACCGCAAACACATTATGCTAACTGTAATAAACCAGACACAAAGGGCACATATTGTATGATTCCATTTATATGAGATACCTAGAAGAGTCAAATTCATAGTGACTTTGAAAGAGTGGTTACTAAGGTCTAGGAAAAGGGAGGGTTGGGGAGTTATTATGTAATGAGGCCAGAGATTCAGTTTGGGATGATAAAAAATTCTGGAGATAGGTAATGGTGATGGTTGCATAACAATGTGAGTGTATGCAATACCACTGAATTGCGCACTTAAAAATGGTTAAAATGGCAAATTTAATGATATATATATACATACATATATATATATATATATATAAGATCTAGAAAAAAATACTTTAAAAATCTAATAAAAATCGCATAAACAGGGGAGCCTGGGTGGCTCAGTTAGTTAAGCATCCAACTTCAGCTCAGGTCACAATCTCATGGTTTGTGAGTTCGAGCCCTGTGTCGGGCTCTGTGCTGACAGCTCAGATCCGGGAGCCTGTTTCATATTCTGTGTCTCTCTTTCTAACCCTCCCCCACTCATGCTCTCTCTCTCTCTCTCTCTCTCTCTCTCTCTCTCTCTCTCTGTCAAAAATAAATAAACATTAAAATTTTTTTAAAAAATCACATAAACAGCTACTTGTCAAGTGTCTGCCTATGACTGTCAAGTTATGTTTCCAAGTCTGAATTATGATTTGTCATTTCTTTCCTTCTGCTCTTTTAGCGATAAGTTCTAAAACCTGTTTGTAAGAAGAAGTGGGAACAAAGGGAAAATAAAGTTATGAACAAAAATAAAATCAAGGGCAGCAGTTCAGTAATTGAAGTTCAAAGTATTTGTATATCGTGCCTGTGGAGAACTGGCCTCGATGTTTTCATTTATTCATCCACTCAACTCAGTGTGTCACTTCTGTTTGAGGTTCTGAGGGTTCAGTAGTAAATGAGACAGATAAGATCTCTTAACCTAATGGATAATTTCAGGTACTAATAAGTGCTGTGAAGAAAGATAAAGCAGGAGAGAGTGTGTGTGTGTGTGTGTGAGAGAGAGAGAGAGAGAGAGAGAGAGAGTGTGTGTGTGTGCGCATATTTGTATTGTGAAGATGGGATGTTGATAGAGAAAGAGAGGTGGGAAAAAATAATGATCGTTTAACTGGTCTCTGTACTATGTGTTGCTGCAATAGTTTCCGATGATGATGGCGCTCATCCCCAAAGTCCAATGAGAACTACATTACTAAGGGGTCTCTCTCTCTCTCTCTCTCTCTCTCTCTCTCTCTCTCTCACACACACACACACAGTTCTTTACTTGGGTCTTTGAAAACATAGCTTTGATAATATGACTCTCTCTCTCTCTCTCTCTCTCTCACACACACACACACACACACACACACACACACACAGTTCTTTACTTGGGTCTTTGAAAACATAGCTTTGATAATATGACTTTGCAAGAGTGGTAAAATTCATGTACCATGTCGTGTATAAGCGTTGCATTATTCCAACTTCCTACACCCGTTACCGCATTGCTCTGCCAAGTCTCTTAAAGCAATATGACAAGAAGGAAAATAGTATTTCCTCACAGTGTATGTGTATCTTTTTCTACATAGGTCCTCTTCTTGTATGATTCACTCTCTGAGATATTTATTGCTAGTGCCTTTTGTTGTACATTAGCGCCTGGGTTTACTGTGGCTAGAGTATACATTGCTTTTTTTTTTTTTTTTTTTTTACCTTTGTATACCTCCCACCACTTTCTTTAGTGTCTAAAGCAGAGTGTGTTTTTTCAGTAAATATTTCTCAAATTGAATTGCATCCATGATTTGAAGGTTTAGTTTTGCATATTAGAGATGGTCAGAATTTCATGGTTGTTATTATTGTTGAAAGATCTGGGGCACCTGGGTGGCTTAGTTGGGTAAGCCTCCATCTTCAGCTTAGGTCATCATTTCATGGTTTGTGAGTTTGAGCCCCACACCAGGCTCTGGGCTTATAGTGTGGAGCCTGCTTAGGATTCTCTCTCTCTCTCTCTCTCTCTCTCTCTCTCTCTCTCTCTCTCTCCCTCTCTCTCTCTCTCTCTCTCTCTCTCTCATTCTTGCTCTTTCTCTCAAAATAAATAAACCTAAAAAAGGAGAACTTACTAATATTTTTCTTCCTTTGGAATTGTTATAATTATACGAGGCAGTACTTTTGGGGTGTGCCAGCTTATAGTTTGAGAAGCTAAAAGAAATGTCTTATGGAAAGCCTGTTGACTTCCTGCTCATTTACTATTGTTAATGCACAGAGCTGTCATCTACACTTGAGTGTGCCTCAGGTGACCATGCTTTCTAGAGTTTTTCAGACCCATCTTATTCTTCCTTCTTAGAATCACGAGGCTTTTTCAAAGGTGGGTGTAAGGGTGAGTTTAGATGTTGGGTGTTTACATTTTTTTTTGGTGAAGTTCCCATGAAAGCTCTGAAAATATTTTCTGGTCAAAGAAAATATCACCTATATCCTGATGGCAACTTTTTCATTCAGTCTTGTTCCCTTAAAAGTTTATGCAGGGACTGACTAGATTTAATTGTAGAATTGGACAGAAAAACGATTTTGAGGTCACTCAGATTCTTCTATGTAATTGTTTTCAAATCTCTATTGCAAACATTTTGAAAGGTATTTTTGGATACATTCATCAGACTTAATTTTATAACTATTTTGAAAGTTTAGAATATTTTCTTGAATACCACCAATTAGAACAAAAAATATGCTTGTCTATTTCTTCCACACTGACATTCCTCAATGTTTTGTCCTTAGCCTTCCAACCCCATGGGCCATCTCACATACTACCTAAATTTTAAACTTTTCTATTATCTGCATTAATGGTGGCCATTTTCTTGATCCATTTGGCTTCTGTCCAGTCCCTGGTTCCCTCTTGAACAAGAACCATTACAAAACTGTAGTCCCCAATTTGACCAGTTGTAACGTGTGCGCTGTTTTAGCGTTTCACCCAGTCTCTGATGATTTAAACATTTGTCACGTTTCTCATGTGACATGTTTAACCTTTTCCTCCCGTCAGCAATGACCTCTTCATTTACTAGAAAATTGTGCTTATCACAATTATGTTGCAAAGTCTCATGATAACTTGTCCTTCTACCTACAGGCTGCTTCTATCTAGACCAAACTTAAAGTCTTTTTCCTAAACTCAGAGATCTATCTATCCACTCTATCCTTTGATTCCATTATGCCCCCATTTTGCTGGATTTTACTCCATTTTTTAGGGCCAAACCCAACTTCAAACTCACCCTGTCTAAAGGATCCTTCTCATAAGCTTATAGGAATGCTCCAATCTCTCTCATTCTAATAAATATCTTTTAATACTGAGTCTCTACTGTTATTATCCATTTTTTTCATCTTCTTTTCTCATCTGAAGTTTACAAAAGAGTAGTTTTCACTTTCTTTAATTTTTCAGTTCTCCGAAATGTGATTTTATTTTTATTTTTAATTTTATTTTAAATGTTTATTTTGAGAGAGTGCCTGCATATGAGGAAGCATGAAAGTGGGAGAGGAGCAGAGAGAGAGGGAGAGAGAATCCTAAGTAGGCTCCACACTCTGCACAGAGCCCAACATGGGGCTTGATCTCAGGAAACTTGAGATCATGACATGAGCTGAAATCAAGAGTTGGATGCTTAACCAACTGAGCCACCCAGGTGCCCCTGTGATTTTATTTTTAACCACATATTGACATTTCTTTTTTTTTAGTTTATTTATTTATTTTGAGAGGGAGAGAGAGAGGGAGGGAGAGAGAGAAGGCCTGCCTGCAAGTGGGGAAGGGACAGAGAGAGAGAGAGAGAGAGAGAGAATCCCAAGCTGTCAGCACACAGCTCGACTTGGGGCTCTAGCTCATGAACCATGAGATCATGACCTAAGCCAAAATCGAGTCCATCTGCTTAACCAACTGAGCCACCCAGGTGCCTTGAAACTTCTTTTATTAAGGTAATATCTATACACTTAAATTTTCCAAACCCAGTAATTATTTTTCATCTTTATATTACCAGGGTAGACACTGGACATAAAAAGACATATGAGATGATTGTTAAATTGTTTTGAATTGTAGTGAGATTTTATTTTATGCTAGAAAATTCACAACCACTTAAATAGCTCTACAATTCGATATTCTTATTTAGGTTTGAAAAGATATAAAACAATAAGGTTTGCAGATACAGAACAGTAGGATCATTTACAACAAAAAGTATAAAACTAATCAGTTGAGGGAAAATACCATAATGTGAGTTTTATAGGATTTTAGGGAAGTGACTATCATTAAAAAAAAAAAAAGAATAATGACATAATACAAAGTCTTTGCTCCACTAGGAAACAGTGATCTGGCTTAAGGAGTTCAAAGACTCTTTATTTTTATTTTATTTTATCTAAAAGTTTTTAATTGTTTATTTATTTTTGAGAAAGAATGAGAGAGAGAGAGAGAAACAGATCGTGAGTGGGGGAGAGGAAGAAAGAGAGGGAGAGAGAATCCAAAGCAGGCTCCAGGCTCTGAGCTGTCAGCACAGAGCCCAATGTGGGGTTGGAACTCACAAACTGCAAGATCATGAGATATGACCTGAGCCAAAGTCAGATGCTTAACCGACTGAGCAGGCGCCCCCAGAGACTCTTTATTTCTTTTATTTTTACTTTTTAAATTTTTTTAACATTTTTATTTATTGAGAGACAGAAAGAGATACAACACGAGCATGGGAGAGGCAGAGAGAGGGTCAGACACAGAATCCGAAGGAGGCTCCAGGCTCTGAGCTGCTAGCACAGAGCCCAACGCGGAGCTCGAACCCACAAACTGCGAGATCATGACTTGAGCCGAAGTCGGATGCCCAGCTGACTGAGCCACCCAGGCACCCCCCACCCAAGAGACTCTTTAAAAGTGCTATGGTTTTGGTTCCTCGTCCCACTCTTTCATCTTTTTCCGTTGAATTCTTATAATTCATTCAAGCCTATATCATATAAGTTTGCACAGTCATGGACAAGACAACTATTCATTGGTCTGAAATATTTAGCAGTCTTCTCACCTTTGACAAAATGGGGAAACCTAGAGAGTTGGGCTGCATTCTACGCTGTAGGTAGCTTCATAGGAATGACTTAATAACTGGCATCCACATAATACCTGTAAAACTTCTTCCCCTGCCAATCTTTTAACATATTTAAAGTTGTAAATATTTGGAGTTTTTATATAACTCCAAATCATAGCCCAATTGTTTGTTTTTACACTGACTCGTCTATGTACATAATATGAATGGCAGTTAAATAAAGTTCTCTTATTCTATAAACATCCTTTGAGGATGATGTTTTTCATAAGCTTCTTTTATATTTCAAAATGTTTTCCAAGGGTTATATTATTCATGGAGTTACTTTTATTACTCTTTTGCTATTTAAAATGAAGAAATATGTTTTGGCTTCTATTATTGCTTATTGTTTATATCTCTTCAGAAACAGGAAAACCAAGGTCTCTCTACTTTCACAATTAAATTCATGGCATACTTATCTTGAGATTTAAAAAAATCCAGTACTCTGGGACTTTCTACCCCAGGGGCTGTGGCACAGAGGCCTATTGCCCCAGGGTTTAAAGGTGTGAAGAAAGACTGAGGTCTTCAGCCTTGAGGAAGCAGTGTGGCCTCTTAGCCAAGGGCAGCTTTCTCTGTTAAGCCAGGGCCCAAAGAAATATTATCATTTCTTTTGTATGCTACAATATGAAAATAATCAGGAAGCACTATTTTATAGTAAAACCAAACTTATCTTTAGGACAGTTATGGGGAAAAAGAAAATCCTGATATTTATTTATGCAGATGTTTATATTGCTACAGAATAATGAATAAAGAGATTTTTTATTAAAAAATCAAGAAATCAAAATTGTTTTTGATGGTTATTGACTGATAATAAAAGGCTACACGTGCTAGTAGTTTGATGTTCATTTTTAAAGTGAGAATAATAATGGTCTATGGTTGAACTAACTGATAAGTAAACAGAAGTCTGAAAGTGTGTTTGTACATAAAGCGTGGGTTAATTCATTCTAATTTTTAAAAATCATGGTTTCGGGTCAACAAAGAGTTATTTTAGTTATTATAATGTGAAATAGCTAGTTTGAGTCTATGTTTTTTATTCATTTTTATGTTTCATGTATTAATATTATCTGCTAAGCAATATTATGCAAGATAAAATTTCTAACAGGTATTTTTTGCTTCTTGTGGGCCAGAGTGAACTCAATAATTTTTGCATTAAATACATTTTCATTGGCTTATTTATGTATTCATCAATTATTTATTGACTGCCTGTTATTGTCCAGATGCAGTAAGATGTCAGAGCAATGGAAAGTCAAGATGGAATTCTCCTCAAGCTGGTAGTGTTAACATGGGACTGTGTATTCCTTCTTTTTGTAATAATATATGCAAAAGTATACAGCCTGAGTTTATCCTGAGGAACTGGGGTTTTATTTATACTGTTTCCTGTAGAGAAGAAAACAAGCTCTTCTCCTTAGGAAAGGAGAGAATGTGTTCTTGAAATCAAAGAGGAAAGCATCAATGAGTCCTGTGTGTTCCTATTAGGTCTAGGACTGTGAGCTCTACCACAAAACTCTATTTTGAAATGATAATGAAGCCATAATGATAATTCAGCTAGAAGCTCAAATATCTGAAATCCTAAACTAAAATATTTCTTAGTTTTAACTGATTCTAAACAGAAAGATTATTTTCTGATAAGATAATTTTCACTTTAAGAAATTCTGAAGCAGATATTGAAACTTGCAAGAAAAAAAAAACCTAAGTTATTTTAGAATGGTAGGTTTGTTCGAAAATTGTATCGTTACAACTATTTCACAAGTATCCCTTAAGAATTCTGGTAACTCCTATATTGGAAAAATGTAAACCCCTTTTATAGAGATGTAAGTTTGGTTTTAGTAGATGTACATAAATATTTGTATCTTTCAACCCTCTCAGATGGTTCTGGAACTGATGCTCAAGTCCATTTGTGAAAACAAATCTTATACTGCTTTTTATCATCATAACAAATATATTAATATGATCATGCTTATTTACTTCCTTTTGGCTTTAAATTTCATTAAGTAATACAATTGTCTTAAAATTTTGTCACAGAGGGAAGAAAGCAAATGCATGTCATTTGGTTATCAGTGTCAAAGTTTCCTTTCATCTTGGGAGCCTGGTGGAGGAGTGTAGGGTGGAGAGACAAAGCAGTGTTAGGAGAAGGAAGGCTCTGTCTGTCTTGGAGGTGGGGGGGGGGTATTATTTTATGAATCCAATTTCATATCTATCTTGCCATCTGTCACTAGACAGAAGAGATATAGGACAGTGGCAAACTCATGTTAAAAAGGCTGTCTTGGGATAACAAAGAGAAAAGTTAATGGACATGGATTTACAAATTATTAATGATTTTTCTTGTCTTTCTTGAAAAATGAAAGCTATGCACGCTGCCTCTTTCCCCAAACAGATTGCATTTTATTCCTCTGCAGTTTGTCCATCAGCCTTCACTCTGACAACATAATCCAGAACTAATCCAGAGCATTCAGTTTTCCTTGTTGGCTCTCAGGCAGACTGCTTAGACAAATCCTGCTACCTGTCAGCCCTCCTGTGGGTGCCAAACCGGCTGCCAGGTTAACCTCTGGGGAAGCAGGAAGACCTGCTGATTTAACCCCAACTTCCCTTCCTGTAATCCACAGTAAATAGGGAGGATGTGAACAGGCTAACTGTTTTAATCAGTCCTGGATCCTTTAAAATCTGTTTCATATACAGCTTTAAGAACTCAGGTTATGAACATCCCTTATGTAAAATCATATGGCAGTTCCTCCAAAATGTGGGCCCTGAAGAAGCAGATGTATCAGATACACTGAAAGGTCTTAATCTTCTAAAGTAGTTTGTAAAAATATATACATCACTTCCCTAAACCACATCATTGCTTATAAATACTTCCTAATTGTCAGGGTAAGGTCAAAATTGATTGAGGGGCAAAAAAGAAGAGGAAAAAATCCCACCCAGTTCAGTAATCATAAGGACTCACACTTTGCTAATTTATAAAATGTTTGCCATAATTTAAGTTCTCTTTATCCCCCGCCTCCCCCAATACATGTATATGCATACACGTTAATTCTTGTTGCATGACAGTGAATTTGAATATTGTTTACAGATTGTCTCAAATGATTCCGATATGAGCAAATAACTAGACAAAGTTTTCAAATGAGTAAATATAAATTAATGTTGCATGACATTTAAATGACCCACATAGAATTGATCAAGAATAAAAATGGAGCACATTGAAGTAAAAAGCCTTTTTGAAATACTCACTCTTTATTCAAAAAGAACAACACACCACCTTCTCCTTGTTTGAATGCAAGGCACATCAGTTCATCTTCTCCTGTAGCATCAACAACAATCCACAGCAGAAAAAAACAAACAAACGAACAAACAAAAAACCCAACTTCCATGAACATGGCGTTCCAAGGTACACTTTCAAGTTCCACTAAGTTTAGCTTTCTGAGAAATGTAATAAAACTTCACTCAGCTCTTTCAGTACTGGGAAGGTAAGATATCCAGGTTAACAGGGAAGAGGGAAGAATAGCCCAGTCCCTGGGAAGAGCAGCAGAACTCTACCACAAAGAGTTGGGAATCACCGTGATTCTAATGAGCATTTTTAGTTTTCCTCTATTTAATCACAGGCTTTTCTTTAAGAGCAAGAAGGACAAGGTTTGCCCCGTTCCCATTTACTCCCTCCCACAGAGCAGAAGATGACAGATGAGGAAGGTTCGTTATGCAAAACACCCAGATATGGTTCAATGAATTGAGTGCATTTGTACACATATCAACACACACATTCACCACTCACTCACTCACTTGTTGGTTTCTCACCCAACCAGTTTTGAAATTAAAAGTTTTATTCCTATTTGATCCTTGCAATGATGGATGTATTTTCGGGTAAACAATTATATGTAAAACTATGCGGTAAGAAAGAAAACATGCATTTTGTTTTTTGAAAACACCATAGTTTTTTTTTAAACAAATCTTTTCTTTTTTTCTGTTCAACAGAAAGACAAATACAAATCCTTGTATTTATTTGAAAACGGTATTTTAATTTTCTTCAAACTTTTTTGATTTGTTTTTGTTAGCATCCTTTTCACCTTTCTTTTTCCATGATCCATATTCTTACTTTTCCTTTACACTTTTAAATTTCTCTTTGTTTTATTGGTGATAAAGTTTGCTAGGGTGTCAGACAGTAATTTATCACAAAGCAACTGACTTTCATAGTTAAAGTGAGAACAGGGATTAATTGTTAAACACATCCTATAAGATAAAGCTTGTTTTAAAGCAGACGTATTCTTTTATGTTCTTATTGAGACTAGACAGTTATTCAACTGAAATTTGGAAATAAAATCTGAAATCAGGAATACAAAATGAAATTCAAAATACATTGGTTACTGGAGTAAAAATCTTCAAAGTCTTCCATAAGATTGTATTGATCACTATTAAAAATGTGCTTAAAAGTCAAGTTTATTACAGCACTGACTCTAAGTCCTGTGATAAGACACATTGGGGTAATAATGTTAGGATTATCAAAGGATGATAATTGAGTCACTCACTAGGAGCCAAAGGCCAGAAATAAGGACTTGGGCAGAGGGAAATGGGTGGACAGGGTGGGATTAGGAAAGCCAGTTGATCTGGGATGCAACTCTGAGGGGAAGAAAAAGTGGCATAAGGGAAGAGGGAATGAACTTCTTGAGAGAAGAAGAGCTTCAGGAACATACATAAATGAGTTGAGAAGAGAAGGGAAAGTAGAGAATTAAAGGGAAAAAAAGAGAAAGAAATCTGTGGCAATTCCTTTACACGTACATACCCCTCATGGAGTGAAACAATCACAGAACTTTTGGAAAAGGGAGTTACTCAGTAACGCGATCATTGTGCCACATTTAAAACCCTTAACAATATGTGTCCTTAAGAATTTTAAAGACACATACTTTAACGTATGCATGCAAAATACAACAATAATCCCTGAATAGTTATACCCAGGTACAGAAGCTAAGATCATGAATGATAGAGCTGGACTGGCTAAGGGTTGAGACTCAGTTCCACCACCTACTAACCCGGTGAGCAGGGACACAGTTATTCTCCACGTTTCATTCTCTTCTTTGAAATGGAGAATAGCTATTCTGTAATGTTGCTGTTCAGATTATTTGGAATAAAATATCTGCAGTGTTTAAGATGGAGTCTGGCATACAAAATGAGTTTGATGTGGTTTAGCAATTATTCCTGAGTACAAAGGCACTCAACCCTCACTTAAACTTCCAGGGATAGAATTCTTTAGTCAGTAATCGCAGGTCCGTATTTTGTTAATGAAAATATTGAGTTGTTTAAGGTTCATATTAGATGGAATATTTAGAATCTCTATAACAGAGTTTTTTTTTTTTTTTTTTTTTTTTCTCCAGAGCTTAGAGCTTTAGAAAAGAGCTCTGATCCTTTGGGATACTGAGTAAATTGATTTAAAAACCCTCATATACTACTTTCACCTGAGAGTTTTTCGGAGCTTAAGATGACCTACTTTTTGTTTGTATTTGACTTATTTACTCAGCAAAGAACACACTATTTTCAGGATAGTAAGAGAAGTGCCAGGATGCATCATTAAAGCCATACATATTAAATTATCACATATATTTAGTATATATATTAAATAGAAAATAGAAAATCAATAGGCACACTGAAAAACACAGCAGGTTCATGGGTTTCTTTCTGATTTGTATGAAAAAAAGGCCACATTAGCTTGAGAAGTCATGCTGTTTAGAGTACATTGACTGCTATACAATTGATCACTATATTGTAAACAAATGCTAAAAATGGAATGTCATTTTTAACCATCTTCCTTTCCTAACCTACCAGTTGTAAGATGCTATCTGGTTATTGATCATGCTTCTTATCAGCTCTGCACATTATGGTATGTTTGTAGTTGGTACATAAACTAAACAATACTGGCCTAATTCATTGACCTTTGAAGTCTGGGTCCAAATGGCAGTAAAAGAAGAAGACTGATCACACTTAAACAAGTCTTTAACGCAGCCTTACTGTCTGCTAAAATTTGAAACGATTGCTAGACCATACAATTCACCTGAAAAAAAAAGGATGTTCCAGTCGACGGATGAAAATAAAATTTAAACTTTGAATTTTTAAGTCAGTTATTTTTCTTTTTAGAAAAGAGGAACTGTACTCACTTACCAGAACTAATATAAGGAGACCAATCTCTGCCAGAATTTTGACTCCTATTTCAGCTAAAGGATAACAGGATGACCCTAGAATGGTCTGAATAACATGTGGCTGATTTTAATTTGGTATGAAATAGCTCAAAAACTTAATTAAAGTTTTTGTGGTTTGGGGCTTTTAGAACAAAAATTTGTCTAATATTTGGAGCACACATTATTCAGTGGCCACACATAAATCCTTTTACCAAACAAATTCTGTTTATATTCAAAAATATAAAAAGAATCACAAATTAAAAACAGCAGAAAGAAAAATCTAAATTTAGTAGAACCAATGAAACTAATGGGAACTTTTAGTGAACAGATTTCTACATCCTTCACCACCCCCCTGCAGTTTGATATATATTTAGTTTGGCTTTTTTAAATGAGATGATACAGTGTTTACATGTATCACACTTCCTAAACATTTATTTATTTTTGAGAGACTGAGAGAGACAGATCATGAGCACGGGAGGGGCAGAGAGAGGGACACACAGAACCGGAAGCAGGCTCCAGGCTCGGAGCGGCCAGCACAAAGCCCACGCCTGGCTGGAACCCACGAACTGTGAGATCATGACCTGACCCGAAGTCCGACTGATCCACCCAGGCGTCCCACACACTTTCAAAATTCATCCTAATATTATTATCTTTGTTACTTAGGAGTTATTCTTTTGTATAAATGTTCCAATAAATATTTAGGCATACCCCCTTTGAAAGATGAGATTGTTTCCAAATTTTCACTCTATGGATCATTCAGATGTGTAATATATTTGCATTGTTGCACACTTATTTCTTTAGAATAAATTCTTAGAGTGAAATGAATAGGTTACATTGTACCTGTTTTTAAAACGTCTCTATGCATAGTGCATATGAACTTCTAAGAAGAATGTATTGATTTATACTTGAACATCCTTTGCATATGATTATTAGCATCCATATTCCATTGCACTAATTATTTTCATTTTTTATTGCTTTTTAATCTGACAGACAGAAAATAGATATATCTTATTATTTTAATTTGCACTTGTTTAACACAGTGAACAACTTTTCAGGTTTATTGGCTATTTTATTCTTTTTTTGACTCCTCTATTTGTTTACTATTGCATTCTTTTCCACTGAGTTGTGAAATTTTTTTATTTATTTGTGAGAACTTTTTATATTGTAAATATTTTCCACTTTATTTATATATAAAATAAATGTATAACATATATTTGATAGTAAATATAGTTTCACTATATAGTTCAAGTATTTACCCCATTTATGTTTTAATTGTTACATGATTTTGATTCCTAATTTTATTGTATTATGATCAGAGAATATGACCTGTCAAAATTTTGCTTTTTTGGGTTCTCTTGCAGTTTTCTTTGTGACATAATATACAATTGTTTTTAAATATATATTCCATGAATACTTAGAAAATAAGCTATGTTCTCTATTATAGATTGAATCCAATATATTAATCTGACATTATTCAGATATTCTGTATCTTCTTTCCTCCTCATTTACTTAATGTGACAGAGATTGAGTAGTAAATTAAATTCTTCCACTACAATTATGTATCTAAAAATTTCCAAAAGACCTGGAATGTTTGCATTATATATTTTGAAGTTGTTATTAATTATTGGCAGTTTGACTTATGTTTATATTTGGGAAGGATTGTATTGCTTTTATCTTAAAATGACCTCTTAGACAAACATAGTCTTCTTCCTTAAATTATTGTTAGTATTATTTGCTAGATCTTTGAAAATCCATTTTATTTTCACTCTCCCATGTCATTTATCTAGGGATACTCTTTTATTTGCTTAGTATTTCTGTATATATCTATTTAAGTAAGAGTTTTAGTGGTTTGTAGATAGCTCCTTTGTTTCGGTGTAAAGATTAGAGTAACATCAAAAAGAGCATTTGAAACTATTTTTTTCTATGTTAGATAATACTGCATAACATTGGCATTATCTCATTCTTATGAGATCAAAGTAACTCTTCACTAGTTATTTTGGTCTGAAACTGTTTGAGGACATAGTCTCTGATCTACTTTCAATATTTTCCATTTTATTTCTCTCTTCAGGTTCTGTATTTTATAAATGTACTTTTGAAGTGTGTATATATTTTAAAGTTATATAAAATTTCATATTGATTAGTGCTAGAATATACAGAATATTGCCTAAAAATCTTTTAAATCTCATTTCTTTGTTATGCATCTTTCTCATTCTGATATGTGGTTGTTTTGATACAGTTTTTTCCTTCATTTTATTTACAAGAAGTCTATCTGTTTTATTGTTGATATATAAGTCTTAATTAGTCTATTGCTAATCCCATTTTGGTTTGAAATTCACTAATCTGTTATTTTTAATATTTGATTCATCCTGATTAGGATCTCATGCAGTCTACTATGAATCTAAATTTGGCACTTGTTAGCTGTATGATTTTGCTCAAGTTACTTAAACTCTCTGAGCTTCAGTTTCCCATGTGCAAAATTCAAACAATGGTATCTATCTCATAAAGTGAAAGTTAAAAATAAAAACTATTCTAAAGTGTTTAATAGACTGTAATAGCAGGGTGATTGCTTAAAATAAGATTCTATTGATATTGTTAATGCTTTTATAAAAGTACAATTTTTAAAAATGTTTATTTTGAGAGAGAGAGGGAGAGAGAGAGAGAGAGAGAGAGAGAGAGAGAAGGTTGGGGGAGGAACAGAGAGAGAGGGAAGGAGAGAATCCCAAGAAAGCTCTGCACTGTCAGCACAGGACCTGACATGGGACTTCATCTCACGAACCATGAGATCATACCTGAGCCAAAATCAAGAGTCAGATGCTTAACCAACTGAGCCACCCAGGCACCCCCATAATGATAATGTTTTAAGTTAAGTGCTTGCTTCATTTATTTTTAGTTTTAATGATTACCCTTAAGGCTATACATTTGTCTTCATTAAGCTTTGGATATGTCTGATAAGTGTTGAAATGTAGTGTTCTCAATTTTATCATTTCCTAAATTGTTTAGTATGGCTTCTAAAATGTATTATTTAACTTAATAATGATTTAAATAAGCTTTTTAAAATTCTAAGAGGGTACTTTTGTTATATTCCATTTTTGTCGTGTTGTCAGACACAGACATGGATGGGACTTATGCAATTTCTGAAGTTGGGGATTTATTAAGATTTTCTTATGGCTTAGTTTATATATATGTATATATATATATCTATAGATATGTATTTATGTATATATATGTATGTGCATGTATTATAATATTTTAAAAATATCCAATGAATACTTGAAGAAAAATTAATTTTAGGCTCTATAGGTTACGCAGTTATAATATAAACTATAATAGTACCTTAATTTTTCTTACCCTTGTATACTATTTGTGTATTTGCTTTGTCACATATTTAAAAAGAAATAAGTTACCCATAATAATCATTTATGACACTTATGGTTATATTTGTAACAATTTTTCTTACCTTATCTCAGAACAGTAAGTTTGCTTCATCTTATTAAGGTAAAATTAAATTTAATTTGGGATTTTAAAAGGTTTATCTTGTTAAAGAAATTAAAGAAATTGGTTGTACTTTTGACAACTTTTATTTGGAGTTCCTGGCCTTTCCTCTCCTTACAACAGTGTGCTTAATTAATTTTGTTTTCATCTTTATGTCTCAATTGCAAATTCTAGAACAATAAAAAAATCTCACTCAATATCCTATTGCATTACATTTAGGTGGTACTGCAAATTTTATATTTTGTCTTTGTCTTTTTTTAATATCCTATGGGAATTTGAGAGAGGCTGTTTCAGAGTAAATGAGAGAAAAAAATAAAACAAAGAAACAAAAAAAAGCAACTTGAAACTTATTTCTTTTTAAGAAATAAAATAACTCTCCACTAAAAGAATGAAATATTGTGAACCTAGGAAGGAAAGTGGGAAGAACACAAGGTTTATGTAGTGATGAAAATTAGTCTCTTAATTTTAATGAATACAGCTTATCAAACAACCTATTTGTTCTTCTAAAAATATTCATCTGCAAAAAGCAACGTATTGTGAGTCACACACCTAGTACTGTGAGAATATTTAAAGATTAATATGACAATGATTTTGCACTTACAGAATTTGTCTATAGTAGAGAGACAACACATGGACATAATTAAGTAAACACAGTAAAACCTTGGTTTGTGAATATAATTTGTTCTGGAAATATGCTTGTAATCCAAAGCACTTGTATATCAAAGCAAATTTCCCCACAAGAAATAATGGAAGCTCAGATGATTTATTCTACAACCCAAAAATATTCATATAAAAATGATCAAAATAGTCTATAGTCTAATATAAAACAAAAAATAAAGAAAATACAAAATATAAAGAAAAATAAACAAGTTAATCTGCATTTACCTTTGAAAGGCTTCATGGCTGGTGTGATGGAGACAAGAGAGAGGAGGGTTATTGTGTAGGACAACTTTTACTATCATTAACGGAATCACTGCTATCTTTTGACTCGATGGGGTCTTTTTCTTTTCCTGCAACTTTAACAAGGAACTAATTCAATAACATTTGCCTCTGCCTCCTTCTGAAGATTTTGCAGAAATGTGACATTACAATGTCATTAAAAAGATTCATCGCTTGCACCGATACAGCCTTATTCGGGTAGTGTTTTTCTACAAAATTTTGCACTGTTTCCCACATTTTACACAACTCCCCAATCTCACTTGAAGTGAGGGGTTCTTCCACCATTTTCTCCTCTTCTGCAGGTGAGATCTCCTCCATAACCTCTTGCTGTCGCTCACACGGATGTTGACTACATTACAGTATTAATGAATTCTTATCGTATACTGTATTTAATGTAACTGGCAATAAGGTAGCAGAGGAGAGGGTCTATATTTGCAGGCAGCCTGACCTAGAATGAAGCAAAGCATTCCTAAGCTTATTCTTGTATGGAAAAGCAAAAGACTGTCCATAGGTGCTTTGAAGTGACAAAAATACAGTAGTGCCTGTTGTGGGCACCTTCCAAAGTTCTGAAAAATCACTGGTTTCTGCCAAATGCTAAAGCCTGAGACTGAGCATCTGAGCATGGGAGAGGTTCACCCACAATCATGCAGTGAGAGAAGAACCACTGGCTCAGTTGTGATCATGTGATGTTTGGCATCACATACTACTCCTGTTGCAAGACATCATTTGTTTATTAAGTTAAAATTTATTAGATATGTTTGCTTGTCTTTCAGAACACTCACAGAACAAGTTACTCGCAATCCAAGGTTTTACAGATATGGAGAAATTTTTGTTTTCTTAGCAGCTTGTATAAACTTTCATTTTATGAGGGGACTCCCATGACCCATGCCTCCCAATGATGTTTTTGATGATAATTTGATGAGCTCACATCTGGACAGAGGCTAAGACTCCAAAGTACTACTGTCAGCTGGGTCAGACTTTATAAAGAGGAAGCAGCTCTCTACCTTGTGGAGGGACATTTGGCCAGTGCAGTGACCACTCTGGTTGGATGAGTGAGAGAAGGTAAGAATGCCTGGGTCTGACCAGTGGAGACAGGGATTTGGGGAAGACAAGATACAGTTAACAGGGATTTGAAGTGATTTTTGCATTGTTTGATGAAGATCTGTAATATAAAACACCTGTCCTACTAGTTATAAATTTTACGTAAAAAAATCTTTGTTTCTCATCAATTGCTTTGTCAAATGGACTTTATGGGAAAAGTTAAAAAGTGTAGAGTCATGCATACAAGCTGGTGCCAAGTGAAAACAGAAATTGTTACACACATATTAGAAACCAAAGAAAAAGGGGGAAGGCTGTCTTTAGGGTAATAGCATATCAAACTTTTTGATGTGGCAAAACTTATCCACAAATTACTCCCCCCCCTGAAAGGTGTTTAGAAAATCAAAAGATTTTTTTCCCACTCTGTAAGATCCATGGAAACAATGGCATTTGAGATGGGTTTCTTTGGAAAGTGTGTTGAAATCATGAGAGATATATTGAGGACATGTACATGTATAGTGTGAAGAACATAGTGTGCAGACATGTATCAGGTCTGTTCAGAGAATGGGGAGTATTTCAGTTTGTTCATACCTTAAAGATAAGGTAGAGGAGTTTAAAAAATAATGTTAAATGTGAATGAATGAAAAGATGAACATGTTTCAAATAGTTATGTTACATACCAAATATAATAGTAATTTGCTCATGGCCAAATTAACAGGTATATTAAAAGTAATTTTTATGAAAACCTATGGTTTGTTTTGTGAAACAAAATGGTTTTAAAACTTACCTAGAATAATAATCATATGAATGTATATTCAAAAAAATTGCTATGACAAAATAAAATACAGATGAATAATTTAAACATTTCAGCAGTGATGCTGAGAATAGGCAGAGCAATGCACTAGAATTTCTTCTGTTGGAAGCCATTTTCTGAACTCACTAAGTCGAAAAAACTCCTTGTGAGGTAAGGCGGGTTTGCAATGGTCCTGCGGTCAGATGGCGACCGACCGATGTTTACCCACCACTCAATTATTTTTGCTTGAGCACCCACCCCCAAGACGCATTGTTGACTGGTATCAGGAATGACTTGTCCCATTATGCTAAAAATATGCTAATTGTACCTTGTGAAGGAAATTATAGGAATTTCTTCTTTTGTGTTTATGGGAGCAAATATTACTTTTCCTGAGAAACCTGTTTTACTTCCCCTCAAGAAAACAGGGTATTGAACCCTGGTCACAAAGAACTACCCTTTGCTTTTGCTATGCTAAAAACATTGCCTTGTATTTGAATGCTGAGGATACCTTCCTTCCCCATATGATAAGCATCTAAATCACCTACAATCAATCACTATTGATAAAGATTATGCATGAGTCTTCTACCAATCTATGTTCTGGGAAATTTTTACATACCAAAGAATTTGTCATCAGAAATCATTGTCTAAGGTAATTGCCACTTCTGTTTTGTACCTTATACATTTTTTCAATAAAAAAAGCTGACTCTCTGGTCAGTGCAGAGATGCCTACCTGAAGAGCAGAGATGCCTGCCTGGTGATCAGAAAGAAACTCGAGGCTCTCTCATTCCCTCCCCCTTTCGCCAACTCTCATCTCTCTTGTGCCAACACCATCCATCCTTCAGGGAACCCTGGACCTGCTGGAGCTCGACTCCGGCATTCTTCAAATAGGCTGATTGTGTTCAAGAAGAGATTAGAACTGAATTGCGAAGGGAAGGTTTATTTGATAAATAGTATTAACTGGCCACTTAGGAACAAAAAAAGGTGGTCTAAGCCAGTTCACATAAAAAAGTCACGTCAAATCGAATACTTTAAAAATATAGAAATAAATGAAATGTAGTAACTCTCAAAGTTTTATTTTGAGGAGAAAGAGTAAGCATAGGACTGGCAAATTTTAGAAGTAACTGCAATCATCATAGATTTGAATGGCTATAGTTTATACAAAGAGTACTGATATAAACAAATAGACTATATATAAATAGGGGCACCTGGGTGTTCAGTTGGTTAAGCATCCGCTCAGGTTATGATCTCCAGGTTCACGAGTTTGAGGCCCACGTTGGGCTCTGCTGATCTCTCAAGCCTTAAGCCTGCTTCAGACTGTGTCTCTGTCTCTCTCTGTCCTTCCCTCATTCACACTCTGTCTCTCTCTCTCTCTCTCTCAAAAATAAATAAACATTACAAAAAATTTTTAAAACAAATAGACTATAAATAAATAGACTATAATTAAATGAGAATTTGACAGGAAAGTCCATTTTGGATTGTAGCAGTTGAGGAAAGGGAATCAGAAACAGAATTGGTGCTTAAGAGAAGGAAAGGAATTGTTTAGAACAGGGTAAGTGGCAAGAGTTTGAGTGTGAACTGGCCTGGAGCTACTGAAGACATTTGCAAGGCAGAGTGATCCTACTGGTAGGCTGGAAGCAAAGTGGGCTGTTGGGCATTGCTGAGAGGTCAGATTAAGAAAGGCCTTGACAATCAGTCTTAGGACTGTGCACTGAGGGGTGTGAGAAACCATTTAGAGGGTGTTGTGGGAAATTAGGTATGAAATAAACACAGAGAGAAGTGCTTTATTTTTGTTTTTAATGATTTCCTATTTGTTTATCCAGTAGTTTGCCTTTTCAGTATAAGTCTCCAGAGAGGAAAAGCCAAAACTTCCTTTCCATGAAAATGTCTTTGTGACCCCTGGTTCTGAGTTGGAAAGGTGGAATAGACTCACAACAGTTAAATCATCATTAAAGTCAAATGACAGGAAATGAGCAAGTACTTGGCATAATTGTTTTGTGCCATTAGGCAAAGCACCATTTATTTTTGATTGAATGGATTTTCAACTAATGATTCCAGCACTGAACGAGATAAGTTTCATCTTGCCTCAGCTTTCAATTTCTAAAATAGTGAGCCATTCTCAAGAGTTGTGAAATATGGAGTAACACTTCTTGGCGTTTACTATTTTGTTGATTACAGTGCTCCTTTCATTGATTATTCTGCCTCCAATGCTAATATCTCAATGTGCTCATGACAGCTGCACCACAAAATGGTGAGAAATGGTGAAATCTGGGATCACTTTTCACAGGAAGATTTGCTAAATTCTAGAAATGGTCAACGAAAAGAGCTAATATGTATAGCTATGTGTGCAAATGTAATAGCTGAACTAATAATTTACATGTGTCTTATTTCATTTTTAAAACAATCCACTGGGGTAAGCTCCCATGTTCCATATGAGGAAACAGAGGCTGATAGTGGTGAAGCCACCAGCCAGCATCACAGGCCTGGTGAGTGGCACAGATAGCATCTGAGGCCAGGCCGTAGCACCAAATCCCGTGCTCTTAGCGACCGCATCGTACTGCAGCCTCCATGTACCATGTGTCGAACTTTTCTTATTTGTCAAGACTTGGTTAAATCTTACCGCCTTTCTGAAGATTTTCCAATTCCTTACCCGAATTTACTCACTGTGCTCTTTAGGCTCTCGGTAAATTTTACTTGTACCTTTACTATACCATGTGTCACACCACAGTTTAGTCTGTCTTATAGTTAAAACAAGGATTATAAATTGCAGATGGAATTGGGCTGATAGGTCATTTTGATTAATTGGCACAATGTTTTAAAAATTATTTAGGGGCGCCTGGGTGGCTCAGTTGGTTAAGCGCCTGACTCTTGATTTCGGCTCAGGTCATGATCTCATGGTTCATGGGTTTGAGTCCTGCATTGGGCTCCATGCTGATAGTGTGAAACCTGCATGGGATTCCCTCTCTCTCCCTCCCTTTCTGCCCCTTCCCTGCTTGCGCTCGGTCTCTCTCTCTCAAAATAAATAAATAAACATTTAAAAAAATAAATAAAAATAATTTACTTTGCATCCCTCTGCATGGGGCATGCACTCTATAGTTATTTAGAGTTCTTACCACTCCCTCATGTCTCTTATACTTAGGTAGCTTCTGAATTTTTGTTTCCTGCCTGTCCTTTCAAAGGCTTTTGTGGCTGAGTTCTGTGGCTTCTGTATTTTAGTTCATCTCTGCCTAGTGTGCTTTCCATTCTTCTCCTACTTCCCCAAACCTCACTCCTAGATTAAAAGCTCTCTGAAGTCAGACCCTATGTTTTATTCATCTTTTTACTTCCATCACCAAATGCTGCAGTGTTTGCTGTACAGCTGGCATTAAATAAAAGATGACTTTTTGAATCTCTTGGCCTACTTTTCTCAATTCTTAGGATTATATAAAACATCTATAAAAATTGGAGTGCTCTAACGAAATGTTTCCAAGAAATTTTTAAAAGGGCTTTAGTATCATTAACCTTGACATAAAGTATTTTTAAATGGCTTAAAAGACCCTTGTAAATCATTTCCTTAGACCTTGCTTTTGTTTAAAAATACATAAACAAACTAAGGAAAACATTCCCCCTCAGGAGAAATGTTGAAATTCGATCAGAAGTCTCTTTACATAGCATTCCCACTAATTTTACTCATTTCTAATAAGGCGGGCTGCACAATAATCTCTTTGCATTGTCCTGTGTTAGTACTATGGGGCTTCAATTCCATGTCTTATCCTTTTCAGGATTGGTATATTTTCATTGTCATTTCAATGAATTTTTTGAAACGTAGATAGGTGCTCAGATAATCATTTAAAAATTAATGGAATTTTTAATGAGTTATTAAAATCATAATTGTGAACATTATGTATAAAGTTTATGATATAATGTTATATAAAAGAATCAAAGTGCAAAAAATGAATAAAAAATTAATTTAGTCAAATGTCTAAGAGTAATCTCACCGAACAGCTACTTGAGGAGCAGTATTTTTTTTTCAGGACACTTTTTGAGTCTTGATATACTTATAATGATTGCAAGTCATTATTTCCTATCTGACAGAATGTTATTTTCCTAATCTGCAGTAACATTCAACTCAGAACAAATCCACACGGACACCATTTTATTATCTATAAATTACAAATCTAGTCAAATCTTTTAAAAGATCAGGGAATAATTTTCATTTTGTTCTTTATTACAGTCAAAACCAACATTTTAAATTTGAAAGTTGTTAACATCATGCCAACCTTCTTGTTTCTATGAGAGTTGGAAATAGAAAAGATTTTTTTTTAATATGTCAGATTCAAAAGAGTTTTTTAATCATTCCTTAGAAGAGAATTGTAATGTTCGGATCAATATTTGCAAAATGTGAAGTGGCTTTACTAAGTAGATTATGTTTATGATTCAGCTGTGCTGGAATATAAAACTACCTTAGTTAAACTAAATGGGTTTTGGAGATGTTACTTCTAATAATTATTATTTGGCTCAAATTATTATGTAGCTTTTGGACAAAAACGGAGTCTTTCAAGATGTAATGAAGACAATGCACTGAACTCGAAGAAATAGAAAATGTTACATGTGCTAGAGTTCACTGTGGGCAGTACCGTTTACTCCAATCTCCATACGTATAATGTGGAATGTGTGTGTTCCATGACACATGCTTGCAGTTTCTGTTAATGCCAGCTTCAGTTACTGTAAACATCTCATCAGATACTCCTCACAAGATGACCTTGCTTCTGTGGGGATGTAACAGGGGTTTTAGTTCTAATGGGAAGAATGCAAATTCTTAAGGCCTATACCATGGACATAGTTTGAACAATTTGAGTTTAAATGAGGGCTATTTCACTGCACTTATGGATAGAAATGAATCATAATTTTTTCTTTAAATCTTGGGGCAAACCATTTAAAAATTATGAAATTAAAGCTGCACAGTAATTGTCATGCATGGCTGGAAGCCGTAACCACTTCAGCCTTTGAAATACACTGCGATTGGTGTTCATGTGGATTACATTTTAATATTATGCTGGAAGCTTAATTATAAAGGATTATTAGCAGATCATAAGAGGACTACAATGAAATAGGGTCGCACAGAGTGGAATATTATTAGCTATCTAATCTTCAAGTCATATCTTTTTCTGAGGTTGACATCTTTCTTCAGTGTGAACTGTGGACTGGGTTTATAAGTTCTACCAGGTTTTTTCCCTGACATTTTTAGCAAAAAGTCTGACTTCGCCCTGCTGTTTGAATTTTTTGTTATCTGATGATTTGGTTGGTTGGATTGTTTCTCTCAGTGTTCTCTGATCCTTAGATGGTGAGCTTCATAATGGGATCTCTCCAAAGCCACTTGTGGACTTAATGTATCAGCTAACAAGTGTTGGTTCATAAAAAATGAGGATGATATTGGATCAGCACATCTCTATTTTATTTCTCTGGCAAAAATAAAAATAGATAAAAATTGTAAATCTCTTGGGATCCCTGTTTAAACTCTTGCAAATCCCACAGTAAAACTGAAATTAGGCAAAGAATCAGTACTGCCAGTTATACTTTTCAACAGATGATAGGAGGAACCAGGCATAAGCAACTGTCTTTTATAATGCGGGAGCAGCATTGTCCTAAAATAGCACTTATGTTGACTTTTGTCATGTTAACTGTGGGAACTTCAGGGGAAGTACATTTAGGTACTTGAAGACTATAAGTTAAAAGATAAGAGCAACTGATATTGTGAACAGCGTGCCTGAGAGGTAAATTGCATGGAGAAACCAAACATGACAGGCTTAGATAAAACACTTATTATGATTAATACCAGAAGTAGTAACGAGCTCATTTCTTTCTGCAGCCCCAGGAAACCTCACTTTTACCTGATAATGTTTATGGCTCCAGTTCACTCACCCAATGACCCACACTTTCTTAATGGCAGGCTACTAATCTGTGAAACATCAGAACTTTAGGAATTCTTGCTTCTCTGATTTTCACCTTTCTTTAGAAGATTTACAAATCATGACTGTCAGTGATCCACATCAAGACTTAAAGGAGGTAGGCCAGGGGTCCAAAATTCACTGAAACAAAGCCAGGTTTAATATCATTTGTTTTCTTAAATATAGTTGGATGTCATCTGTTGTTGGTTCTTGGAGTGTGTGTAAGGATACAGTAAAGCGATTTAAATAATTCATTTGAATTATTGCCAAGGGCGACAAATCAGTAGACTAATCAAATCAATAATGGGGAACTTATTTGGGGCAAATGTAAGAAGCAGCAAAAGATGAAAACTCAAGGCACATTAATACCCATAGAAGGCAAACTCATCCGCTTTTATTGATATCATAAATAATGACATCTGTATCTTCTTAGTACTATAGAATTCTGAAATCTGGAGAAACTATAAAGATCTTATGATCTGATCCACTACAATTCTATTACATCTATGACGTTTTCATCATGACAGTCTCATTATCACTTGGGGAAGCTCTTTGATTTTCTAAAAAGCTTTATTCTTATCCACTTTTAACTAGTATTGATTTGACATCTATGGCTATATAACTTTGGCCTGATTGTTCTAGCTTGGTGTCCAAAAAATGTATTGTTCTTCTTTGACAAGGGAATTCTTCAAGACCTATCATGGTTTCTTGAAGGACGCCTTCTACTTGCAGAAAATTCCTATTTTATTCAACCTCAAATGAAATGCTCTTTGGACAATTTATTTCTTTAAGAACATGCATCATTATTGTAATATCTTATTTAAAATGCAGCATTCAGAGTCAATCTATAGTATATAGAGAATAATATAGTTTATTACTCTTGCAGTAAAAATTACTTTATCTAATGAACTCTAAATTGTGCATCTCTTAGCTGACTCGTATTTAATCAAGTAGAGAATTGTCAAAGAAGTCTTTAGGCTTTTTCTCGTAAACATATATTAAGATCTAGTGCTGTTTAATTATTTTTTTAATGTTTATTTATTTTTGAGAGAGAGAGAGGGAGACACAGAATCCAAAGCACACTCCAGGCTCTGAGCTGTCAGCACAGAACCTGATGTGGGGTGCGAATCACGAACAGAGAGATCATGACCTGATCTGAAGTTGGACGCTCAACCAACTGAGCCACCCAGGTGCCCCAATTCTTCTGCTATTTAAATAGCCCTCCATTGAGTTGTTAATTTAAAAAAAATCTGTCTAGGACTTAAATTTTTTTTAATTTTTTAATTTTTTGTGAGAGAGAGAGCAGGAGAGGAGCAGAGAGAGAGAGGGAGACACAGAATTGGATGCAGGTTCCAAGCTCTGAGCTGTCAGCCCAGAGCCAAACGTGAGGCTCAATCTTGAGAACTGCAAGATCATGACCTGAGCCAAAGTAGAATGCTTAACCGACTGAGCCACGCAGGTGCCCTTAGGACTTTAAAATTAGTCTCAGTAGTAGGTTCAAAATGTTTCAACCTATTGGAATCTTATATAAAATCTTCCCTCCAAGTTCATACCAATACATAAATTAATAATCTTTAGCTTTAATTGTATAGTTATACTATCTAATAAAGGATATATTATATCCTTGGCACAAAGCAGGTATTCAGTAAACATTGCATATAAACTGCATAAAAGTAAGAAAACTTTATTGGTCTTTTTGAATCTTTAGCTTTCAGAAGTGCTGATACATTGGCCTACAGTAAATACTTAATAAAAACTTGTTAAATAAGGGATGCTTAGGTGGTTCAGTCTGGTAAGTGTCCAACTTGATTTTGGCTCAGGTCATGATCTCACAGTTCGTGTGTTTGAGCTCTATGTCAGGCTCTGTGCTGACAGTGTGGAGACTGCTTGGGATTCTCTCTCTCACTCTCTCTCTGCCCCTCCTCTGCACACATGCTCTCTCTCTCTCTTTCAAAGTGAATAAATAAACTTTAAAAATAAAAACTTGTTAAATAAGTGAATAAATGGTCAGATACATGAAAATTGTAATGTCATTAGTATTTGAATATGGGAATGGAAACTCATAAATAGTGTTAACTGTAGAAGGAGTTAGCATCTAGAAAATAGATGTGCCCACAAAACCCTGACAGAGTGTGATCGCTCCCATTTCCAGTGATATTAAATTCCCTTGAACAATAGCAGCTCAGAGAGATGGTTAACAAGAAAAGTCCAAATGAAGTTGTTGTGTTTCCATGTTCATTCTGTTTCACCTAATCATGGCATGGAGAAGGACAAATGTTTTACTTTCTTCATGATGTCCCCTGGATCAAGAATAGTAGGAAAATGCCCACATAGCCAGCGGGGCATAGAAATTTCACGGAGAACTGACAGACACTAGACAACTTTATTTGAGTTTCACTAGCTTTCCATTTCCTCTTTCTGTTCTAGGATCCACTCCAGGATAACACACTGCATTTAGTCATTGTGTCTCCTTGGTCTCCTCTCGTCTGGGGCAGTTTCTCATTCTTATATTTCATGATCCTCATATACCTGAAGAGTACTGACTGGTCAGGTATTTTGCAGAATGTCTTTCAGGGTGAATTTGTCTGAAATTTTCTTCATCATTTCATTGGGATATTATTTGGTTTTAATCTAAACATTTTTGTATGTTTCTTAGCAACTTGATATCTATCATCCATCTATCTCACTACCTTCCCTATGCAGTAGGTCCATTCCTTCCTCCCTATGTATATTTTTTCTTTTCTTAGTTGAAATGCAGCAAATTATACCCAATTGATTAACCAAACCACGCAAAAGCAACCTAACAACAAACAAACATAGAACTCCCTACTCTCCATTCCACAGTCATTTTGTTGTCCTTGTTATTTTCCAGAATACTCGGTTCTGTTTGTGTCTTAGCTATTCTGTTCTTCCATATTCAGGAGTCTTCAGTTGGGACAGTCCCTTCCAACTTCTGTTCACAATAACTCCTGTGAATGCAGATCGGTTTCTTCAGTTGTCTCTGGTGTAGTTAAAGTTTACTTTCATACCATACATGATTTTTGTGGATTTCCATTCCCTTTGGTCAATTACCATTTTAGAATTTCTAGTTTTATCTACCTTTCAGTTCATGTAAGAATATGTCGTGTTATAGACCAGGGCACATTGTTTACTATAGCTAGTAGTTATTATTTTGAGTTAGGTGAGTTCTGAGATGAGAATCCCTCTTTGCAAACATTCTTGCCAGTTTCACTTTATTCTCTTGTTCTTTATTATACTTATGTCTTCAAATATCACATATCTATTAGGTGGCTGCTGTGGGTATGGTATGTGGTAAAAGCTATGAGGATACAAAATGAATCAACTATGTATCATACTAAAAAAAAAAAAACCCTATAGCCTACAAAGGGAGATTAGATATGTCTAAAAGCAAATCTGATAAATTGCTCAACATGATGGTTGCTTTCATAAGCAGCACATATAAAGCATTATAAAACTTGTAATCAGCAGAGAGATTACTGAAGACTGTGATGAAGACATGTTTGAGATGAGCTTTGAAGAGATTGGACAAAGAAGAAGGAAATTGCATTCTAGTTCAAAGTAACAGCAAAAGAACATAATAAGATATGAAAATTTGTCCTCTATTTAGAGGAAATCAAGTTATCATTTTGGCTGGATTGTAGGGTAATTGGAAAGAAGAAAACAGTTTGCAAAGATATGTGTTAGACTCAGATGAAGTTTACATCCTAGAGTTTAGACTAAGAATTTTGGAGTTTTTGTGTCACTAATGGAGAAACATTGAAGTTTTTTTAAAAATTTTTTTTTAATGTTTATTTTTTGGGAGAGAGAGAGCATGAGCAGAGAGAGACGGAAACACCAAATCCAAAGCAGGCTCCAGGCTCTGAGCTGTCAACACAGAGCCTGACTTGGGGCTCAAACTCACGAATCAAGAGATCATGACCTGACTGAAGTCAGATGCTTAACCAACTGAGCCACCCAGGTGCCGTGAAACATTGAAGATTTTGACCCGAAGAGTATTAGAAGTTTAATCTGCCAGCGGAAGCCAAGATAGGTTAGAAAATAGGGACTCTAGAGCCTGGAAAATAGTTGAGCTTTGTGAGGGGATAGAAAGGGTGAGACTTGTGGTTTAGGTTAGCTGGCAATGAGGCTCAGAAACAGAGATATATTGATGGATTGTAGAGTAAGGATGGAGTTTCAAGGGATAAGGGGGAGAGAGTTATCCACAAAACATATATGCAGCAGATATATAACAACATGGGTATAATGTTAGAATACTGCAATACTGACTAATAAATACCACTTCCCCGAGACACCCAAGTGTCCCTCCAGTTCACTGGATGCTCAGATCTCTCTTCAGATTCAGGGCATCTACTGTCCAGCTCACGGAGTAACTGCTGGAGCATGGAGGGCCAGTGCGACCTGACTGAAGAGGTTGGTGCCTCTTCAGTGCTGCTTAAGAAACAGTGTAAATATCACCCTAGGTGGTAGGATTTATTATTTTAAGTTCAAAATGCCATTTTTCAACCCTTGCCTTGTTACCTTTATAAAAATGAAATTATCAGCAAGTCAAAGCAAGGAAGGACAAGGCAGGGGTTTATCAGATGCTCTGCTATTAGCAGGACAAGACTTCCAGGTGACAGCCAGAGGTTGATATTTTCAACCAATCATAAATATATCATGCTTATGTATCAACTTTGTAATTTGATGAGGAAAATATCAATATTTTCTACCCAGGAAGCCTGTAACTGTAGCATCATTATTAGTAGTAGTCATGATAATACTTAAAATTTCTGTACTGGCTATGATGTCCTTTGTCTATTTAATAGGAAATTTTGGGAAAAAATTTGTATAAAAATTATTATAATAATTATATGTTATAATAAATACATATTTAAAAATCCAATTAGCTACATTATTTGTTGTTAGTTCAGTTATAATTATCAGGAGGTACTCCAAAGTAGGTAGATTATAAACCAATTTTTTCCTGCCTTTTGAATAATCCTAAATATATTTGTTATTCTCTTTGAGTCCCAGTTGTTCCTATGAAATATGAATGGTTATTACCTGTTAGATCAATGCAGAAAGTATAACTTGATCAAACGAGAATAGTAGGAAGTTGTAATGAATCAATAAGGTCTTGGCTCTACTCTTTCAATCCATTGGGAAATTTTTGTGTTCTGAAATATTGAATATTAAATTTGCAATTCCATGGGTAAGCACAGAAGCTCTGATTCCAGATCACCCTTCCATGGAGCTCAAATGCAACACACCTGAAAACAATAAATACAAGATAACACCTACTTTTGAAATGATGAATACAAGAACAATCCATAATTGTTGAATTCATTTGCCATTCATGTTTTATGAAAACTATATTTAAAAAGTTTTAATGTCATTTTATTTATTTGCAAGAGGCAAGTAAAATTACTTTTCATTTTAAAGGAATCTAATGTAGACATATGATTAAATATGTACTGCTTTAGTTTAATTCACTTAAAAAATATTAAATTCCTGCCATGTTCAGGACTTGATTCTAGGTATTTCAGAGAAGACAAAGATGGACATTTCTCTCTTTTTTTTTTTAAGTTTATTTATTTATTTTAAGAGAGAGAGTGAGTGGGGGAGGGAGAGAGAGAGAAGGAGAGAAAATCTCAAGCAGGCTCTGCAATACCAGCGTAGAGCCCAATATGGAGCTCAATGTCACAAGCTGTGAGATCATGCCATGAGCCAAAAGCAAGAGTCAGAAGCCTAATTGACTGAGCCACCTAGGTGCCCCAACATGGACATTTCTTATGTAACAGTAATATGGGAAAAACAGAACTACACAGAGAATTTCAGTAGTTGATAGATGTGAAAATGTGTTGAGATGCACATTCAAAAATTACATTAGGCGTTCAAGAAGAAACTTCCATACATTTGGGGAGATGATATGAACGGCATCTAACATGTTTCAAGCAATTATTTTGGCCAACCATTGTGTTAAATACTTCACAGGTGCTATCTCATTTACTTTTGACAATATTTTCATGAGATAGGTACAGCCATGTTGCTATTTTACAAATGAGGAAGCAGACTTGGAGAATTAAGTAACTTCCCCAAGGTTGCCAGTGAAGTAAGCAGAGGAGTCAAGATTCAAAATATTTTAATATAATTTCAAAGCCCAAACTGCTTACCAGTTTATTCTCTTACCTTGATTAACGTTTAAGGAGAAGCTATAGTTTAGAAAAGCCAGGGTCCGTGATTCTGGGTATATTAACAATCTTCAAATACTAGGCCTGTCCCTTATGCAACTCATCTGAAAAAGACAGAACATATTGGAAAAATGAAATCTTAATTTTTTAATTTATTGTTGTATCAGAAATGAGCTTTGGAGATATTGACAATTGCCTGATAGATGTAGAATAAAAATAAAATTTCTTGGCACTTATCTCTATTAAATTAAATATCCAGAAGTCTAAAAGACAGAATGAGTCTGAAAATCATGTTTTACGAGATTAGGCTGGACAGTAAAGTGCAGTACTCAATACGTCTCCGTAAAGGTGTTATTGATAAGTGCCATATGTATGACATAGTAAGGAGGAAACTTGAGTTAGTTTGAATTTTAGTCTCCTCTCTAAAAGCATTATAAATTATATTATGGTTAAAAATAATATAGAACGAACTTATGTGAAAGAAATACAAATGTAGCAATTTATCAAATCTTTTGTGTGAGTTGATTTTCAATAAAAAATGAAAGGGAAATAATTTAATTAGAAAAACTATTGCTAGAAGAATAATAAGAAAATTCAGTAATATAAAAAAACTTCTCTAGATTGTATTAAATAAAGAGAAAAAATAATTTAATTTCCAGTTTTAAACTGTTAATAAATTCAGACCATTATTATTAATTGAGAGTTGTCTATATGCCACAACTATTTTAGGCATTGGAAATGGAATAGCAAACAATATAGACAAAGTCTCCACCCTCTTGAAGTTTATATGAATAAATAAATATTAATGAATATAAATAATAAATAACAATCATGCCAGGTGGTGATAAGTGCTATGGAGAATAAGGTAGAGATACGTGAAATGAATGACTTTTTCAAATGTATGGAGGTGGTTGGGGGGGAATCTTGAAATTCTAAGCCCACACATGATCATGCTATTTTTTGCTTCTATGTCTTCACACATTCCATGATAAGATATGTGACTAAGGAACCATCAGGATCAGAGGACATGAAGCACCATTTGCCTTTGGGGCATGGGATTGTGTGATTTCACAGTTATTATGTCACTAACACTGTCAGATATGGTTGTGTCTAGATCAACTGAGCTACAGTGCATTAAAACCATTCATTTTCTTGTAGAGGAGATATTTATAAATTTATTACTCCATTAGTTCTTAGGTGAAGGACTAAAATGTTACTATCCAGAGAAAGCACTTTAAGTGACAGCAAGAGGGAGTGAGATTAATTTATAGAGTCCTTAGTCAGGAGAAACTTGGGGAAAAAGTAAGCAAAATTACTAAAAGTTAGAAATAATTTAGTTGATGTTTGTATCTACTTAGGACTAACTTCATCTTTCTGGTGACAAAGATTTCCTGTGATCACTGTCAATTTGAAGAGATTGTTTCCTTTTGGAAGTTATCACTACCAGAATAATAGAAATCTATAGAATATGAATATATCATCATATATAGGCATAGATGGTGAAATACTTTACCTAATGGAGATATTTCAGGTAAAAAAAGAACAGAAAGACTAGATTTTAAAGATAAGTTGGGATCTTATTTGGGGGTAGGCATAGAGCCAATTTAATGGAAGGATAGAATATTTGAAAAATTCTATGGCAAGAATATTTTAGAAGATAGTATTTATTTGAGGAATGGAATACACAGTTTCTGATCTCCCTCTTGTTCCTCATAACAGAATATGTAAGTTAATTAAAGGAGAAAACAATAGAAGAATTAATAAGGAGCAAGGCCTCGTAAGTGTTTGACCAGATGTTGGACATCAACATGGGCATGATTTATGATATTCTCAGTGACATGAAGTGTCACAAAGGTCTAACTTCTCTCCTCACTTTTCCTGCCCAAGGGCTCTTAGATGGTTGATGGGCAACATAAACGCACATGAGCCAGTGCAGGACAAGGACTATTTCATGTTGAGTTTTTTAAAATAAGTTAATTTTTTTCATAGAACACAATATCTGTAACTACACACAATTTTGTCTTATTATGAACATTTTAATATATTCAAATAAAATTTCAGAAATCATAAAATGTCAGATTATAATAATGCACTTTTAGAAAAAAATGCTCTGTTAGATGCTTAGAAAGCTGGGTTGTTTTGTCTTTTATTATGTGATTTTGGAAGCCATTTGCCTACAGAACCAATTCTTATTTCATGATACCTTCATCACTGTACTCTTTAAAATAAGAAACGCTTCTATTACGAGTGGAAAAAATTTGTTTAACATAAAAATGATTCCTAAAACCACTTAATTGAAACAACATTTTTGCCAAGTATTTTTGTCTTCTGGGCCATAGCTATAGGGTATACGTTTTATTTAGAACATAATTAGTTATATCAAAATCAGTTGCTTGGTAGAGCCAGTTTGCTCTTACAACTGTGTGGTAGGTAAATGCACAGATTTCTCCTCACCCGACTAGTCCAGTAGAAGACTGTTCTCTCAAGTGGGTATGCGTCCTCTGTGAGTGTGAACGGTGACCCACCAGGTGGGATAGGGCAAGATTATAAATTCCACTTATGTTGATTTTCATCTAAATGGGAAAAGAATGAAAGTTGATAATATTTAGTATGTCTTCTGACCCTTCCGCTCCCCCTGTGTCTGATCTTCAGATAATGCTCCTTGAAGTTAAGGAAGGGTAGGTGTCTTGACAGTAGCATGTTCACATATTTGTTCATTTTCGACTATGGTAAAGCACCGTGGTGTTCCAAGGTGTCATTGATTTTGTTATGATAAAACCAAGACTTTTAAATACCAGCATTTTCAATATTGTGTGGAATGACCAAGAAAATCTTTTTATCACACAGAAATTCATTGCGTATCTCATGAATTGCCAAAGATGAGTTAGACACATTCTTTTTAAAAACTGAAGTAAAAGCGTTCCAGTTTTCCTGACATGTGTGTGTGTGTGTGTGTGTGTGTGTGTGTGTGTGATACCAAGTGGATGATGATACCATGCTACCTAATAGGTATTACATAAATAATATACAAGATGAAATTTAAATGGTTTAAACAGTGATTAAGAGATTAAGTCTGCTTAAAATAATCTTGCGGTTTTGGAGAATGTATTTTGTTTGTTTGTTTTAAAGGTTTATTTATTTATTTTGAGAGACAGAGAGAGAGCATGTGTGCACACAAGAGGGGGAGGGACAGGGGCGGGGGAGAAAGAGAATCCCAAGCAGGTTTGGCATCATCAGCGCAGAGCCCAACATGGGGCTCAAACTCACAGACTATGAGATCATGACCTGAGCCAGAATGAAGAGTTGGACACTTAACTGACTGAGCAACCCAGGCACCCCAGCACTGCTCTATTTTTAATTCTTTGGGGCATATACCTAGGAGTAGAATTGGGAGCTCATATGGTAACTCTATGTTAAGCTTTTTGAGGAATGGCCAAATTATTTCCCATAGTGATTAAACCGTTTTGCGTTCCCACCAGAAATATATGAGGGCTCCATTTTCAAGAAGTATACTTTAAAAATAAACAAATGTACTCATATTAGTGGTGCCTGCCCAAATGTTTTTCACTGACTAGAAATAAAAATATGAAAAGCTTGGGGCCTACTCCAGAGAGAGCCCTTTGGGCCCATGTGAGGTGAGTATATGATCACATATGTTTGTAGGATGGAATAGGGCTGGGACACTGTAGTTGTGTGAAGCAGGGTCTGAATTTGGCTCAACTTTTTCATCTGTAAAAGAGAAGTTTGTAGAATGAGATTGTAGGTTATCCCCAAGAGCTCCATAGGCCACTAGTCACTTATTATTTCTCAGGCTCTATTCTGATGAGCATTTACATTTTATACCTGAGAGGAATGAAAATAAATTGCAATCTGACTTCTTATGAATTGTACAAAAATTACATGTACTATTTGCTTCTTTCCCTCTTGGCACACTAGGCTGCATTGCAGTTATCTTATGCTTTTATTGTTAATGCAGCATCTTTTTTCTTTAGGGCACCATGGAATGAAAACAATCATAACAATACAGAGAAGCTCCCTCTTGTAAGGCACATAATGCATTCTTTACAAACATAATTTTATTCAAGTCTCATTAGAACCCATCTGTCCTTTATAAAGAAGGGATCTGAAGCTGAAAGAACTTAACAAACTTGCCTAAAGAACAAAGGAGAAGAGCTTGAATTAGGACACAGACTGGTCTGATCTCAAGATAACTGTTCTTTCCATTTCACTTTTGCTGGAAAGAAAAAATGTTTCCATATTTCTTCTGAATGTCCTGCCAAGTCATTTTACCCAGCAACTTTCTGACCTTGGCTTGATTTAGCTTTATTATACATAGGGCACTGCTGAATTGTAAAATATCACTAGCTCCATGAATAGGAGATTCTCTTCTAGAAATCCTTAATAATGCCTAAGATGATTTCAGGCAACCTAAGGAGACTTCATCTCTCTGTATTTCTTCTCCCCTGAGGCAGGTAGGTGAGGATTTGTTTATTGCTTTTCATTAAACCCATTCTTTTGTAAGTTTGTATATTTACTCTGGTCCAGAAAAACAGAGATGCATTAAGCCAGGAGCTCAAATCCCAAGACTAATCATTCTTTATTATATAAGAGCCATGTTCCCATTATATAACCATTCTACATTTCCTACACTGCATTCAATCAAAGAATTTACAAAGATCAGGAAACCCTCTTGGGAGCTCTAGAAATATAAATTGAAGGCAAGGACAATGAAACCCTGCTGCAAAATCATCTTGATAAAGAAAGATGTCAAAGTAGGAGAAAACCACAGGCTAGGGCTTTAGATTCCTGGGCACCAAGTTTTAATATGGCTACATAGAACAAATAAACATTGTTATTTACCACAAATGTCACTATCTAAGCATTGTGTTCGTTGTTTATAAAATTCCAAACTAACAAAGGTAAACAGAGAAGTATTTTTCAGGAGTACAGTGAATCAGGCAATGGGCCTCCAATACTACTGAACTCACTAAACAGGTCACCATAGTAATTTAGTAGAATTTTTTCCAAAGACCATGTATTACTTACTTGTCTTGTCATCTCTGATGACCAGCACCATACCCGACAGACAGGAATTACTCAATAAAAGTATGAAGAAATAATGGATAAAAGAAGCAAAGATAAAATTGTTTCTTAAGGCAAAAGTTTATTATGCATGTTTTAACGACTTTGCTTTAGATTTAGATTTTTAATATGAAGGAGGATATTCTAGAATGGTCCAGATATAATTACCTATTTTTAACTCAATGAAGAAGAGTTCTCTAGAAAAAGAGAAGACATGCATAGATGATGCTTCTGCTGGCTACCTTCCTTCTGCTTACTTCTCAAGTGCACTTTGGTCTTTCACTCTGCTCTCTACCTACTGGGCTGGCCTGGCATGGGCTGCATTAATGGGTTCTCTTGCCTCTGGGTTTCGGTTGGATTAGATCAAGGCAGTCATAGCAAGAGACCAGATGGCAAGAGGAGAGTGAGTCAGATTATTTATCCTCTCTACTTCCTCCCCACTGGATCACGGTGCACTGACTGCATGACCTTTTCAGGTGGACATTGCCAGACCCATCTCTAACTCCAGGTTCCCATAACTGCTCCTTCCACTCACTCCTTCAGGTCTTGGGAATTTATGTACTGCAGAGAATGTACTCAACGGTGTTCAGGCTTGTTTTCCCAACTTTCATTAACACATTTATTATTTTTGAATTGTAATAACGTTATTCACTAGGATCTCTTTACACTTATCTATTATTTACACTTCTTCAGGAAAAATAACATAGTTACTACTAATCTGAAACCCTCAAATACACATTTTATGTTCATTTTTTACATGTCTTTAAAAGACAGTGTTTTAAGTGTAGCGTTCCCTTGGGGGCCGCCTGGTGGCTCAGTCAGTAAAGCATCCAACTCTTCATTTCTGCTCAGGTCATGATCTCACATTTGTGGGAGCGAGCCCCACATTGGGCTCTGTGCTGAGCATGGAGCCTGCTTGGGATTCTTTCTCCCTCTCTCTCTGCCCTCTCCCGCACTAGCACTCTCTTTTTCAATCAAAATAAATAAATAAACATTAAAAAATAAATGTAGGATTACTTTGGAATACGCTAACCTGTCAGTAGGACAGATTGCATTATTTCTTATGAAATTCTGTAGTTCTGTTTTCCAAGTAAAGTGGATATGTAATATAATTGCTATGAAGCCAAAGTTGTTAATTTTAGCTAGAGATACAAGATCATAGGTTCTGTTGTCAAACTACCTGGGTTCCAAATCCTGACTCCACCACTTACTTGAAAGTTTTAGAAATTTACTTAACTGCCTCAGTTTTCACATCCATAATATGTAAATTACACTAGTGCATTTATTGTTGTATTTTGGGAAAGGCTGAGTATAAAGTACTTAACCCAGTGCCTGGCAAGGGGAAAACACCTAATGTGTATGTTCCCTGCTATTATTATTTGCTACAACATCTCTATCATCATCAGAGAGTGTCAGTTACTTACAATTTGTTAAGAACTCTAATTTTAAAATGCTTAATTTATTTCTATGGAAATCCTTTTAAAATATACTTTATTCTTTTCTTCATTTTTAAGATAAAGACTACCTTGTCTTGGTGACCAGGCTCATTTTTAACAGACATTAATTTTTATTAGTAGATATTAAGGCATTTTGCTTTATTCAATTCTTTACTAAATGCCAACTAGAGGAAACTGCTCTATAACCAAGAAAGTGTTAAATACCAATTCTAAAAACATTTTTGGGTTATGAATTATACAGACAATAAGTTCCATGGGATTTCTGTGGATTTTAGTGATTAAAGAAGGCTTCATAGATGGGATTTCAGCTGGATCTGGAAAAATGGACTTATTTTTACTAATCCTCAGATGAAGTGAATCCGTTTACACTGTGGATTCAGTTTCAGGTGAATGCCCTCCAACAGTCACCTGGGGATAAGTCTATCATGCCAGAGAAGTGTAGGCTAGGAGAGTTTCCTAACAACACTGAGCACAAACTGGCCTGCCTTTGGGATTTGGATAGAGTACTTTGGGTGCATATCCATGATATCAAGCTACTGCTCCAAAGAAAGCAATGTTTTCTTCCCTCTTGGAGGGCAGTGCTCTGATGTACTGAAGGGAGAAAGGAACTAACATAAGAAACATTAACTTACGTTTCAGGTATGTCAAACAAGCCTTAGGATTATTAACTCACAGGATGATGTCTCAATTCTCCGCTTTATCAGAGTATACACATGGATCGTGTGTTTAACAGCGAAGTGAGATTTAGATAACTCCGACTTGTTAAAAACTTCTGCTTTGCAAGGAGCAGAAATAGAGGAGTTGAGCTAAAAGTCCAAATATGAAATGAGCTTCACAAATAATTCAGTGATTGCTGTTGGGGGCAGGGTTTAAATAAAAAAGAAAAGATAGGAGAAAGGGCAGTGGAAGATCAAAGTGGAAGGGGAAGCAAAGAGCTGGAAGGACAAAGCCTGTCCCTTCCATTGTGTGCAAGTGCAGCCAATAGCTCTGCACTTTGATGATGGTGATGGGAGATTACAAGCTTCCTATGGTATTTTTGGAGAAACTCTGAAAATCGTTTTTTCTAAATTCAGGTTAGGTTGACTGTAAGAGGATTAACTGTGTCTGTATCAAAAAGGCTTTCAGGGATATGGGGATTTTAAGGCACTTGAAATAATCCCTGCAGGGCAGGCAAGAAAATAGTATCTTTACTTTAATCGAGTAAAAGATGTTATTAAGGAATCACATATGATAGATATAGTTCAATTCATTACAAAATTATCTGCTTAGCAAAATTAAGCAATACTTTATGAAGGCAGCTTGATTTATATAATTTTTTCATGTATTGATGTCTCAGCATATCTGTTGCTTACAATTTAAAAAAATGTCATTTGCTAGTTTTAATTTAGTTTTTTGCTTTCTCTTTCTTTCTTTCTCTCTCTCTCTCTCATCCCCTCACCTCCTGGTTGTATAGAAGTGCAGAATAATGTAAGAGTTAAGAGTCTGATTGCAGAGTGAGGTAGATTTAGATTGACATTTAATCCTGGGTTACTTATTCCGTATGTGCCTTTCAAGTTACTTAGCTTCTCTGCCTCAGTTTCCTGATTAGTAAAGTGAAGATACCAACACATACCTCATTGTTTTGGTGACAATACAATGTGGTAATATATATAAGGTGCTTAAGTGTATGGCACATAAATATTGTGGAATATATAAGACCCAGTACTTTTTTATTCTTCAAATAAGCTTTTATGATGATTCTGTTGACAATTCATACTCCATATTTGTTGTACAATTATAAATTTATATTTACTTTTCCCAGTTTCAATTTTGCAGTTTGATACAGGTGATGATGATGATGATGATGATGATTCCCTTTGAACAGATAAGGAAATAGAGCCTCAGAGGTTTTAAGTCATAAACAGAAGTAACTGCTAAAAAGAAGAATTAAAATATGAAATTAGCACACTCAATTTTAAGTAACTGAGATTATTTGTCTCTTAAGTGGTGGATAAAGTGATCAGTATGGAAAATGAGAAAGGACAGTGTGATTTTTTTAAAAAAAATTAATATGATGTTATTGTTTATAACTCATTTCCATGATTCTGTTGTCCTGTGACTAAAACCTCATGTCTTCATCTCTAAGGGCTCACAGACAGTGGCAGGAGAAATACTCACATGTTGTGTGTATAGAAAAGCACACAAAAGGGGAAATGGGCAAGTATTTTCAATGTACCACTTTAAGGAATGGACTTTTTACTGTTGTCCAGAGAGTTCGTAAAACATGGGGCATACCATATAAAATATAATTTAAAGGAGCTATCCCGTCCCTCTGAGATAAGCAAATGGCTATAGGGATTTTATCCAGCTTAGAAGGCAAAGCCAGGACACTTTCAGCCTCATTTATATCCTTGAAGGGAACTGTGGAATAGGGTATTTTATTCGGCTTCATTTCTACTGGCAGAAAAAAAAAAGAAAGAAAGACACATTATCAGCTCAGAAGGATTTTTCAGGTCTTAAGGATTAACCATTGAAAAGAAAGACAATTTTATTAAAACTTCTTCACTTTAACCATCTATAAAGGATTGATTTGAGCTATAGATTCCAAGAGGTTTTAAATTAGGTAGACGAATCATTCATCTTTACAAAATCAACCAGTCAGGGCATCAAAATCTAAACTCCTTGGGAAAAATAATGCTATATTTCTTTCAGTTGAGTATTTCTATACTGAGAACAAGATTAGAAGTTATGACATTGGTTAGGAAAAGCTGCTGTTTTTTACTTCAAGCTCACAACGTCACCTATCTTTTATTTCCCCTACATCTGCTTTGAGTATTTTTTAAAATGAAAGATAGGATAAATATATCATTTAAAAAAATAGCAGGTTTCAAAATGAGTCAGTTTCCTAGCATCCTCAAAAAGTGACCAATACATGTGCATTTAAACAGACGGTGTGTTACAGTTACTATCTGCATGGGTACCTATATTGTCCCAAGCCTCTTTTATTGTCCCAAGAAGACTCTTTTGGCTTGAGTCTTTTGGACATGCCCTCAATGGGTTCTGACAGCTTTCTTACTTGTGTACCAAGCTCATCCTATATACTTGCTACCCAAGACTGGAATCAGCCACTTCTTGAGGAACCTGGCTTATTTATAGGGGGCAACAGATTTTAGAGACCACGGTTGAATATTGGAGAAACCAAACATTTTCTGTAAGATATTTAGGATAGCTTGTTATCTCAAATCTTTAAATTATTATAATTATACTTCAGTGCCAAACCAGAGTAATTTATTTGTATTTGTATTTTTTATCTTTGATTATTATTATTATTTCTTCTACCTTTGACTTCCTTCACCCATTTCTCCCAATCCTCCCCTGTGGCAACCACCAGTCTGTTCTCTGTATCTATGATCTTTATTCCCTCACACCTCAGATTCCACATGTAAGAGAGATTATACAATATTTGTCTTTCTCTATGCTATTTCATTTAGCATAATGCCCTTGAGGTCTGTCCATGTTGTTGCAAATGGTAATATTTCATTATTTTTTATTGCTGAATAATATTACTCTGTGTGTGTGTGTGTGTGTGTGTGTGTGTGTACCACAATTTCTTTGTCCATTCATTGATAGGCATGTAGGTTGTTTCCATATTTTGACTATTAGAAATAATGCTGCTATAAACATGGGGTTACATACATTTTTTGAGTTAGTGTTTTCATTTCCTTTTGATAAATACCCAGAATTGGAAGTGCTGGATTATGTAGTAAGACCTACTTTTAATTTTTTAAAGAGAGTCTGCACTGTTTGACACAGTGGTTGCCCAATTTTCATTCCCATCAGTTGTGCACAAGTGTTTTCTTTTCTTTACATTTTTCCTAACACATTATTTCTTGACTTTTTGGTTATAGCCATTCTAATAGGTGTGAGGAGATATCTCATTATGGCTGTGATTTGCATTTTCCTGATGATTAAAGATGGTGAACATCTTTTAATGTGCAACATGGTTATTTATTAATGGTTTTAATTTTATTAATGGCTTCCTTTTCTGTGCAGCTTTTTATTTTGATACAGCCCCTCGTGTTTATTTGGGCTTTGGTTCCCTTTACTTAAAGTGTCAGATTTTAAAAAATCATCGCCAAGACCTATGTCAAGTTCCTTACCACCTATGTTTTCTTCTAGGAGTTTTATGCTTTCGGGTTTTGTGTTCAAATCTAATTCATTTTTTAATCCATTAATTTTTGTAAATACTGTAAGATAGTGGTACAGTTTCACTCTTTTACATTAGGCTGACTAAATTCATCATGATTTATTGAAGGGTCTGTTCTTTCCCTATTGCATATTCTTGGCTTCTTCGTTGTAAATTAATTGACTGTAAACATCTGTCAGGCTATTTCTGGGCTTTCTATTCTATTCCATTCAATTTTTTTTCCCTTAATGCTTTATAGTTTTCAGATGCAGCTCTTTTACCTCATTGGTTAAATTCATTCTTAGATGTTTTTTTTTTTTTGATTCAATTGTAAACAAGATTTTTTTATTAATTTCTCTGATAGTTTGTTATTAGTGTATAGAAATACGGCAGATTTTTGTGTATTGATTTTGTATCCTTCAACTTTTAATTATGTTGAATAACAGTGGTGAGAGTGAGCATCCTTGTCTTTATCCTGGTCTTAGAAGAAAAACTTTCAGCTTTTCACCATTGAGTATGATATTAGCTGTGGGCTTTTCATATACGGCCTTTATTATGTTAAGGTACATTCTCTCCCTACCCTCTTTGTGCAGAGGTTTTTTATCATAATTGGATGTTGAATTTTGTCAAATGCTTTTAAAAATATATATTTATTTTTGAGAGAGAGAGAGAGACAGAGAGAGAGAAGAGAGAGTGCATAAGCAGGGGAGGGGCAGAGAGAGAGGGAGAGAGAATCCCAAGCAGGCTCCACGTTCATTGCAGAACCAACATGGAGCTTGATCCCACAACTGTGAGATTATGATCTGAGCCAACTCTCAACCAACTGAGCTACCCAGGTGCCCCTTGGCAAATGCTTTTCATGTATTTTTGAGATGGTCAAATGATTTTTATCCTTCATTTTGTGAATGTGACATACCATATGGACTGGTCTGCAGATGTTGAGCCAGTCTTGCGTCTCTACAATAAATCCCACCTGATCATGTTGTGTGGGTTTTTAAAATGTATTGTTGAATTTGGTTTGCTAATATTTTGTTGAAGATTTTTGTGTCTGTGTTCATCAGAGATATTGGCAGAGTAATTTAGTTCAATAGTTTCCAGTTAATTGTGGTGATGTGTATCTGTAAGTAAAACATTCTCATGATACACTCTCATTACAGGTACATTTACTCATTTATGAACTACATACAAGTATTATTATATTTTGCATGTCATAAATAGTTCGCTAAAAGTGGAGGTAGGCCTTTTTTAATTTAATTTTTTATGTTTATTTATTTTTGAGAGAGAAAGAGACAGACCACAAGAGGGGGAGGGGCAGAGAGAGAGGGAGACACAGAATCTGAAGCAGGCTCCAGGCTCTGAGCTGTCAGCACAGAGCCTGATGTGGGGCTCGAACCCATGAACCATGATATCATGACCTGAGCCGAAGTCGGACGTTTAAGGAACTGAGCCACCCAGGTGCCCTGGAAGTAGGACTTTTATAATATTTTCTTTTCAAACTCCAATGTGTTGTACTGTGGAGGTGGGGGAGGTGTGGGTTACCCTCCATTGCAGAAAATACTGTTCTATACTATGAAGGTCAAATATTGCAATTATAATTTATGTAATACTTTACACTTTTACCTGAAAATTTACTCTTGTCAGTTTTGAAAATTAAATAAAGAATTAGTGCAGATTCATTCTTTGATAAATATTGTAAAGCACTTGAGATTTAGAAAAAGCAAATTCTGAATGTTCCTGTTCAACATTGTTTTTTGAATCATAGGCTCATTGGAATTCCTAGGTCTGGTGGGTGTTTTAACTGTTTTGCTTGAGTACTTTCTGCCAATAATAAATAAAAAGTCATTACCTGTTAGTCTCAATTTAATTGACACTGTTGAATGTATAAATAGAATCCTCTCACCCTTTCAAATTCTAGTGCTTACCTTCTGTTGAAATCAGTGGTTTTTAGTAGTCCTGGGAATTTAATAAAATGCTACTTAATCAGAGTTAGTTTGATTTTGGGGAATGCTGAATTTTCATTTACGATGATAGATTTAGTCCTGTTGAAGACAGTGTTTGGACTTTATCATAAACTGGCAACTATTTCATTGTAGTAATAAAATTTAATCTCATTGTTTGGGTGTATACTGTAAACTATTGGCAAATAAAAAGCATATATATATATTTTTACTAGGTTTTGAAACAAAACACCACATCACTGTTCAGAAACAGGGTATGTGGTTCATTTTGAAAGATACAAACTACATAAAATTTAAAATATTTATTATGGCTAAGCATGATCTTTGCTATATTTTAAAATAATCTGTTGGATTAATTATGGAGCTAATAAGTATCATTCACATTTCATGCCTGCATTAATTTTGTTACTGTGTAGTCCAGGCTTGGCAAACTGTAAGGAACCAAATAATAAATATTTATTTGAGGATTTGCAGGCCATACGGTCTCTATTGCAACTATTAAGCTCTGTTGTAGCATGAAATTAGCTAGAGACAATACATTAATGACCTATACTATGTTCAAATTAAACTTTATTTATGGACACTGAAATTTGAATTTCATATAATTTTCATTGTCACAAAATGGTTTTATTCTTTTAATCCTCCCCTCTGATCATTCAGAAAGGTAAAAACCATTCTTAGTTCATAGCCATAAATGAACAGGTGGTCGTTTGGATTTGACCAGTGGGCCATAGCTTGCTGATGTCTGGTGTGACCTAGAGAACATAGTCCACAGGTTGGAATTTTCTACATGATTATTAATTTAAAGGAGTCAAGAGAGGCTACTGAAAAAAATTAATTTTAAGGGCTCTGTGTGGCTCAGTCGGTTAAGCCTAAGACCCTTGATTTCAGCTCAGGTCATAATCTCATTATTCATGAGACTGAGCTATGTATTGGGGCTTCACACTGACAGTGTGGATCCTGCTTGGGATTTTGTCTCTCCCTCTCTTTCTGCCCTCCCCCCCATTTGCATGCGCATGTTATCTCTCAAAATAAATAAAAACTCTTAAAAACATTTAATTCCAGTATAGTTAACATACAGTGTTATATTAGGTTCAGGTGTACAGTATAGTGATTCAACAATACTATACATTACTTAGTGCTCATCATGATAAGTGTACTCTTAATCCCCTCATCTACTTCACCTATGGTAACCATCAATTTGTTCTCTCTACTTGACTATGTTTTCTGGTTTGTCTCTTTTTTCAAGAGAAGCTAATTTGAAGTTTCTCAGAATGTGGGTGCTTCTCGCAGTACCACCACTTGATGGTCAGGTTCAAATGTCTAAAGATTTTAGGAAGTAAGTACAGAATTTGCTATTCTTCTAAACTCAACTATATTATTAATCTTTTTTCTCTAATTTCCTTGTCTTAAAGGGGTTCTTTTTCTCTATTTACATGCATTAAATGAATTATAAGTTTAGAATCATGCATGGAAATCAATTCAAATAGTCTATGAGACTAATTTTAGTTTTTTTCCCCCCAGGCATGGAATAAACTTAAACAGATTATTCCTTGAACCTTATTATAAAATGAACAATTTAATAACACTTTGCTTAATGCTTACTTTATGCAATTTGTTCCTGACAATACCTTTTGAGGCAGTTGTTATTACTCTGTTTGCAGAGGAGGAAATTTTAGAAAAAATTCTAAAAATTACACAGTGGTGGAAAAGTTGGAAGCAGAACTTGAAGTCCTACATATCTTTAATTCCAAAGCCTGGACTCCTTGCCTTAGTAAGGGTGTGAGTGTCCATGAGTACATGCACACATACACATCCATGTATACACACCAACTTAAAATATTATCTACCTTTATTTATTTGAAAAGGAATCAGAAAACTTGCGGAGAATCTATTATGTAAACTTGAAATAGGCAACCTGAGATAACTGCCATTTCTTTAGTAAGTTTTTAAAGAACATGTGTTCAGAAGTTTATACATGTAATTCAGAATCTTAAGCCAATATCATCATCAATGCTAAAAATAGGATTCTCAAAGTTTACTTTTAGAAAGAAAACATTTTTATTTATCTTTCCTGTTCTTCTACTAATTAAAGAAAACATTTAGAGAAGAACAAAGGATGGTTGAGATAGAGCCAATCAGAGCAGATGAAATGGAAACTGAGACAGGTGAGATAAAAATATGTTTCTTTCCTTCGGGAATTCAAAGGCTACACACTGGAAAATTATTTGGTCAGACGAGGTTGCTAATTTTATATTGATTTAAGGGAAATTAATTGTTTTGAACTTTATGTTGCTGTGAAACTTAATAGCAATCTTATGACATGTGCTTTATGGCAATAATTTTCAAACTATGAGCCATGACATGTTAGTGGGTCATGAAATCAATGTGCAATGTGGTCAGCTTAAAAAATGATAGAATAAAAAACAGGAGAGGAGAGTGCATTGCACTAAATAAGGATATTTTGTTTCATGAGACTTTAACTTCAATTGTGGATGTTTAGTTATGTCTCTGTTAATGTGCTCTCTGGGTCCTCATGTGAAATGAATTTCTCACTATGAATGGTGGTCTCAAATCTTTGCAAGCCCTGATTTATGAAGATGGTAACTCACTTTCACTTTTGCTGCATGTACTTCATTGTCTCAGTTCAAACTCAGACCCCAGGTCTAATTATTAATAATTGATCCAGAACTTTATTTAGAGTGCATTTGATTTAAAATATGTGGCCTTATTTTCTCATCAGTATATTTAGCTTTTCTAAGCAAGAAAACCCCAGATTCAGAAGTTTCAACAATTGTTTAATAATAGTCCATGAAAACATGGCAGATGCTTGGAGAAGTCAGATGCAGGAGAGAGGAAATAGAGGGAAAAGGAAAATAGAGACAGGCAAAAACACACGTGGATACATAGAAATCATTTTACAGAAACACAGTTTGGGGCTTTTACAATATTAGAAGGATATACAGATTATGGACAGAAAAGTCTATGTTTACTAGAATAATGATGTGAATTAACTATATTTTTCAATGAGTAATGCATTTATTTCCATGTGAAACGCTGAACCAGTTTTTTCAATACTTTGGCTTACAGAAACTAGTAAGTATAAGGTAAACCCAGGGGATTAGGCATATAGTTTTAAGATTTTAATTTTATCAAGATAAAGAACAAAATTAAGCAGCTATCATGTTTTACAAATCTCTTGATTATTCAAAAGGTGTTTTAACAATGAAAAAGCATAAATTACCAAAAAAAGAGATTACATTTTATTTAAATTTCACTATGTTGTCTTTTTCTTTTTCTTTTTTTCTCCTTTCATTAAACACTGAAAAACTTACTGAGTTTCATTTGGTAACCACTCTTCTAAATTTCTTTCCAAAACTGTGGAAAGGGTGGGACTGCCAGTCTGCCAGTCTGTCTATCTGTGTTTCTATTCAAAAGAGGAAACACGAGACCTTGGGAACATGTGGGAATGCTAAATTATAGCTATACATTAACTGGCTTTCCAGTATCTGAGGGACAGGGTGGTTCCCAAGGAGTTTAGTATTTGAAGAGAGAAGCGGGTAGTTTAATCAAACATATTGATGGCTTGTTGGTTGATTCTCTGTTGGTTATATTTGATGGTTTTTGGCTATATTTGAGTGCCTAGATATTTCATAGTACCTCTGTTTTTTTGGCCATGGTTTCATTGAAATGTTAGACACTTAATATGTTGTAAATCATAGTAGGTAGCTAAAAAAATCTCACTCATGACATACACTGTGTCCTACTAACTCACTGATAAATTTGTATGTCAAGATAACTGACATAATTAGGATTTTGTCTTAAACTTTGAAAACTGTTGCTTTTCCTAAATCATTTTTATAATCTTCTTGATTTCTCTCACATATACTGAAAACAATAATTCCAGAATTAGCTGATTTAGATTATTATTTGCTTCGATGTGTTAAATCATTCAAAACAGTTGTTCTGGTCTGCCTTCTCTCTTCACATAATTATCAGTGGAATTAATACCTCTCACAGAGATTTCACATCTTTTTCATTCAACTTTTAACTTCTAAGACACTTTTCTATGAACAATGTATAAAAATACATTTTACATGGTGTTTGAAGTTGAAAAGTCACTTCAGTTATTATCATTAGAAACTAGAAACTAGAAAACATTCAGCAACTAGGTCAGTGGTAGCATCATTATTCTTTAAATCCTTCCTTTAAGTCTTCGGATTCTGTAGAAAACCAGTGAAGGAGCTTATTTGACTAATATTATCCTGATTTTTAGCAAAATCACATGTGTATTCTCTCTAAAGATCACACTCCCTACCATACGGATTCCATAAAGCTATTCAGCTGCCCAAGCAGGATGGCGCTGTCCTTGCCAATCCCATTCAGATGTGGTGATGGATGTGCAGTGGGTTTTGCTAGTGTGCTAAACATGCCCTGCTTCCAGCACTCACTGCGTGACTAGATCATCCACAAGCTGATGAACAACTCTTCCTAAGTCCTTCAAAGAACTGTACAGGTCTTCTCTCAGTAACTGAAGGAGTTTGGTCAGAAGATTGGGAAAGTTGGTGCAGATATTTTAATGCAAGTGTCATTCTGAGAGAATCTTGCCCTAGACTTCCAGTAATTGTTCAAAACCTAGTTCAGTCATTGGTAATTGTCACTGTCACATCATTCTTACACTGGCTCCACTGTCAGTGATAAATTAGGAAGCCCCAGGAGGCAAAGCACAGGTTCATTTGTTCTTTAAGCTTTAAAAGTGAGTCTTAACACATAATGTAACTTAATTTAAAGCCAAATACTATCAGTTGCATGTAAAATTTCTTTTTGTTTCACATTCATCCTGTGAAGCTATTCTTAGAGGGAAAATGAGTAGATCTAGATCTCCTCACTGGCTATCTTAATGGTGTTTGAAGTTGAAAAGTCACTTAGTAATTGTGACGGGAAGAGGGTCTAACAGTTTATGCAGGGAAAGAGTAATTTTTTTTAAGTTTCAAGTTTTTATTTAAATTCTAGTTAGTTAGCATATAGTGTAATAATGGTTTCAGGAGTAGAATTTAGTGATTCATCACTTACATATAACATCCAATGCTCATCCCAACAAGTGCCCTCCTTAATGCCCATCACCAATTCAGCCCATCTATCTGGTCCACTTCCCCTCCAGCAACTCTCAGTTCGTTCTCTATATTTAAGAGTCTGTTCCATGGTTTGCTTCTCTCTTTTTTTCCCCCTTTATATTTATGTTCGTCTGTTTCTTTTACTTTTCTTAATTATTATTTTTTAAAAGAGCAAGTGAGAGAGAGCACACAAGCAGGGAAAAGGGGCAGAAGCGGGGAGACAGAGAGAGAGAGAGAGAGAGAGAGAGAGAGAATCTTAAGCAGTCTCCATACTTAGTGTGGAGCCTAACGTGGGGCTTGATCTCACGACCCTGGGATCATGACCTTAGCCAAAATCAAGAGTCAGATGCTCAACTGACTGAGACAACCAGGCACCCTTGTTTCATTTATTAAATTCCAAAGATGAGTGAAATCGTATGGTATTTGTCTTTCTCTGACTTATTTCACTAAGCATTATACTCTCTAGCTCCATCCATGTCATTGCAAATGGGAAGATTTCATTCTTTTTGATGGCTGAGTAATATTCCATTGTATATATACACCACATATTCTTTATCCATTCATTAGTCAATGGACATTTGGGCTCTTTCTATAATTTGGCTATTGTTGATAATGCCACTATAAACATTGAGATGCATGTATTCCTTCAAATCAGTGTTTATGTAGCCTTCGGGTAAATACCTTGGTGTAATTGCTGGATCATAGAGTTCTATTTTTAACTATTTGAGGAAACTCACTACTGTTTTCCAGAGTGGCTGCACCAATTTGCATTCCTACCAACAGTGTAAGAGCAAAGAATAATTTAAAAAGCTATGGTCATATGCTCTTTCTTCTTCCACTCCAACTAAAAATCTGTATTTTTCATTTATTTTTCTCTTATACAATCAAGTAAATCTTAATTTGTTTTCCTTAAGGAATCAGTAAGGTCTCAATGGCATGCAGGAATTTGAGGATATTTTAATGACTTATAATAAAAAGCTTATCTAAAAATCACTATAAACATTGTAAAAATAATGCTTATTTAGATTATTTTGAAAAAATGAGTATTAAGAATGAGTAAGATGTAGTCTGTCTATCTTAGGCAGCTAAATCTAGTCTCATGATTATTTTGATCAGGTTGATTAATGTCTCCAACTAAAATTTTTCATTATTAATCTTTTTTAAATGTTTATTTCATTTTGAGAGAGAGAGCAAGCACATGAGTGGGAGAGGGCCAGAGAAAGAGGGGACAGAGGATCGGAAGTGGGCTCTACACTGACAGCAGAGAGTCTGATGTGGGGCCTGGGCTCACAAACTATGAGATCATGACCTGAACCAGCGTCAGATGCTTAACTGACTGAACCATCCATATGTCCCTCATTATTTAAAAATTAAAATAATTATATAGTTAATTTATTCATTCATCTACCAAGAATTTACAGAGTCCTATAATTGCCAGACTTTAAGCTGGTCCTAGAAATACACAGGTGAATCAAAACTAGTGCCTTCCTCAAGACTATTACCTTAGTGACAGAAATGGATTTAAATATTATTGAAGCATTTGATATGGGAGCATAACCAAATCAAGGAGTTTCAAAAATCAGGGACATTTATTTTACTTTCAGAATCTCTTGTTATTACTTCACCCTGCTAATAGTTACTCTTTGACCTTACCTTTTTCAAAGTAGATCAAGTTGTCCACATTAAATGTGATAAAATCCTGGTCTCAGCACTACCAGAAAACCCCATACGGCGCAAAGTGTAGTGAAAATAATGCTGGTCTAGTGGCCCTTCACGTCATCTTTCTATGCCATATTTTCTAATCCCCAGAGTTTTTGTATAGATCAAATGAGATAAAATATACAAACAATACAAACTCTATGTGGTATATAACAAGATGTTTTAATTTAAGACTATTAATCAATATTGTAAAATCTTAGAAAATAAAGAATTTGGTTTGTGAAATTTTATTAGTGAAGGAAAGTTGAATGTCATCTTGATTTTCCTTTTACATGTAAAATAAACACAGAGTGTTTAGGAATGTGAATTAGAGGATTTAGCATTAACGTCACAGTTCAAAAATCTCTGGCTCTACATTTTACCATTTTGATCTATATGGGAAAATTGCCTAATTCCTCAGCGCATCTACAGTTTGCATTCAAGTGCAAGGAATTATCCTTCCAGAATTCCAAGTTTATCACTATAAAGGCTTTATGATATTGTGGAAGGAACATTAGACTAAGAATTAAAGACCTAGTTTAGAGTTCTTCATCTGCAATTCTTTATGTGATCCTGCCCAAGTTTTGGCTTACTCTTCCAGAGAAAATGGGGATAATAATTACCATTCTATTTACTTTGTTTACTAGAGGGGGAAGAATAATTTAGCAAAGCCTGAAATGCCATATAGATATAGGGGGTTGTGTCTGGAATTGCAATAACAAGGCATATATTGCACTGAGAGAGTTAAAGCTGCGGTAAATGCAACTTTTCTGGAATGTTATTCTAATAATAGAAGCTGCCTTGGCATTCCCTTTATGTGAGTTATTTGTGCAAAAATAATAGCCATGATTTTCATTGCCTTTTCATGAGTCCTAGGAGGCAAGAGTCTTTGTGAGAACCTTAGAGATATGTCTGCCTCAGGACAGAACTACTGCCAAGGAAGCTAGTATTTAGCCATCTACCTGGGAATGTTCCAGCTGAACAGTACTATATTTTTTAAGGTTATTTGTTTTAAATGAATTAAATGTGAACATGGCACATTCACATGTTCTGGTCAGAGAAAAATGGACTTTTTCCATAATGTCAGAAGTTGTGGAATCTTGATATTTGGACATATTTAAACAGTAATATTTTATGAGGGATCAGAAAAAGATGAAACTAGTAAGGATTTTATAGAGCTAGAGCTATAGTCCTTGGTGTAAAATAATTGCATGATGTATGGTAAGAGAAGCATTATAGTCTGTATGATAATAATGCAGCAGATGGGATTTCACAGAGGGAATAAGGCTTTGAATGGCTAGTCCCTATGAAATGTAAACCAAAACAATTTTTCTTCTCAAAGCAGGTGATGGATCCTCAATAGTTCTATGGATCTCCATCATAGGACACCAAGCTATCTTCTAGTCCTATTTCTTACTAGAATCCCCTTTTCAGTTATTGATTGCACATATTTGTGATACTTATATGAAGTTATTAAATTTCTTATTGTTAGTCTTGTTCTCTCTATCCACTATCCCCAGAAGAGTGTCAGGTACTTATGAGGAATTCCTTTATAGCTTCTTGAAGGACTGAATGAAAAAAATTAACCCCCATCTTACCTGTGGCAGGTCTAACAGACTTCATGTTATAAGTTCTACTGTGTACACAGCTCTCTTATTTGTTGTACAGTTTTTGAGAAAGAGATGGCAATTTATTCATCTTGCTATTGTTACACAATCCTTAGTACTTTGTACTTGATAAAGCCTTAATAAATGATTGTTGAATATATGAATATATACATTTATTTAAATATAATTTGGGTATTCCTCTTGGTATATAAACATATAAATGAATGATGAAATGTTAATTAAACACATTTAATCATTATTCCTTTTAAAGAGGCTCTTCTCTATGTGAAATTCAACTGACAATGACTTATATTGTTATTTAAGTTATTTTGAAGCTTTAGAATATCTTTTTCATAAATATAATGCTTTTCAAAAATGTTTATTTATTTATCTTGAGAAGGAGAGAGAGAGAACAGTGTGGAGACTGATGCAGTGCTGGATGTCATGAATCATGAGGTTATGACTTGAGCTGAAATCAAGAGTCAGACACTTAACTGACTGAGCCACCCAGGCACCCCATAAATGTACTGCTTTTTATAAATACTTAAGTTCTAAACACATTGACTTAAAATAATTGGTTAAGTTTATTAGATAGTTTAGTAATTTCTAGGAAAAAAAACACAATATAGGAGTACTTAATCTGAGAAGAAGCTATTAAGTGGCTGATAGAGAAAATGATAGTCTAAGGCATAGCTGGGGGCTGTGCATGGCGTGTTCTGATTTTCCGTATCTGCTCTCAGATTTCTCCAACAGTCTAATTTCAATTTCACGTGTTCCCACACTATCATTTGGAACTTATTGAGCATGACAGACTTTGTTGAAATGAATAATCCCAAACAACATCCAAACATTTCTTTCACTCTGTGTAACTATCAGCTTCAATCTTACTCCTTTTCTTTTTATGGTCATGTTATTCAACAAACAGTCTTAATGGTCACATTTTTTCCTATGGTATATTTTCCAGTTGATAATATGAAATAGTTTAAAGAGCATATATAATTCTTAGTTTGATGGTAGTGTTTTACCATCATGGTAATACGGCATAGGATAGTTGAGGGAAAGATGAACACAATAACAAAGTATATGAAATGACTACATAGTGGAAGTTGCTATGTTTTCCTTCTTAAGGGCTCCATAAGGAAATTGCAAAATATTAAAAGAGGAAGGATAGAAGCTTTATTGAGTAAAAGGCAAGCTTTATGTAGATAGTAGGGGAAAAAATACTTTTAAAATTAGAATATTAAAAACAATTGTAGTGTGTGAATGTGTATGTAGTGACCCTTATTGAAAAAGAAGAAGCAAATAAAAAAGGTGATTAAGAAATGGTCTTAATTGCTTTACAATTAAAAAAAAAGTGTGCCATAAATTTAGTCTAAATGATTTTAAGCTCAGCCAACTTCTCACAAGGAAAAAAGTAGGATGAGAGATTTCAGAATTAGAAAAATGCGGTAAAATAGGTGCAGGCTCTTCAAGTAGCCAAACTTAAAATCTTGTTCCAGTCTTTCATATGAAGTGGGTAGTCAAACAAAGAGTTTTTTTTTTTCTTTTACTGCCTCTCCCTTGGCCACTTCCTTATTTATTTGTTTATCTAGAAGCTGGTAGATTTTAGTGTTTTCTTTGGAAAACTTGGAATATGAGCATTATATGTGGTAAAAGATGATAAATTACTTTGTTAAGTGATCTTCTTTTTGATAAAGTAACTCATGTTGGTAAGTAAACAGTGAGTCATTTTTTTTTTTCTTTTGAAGTCATTGTGATATCCAAGACCCAATGGAGCCTGGTATCATATAGTAATCAATTTCAAAGGTGGTGAGAGAAAGTACCAGGCAGTTTGACCCATCAGGGCTGCTACAATGGTGTGGTTCCTTGGCTTTATTCCAACTCTCTTAACTGTGTTATTTTTGAGTCTAAAAAGTTTTTCAGAAAACCTGTGTATATTGCATTGTGACTCATACATTAACTCTATAGCAGCACCATTATTTTCTTCTACATAGATCTTGTTTTTCTATGCGATGGATATTTCTATGTAATTTCCATGAAGTAAATATTTCATTCATGATTTTGCACTTTTTTTTGCAATAGTTTTGTTTCTAGTTTCTTTAACCTCCCATTCATCAAGAAATCTGGTTTCTTTACTTTTGTCTTAAACCTTCTTCGATTTTATAATTTATTTTCAATACAGCAGCCACAAGGATCCTTAAAACTTAAGAAAGATCATATCACTCCTCTGCTAAAAACCCCCAATAGCAGACCTTAAAAGATCTGCAAGATCCTATTTTAATCAATAGAGTTTTTGTATTGATATTTAGAATTAATTGCGGCTCCCTTTTTTTGTCTGTTACATGATCAGTTTCTAAAATAACTCATATACTTAAACGGATGTATATTTTCTTACTGCTGGGTGCATGGCTCTGCATGCATATATTAGATCAAGATTGTTGATTGTACTGCTTACATTTGCATCCTTACTAATGTTCTATGTATTTTGTCTATCAATTTCAGAGAAGTACATGGAAATCTCCTAAGGTGTTATGGATTTTTCAATTGCTCCTTGTTCTGTTGGATTTTTGCCTTCAAGAGGTTGAAGCTTTATTTTTAGATACATTTATACTGATGGTTGTTACACCCTCTTTGACCGTTTTTTCTTTTATTAATTGATAAGGTCACATTTTCTCCCTATTAATCTGTCTTTTATTGATATCCTCATCAAAGCATCATTTGATAAGTATTGACTGTGTTTCCTCCCTCATTTTATGTTAACATTTCTGTGTTATTGTGGGGCTTTTTAGCATTTATTTATTTTTATTATTATTATTTTTAACCATGATATGAACTTTATTATTTTTTAAATCCAAGTTAGTTAACATATAGTGTAATAATGGTTTCAGTAGTTAATTTAGTTATTCGTCACTTGCATATGACACCTTGGGCTCATCCCAACAAGTGCCCTCCTTAATGCCCATCACCCATTTAGCCCATCTCCCCACCCATCTCCCCTACAGCAACCCTCATTGTCCTCTGTATTTAAGAGTCTCTTATGGTTTGCCTCCCTCTCTGTTTTTATCTTATTTTGTCTTCCCTTCCCCTACGTTCATCTGTTTTGTTTCTTAAATTCCACACATGAGTGAAATCATATGATACTTATCTTTGACTTATTTTGCTTAGCATAATACATTCTAGCTCCATCCACGCTGTTGCAAATGGCAAGATTTCATTCTTTTTGATTGCCAAATAATATTCGATTATATATGTGTGTATATATATATATATATATATATATATATATATGACATCTTCTTTATCCATTCATTCATCAGTTGATAGACATTTGGGCTCTTTCCATAATTTGGCTACTGTTGATAGTGCTGCTATAAACATTGGGGTGCATGTGCCCCTTCCAATCATCATTTTTGTATCCTTTGGATAAATACCTAGTTGTGCAGTTGCTGGATTGTAGGGTAGTTCTATTTTTAATTTTTTGAGGAACCTCCACACAGTTTTCCAGAGTGGTTGCACCAAGTTGCATTCCCACCAACAGTGAAAAAATGTTCTCCTTTATCGCCATCCTCACCAACATCTGTTGTTTCCTGAGTGTGTTATTATGTTTTAAACTTGTCTTTGGTAAATATAGTGATATTGCAGGTAATCCAGTCTCAGAATCTTTACTTAAATGAGTAAGCTTAATTTATTTTCACTGACTGTAATTACTAATGAGGTTGATTATAAGTCCATCATCTTGGACAATGTTTTTCCTGGATTTTTATCGATTGTTGTTGTTGTTTTTTTTTAACTCTTTCTTTTTGTAAATTGATCTCCTCCACCCTATTAATGATTTTGAAGCTTCAACAGCCTCTATCTATATATTCTTTATCTGCTTATACATTTAACTGAACAAATGTCTAAATTTAGTCAACATCTCAATTTCCTACTGATTTTATTACCTTGTCTATTCACTTAAACATTTTAATAATATTTATTTAAAAGTCATTTTAAGATTGCCCTTTTATTTTGAATATGAGATTTTTTTCTCTTTGAATCTCTTGACTCCCTCATGGTATGTTTTCCCTTCTTGTTATTTAAACAGTTTAGTTGTATACTCTTTTTTCTGCTAACTATACTGAATTAAAAATATAATAAAAAACAAGTAATGAATTACTTTTAAGAAGAAACTGGGAAAGTAAAATTGTTTATTCTGTAGTGAAAATTGTCAACCTGTGAGAGTCCTGTGCATGACCTAGGTTGTGGAGGCAGCAACCTCTTTCCGCCCCCTTCCAAGATTACTTCTGTCATATCTCCACAGGATTTATTGGTTCGTGACTAATTTTCTTGTTTGCTTCTTGACACAGGTTATGGACCTTATAAATATGTGTGAATGTGACTTCCACAATTTTGGGAAGGGGTGGACTTTCTTTTTCAATGCATGGCCCAGAGTAAATGGCCTACACCTGTGTTACATGTCCAGTTTTTTTCAATTCACTAACTCTAGTTCTCTTTTCTTGTATGAGACAGCTCCTTTTAGTCCTGGTATTTGTACATATATTCTGGCTTCTAAGTTCTGGCTTCTTGCACAAGATCTGCAGTGTTGGATATCATTCTTACTCATGAAAACCCATCTCTACTTGTATATGTGGTCCTAAACCCTATGTACTTAACTTTATGTAGTTTAGAATGCATATATGCCTCTATCTATCATCTGTCTATCTAATATCTATCTATCCGTATATCTTGACAATTGTTAGAATTTTGTTTGTATAGATACCAAAAAACCCTTTGGTCTTTGATGGCATTTTGTTAGGACAACTACAAAATCTGATTTTCTTATTCTTGCCTCAGATGAACACATTTTAATCTTCGTTATTTACATTTAAGCATTTTTTTCTATCTATATCTCATTAAATGTATTTTGAAGACAAAATATAACTTTTATTTTTGAATATTGTTGACTCTTCAGTGTATTCATAGGAGATGTTGATGCTTATTAATATAATTGTTTTTTAAATCTATAGCTACAAGAATTCTGGCGAGTGTTAGTTGTTTAGGAAGAGACAATTGACATGCACACATGTGCACCCACATGCACACAGGGTATAAGGGTAAATTAAACTCTTGACTTAATTAGATAAAAGATGCAAATTCTTATTGGGAATAATAAGTTTACACAGAATGGGAATTCATGGGATAAATCTTACCCGAGCTTCCCTTGATTCATAGACCAATGACAGGGACTTACAAATGCCAGATCTGAGGTACTCAGTTCTCATCTCTTTATGCTCACCTTTTGGAGTGCCTTACTCTAACAAACCAGGTGTGTCTATTTCAGGGAATGTTTACAAACATTGGACTTTCCTGGATCTTGCACCAGGCTCAGTGTTAGCAAGGTCACAAGCCCCTTGAGAAGGCACAAGATTCTATGCCCAGGTGTTTTGAATAATTTCTCAGCCTTCAGCTTGCCACTATCTTGGAAAGCCTATTTCTCTACAGATCACTTCTAATTCTGATTTTCTTATGCTTTTATCTGGATAGTTCTGATGAGTTTGGTCCAAATCCATTATCCTACGGTTGGATTCAATAGCAAATGTTTATTAAACACTGACTATCTGCCAGGAAGAATGTGGATTCTGGGGAAGTAGTGGGAACGGTCATTACTATCTCAGGTGGAGCTCAGGTTCTGGTAAGTTTGTGTGGTTGTGTGTTTTTTCTCTCTTTTACTTATTGTTATCATCATTGCTATTTTTGTTATTGTTATAGTCATTGTTGTTAGTGTTTTACAAATAGCTACTGAAGTATCTGCATTGATAAAAAGGTAAAATCTCCATAAAGCCTGGTATTAGGTCAACTATTCTTCAATGGTTAGATTATGCTCAACTCGTAATACTCAGTTTTGGGCATTATAATTTAAGGGAGACATAGACTGCCATTTTTGCAGAAATGACCAAGACGTTAGGGGAATTTGAAGCTATGTTATGTGAAAGTTTGGTGAAAGGATTAGAGAAATAGGATTGTTCATAATAAAGTTGGGAAGACTTGTATTCACCAGTCCTTTCTTCCCTCTTTCACATAACATGATGACATTCAGAGTAAAAAGTCTGTCATCATCTATTTCTATCAATGTGAATGTCATATTAAGTATTTTACCAGAGCCATGCGTATGGCTCTGGTACATTTACTAGATTGTTGCAGACTCCCAATGGCTAGTAGTAGTGATCAGGCCTCTCCACTGTTTATTATTCACCAAATACCAATGCCTATGGCTGGCTCAAGTCTTGTTTACATAAAAGGATGCTAACACTACCATTGTACACTGGAGAAGGCCCTTCACATTTGTTTCTGGTCAAATCCAAATGTGAATCGTCTTTAATTTATTTATTTACCAAAGAATAAATTATAGCTTTTCACACTGAGAATAAACTCTTTCCATCTGTATCTTCTCAAAATTGTGTTGTGCCACGCATGGGGCTTTTGTGAGCCACAGATAGAGTCACATTTCTTCCTACTAACTGAAACAAGCTTGTAGAAAGTTAACCATCAGAAAGTTAAATATTTGTTATGGGTTCTACAAATGGAAAATATGAACATGAAATTAGTTTTTCTTTTTATTGAAAATATGATCTATCTGTAGAATGGTAGGACACCAATATAAAAATGATTTTGGTGAATGATAAATTCATAGCTCGCTACATCAATTTAGGAGAAGAGGGGATAAAAAATTGGAACTCTGGCTTGTTATCAAATTTAAATCATTACCAGACAAGATCACGCTAAAGCCCAAAGACTGTGGTTTGGAACTATCTGAATCTATTCCAAATTACCCTTGGAAAACATCAGACAGGTTTAGATTCATTGAGCTTATATAAGAAATTATTGTACTCGCTCCATCTGTTCTAAGCTGCAATGAACATGTTCCGCTTGGGTCTGCAACCCCAGTAAAGGTGTCTCACGGGGGCACATTGAGCCCCTTGCTGGTAAAGGGTCACTGAAATTCCTTTCCAACTCTAATTTTAGATTTAACCTCCTTCTTAGAGAATTGACAAGACCAGCAGAATAGAAAGGATAGAATGCTTTATGTCAAGAAAAATTTATTCATATTGTTTTTCTTCCTTCTTTCCCCTAAAGTATTTAAACTTGGGTAGGTCGTTTTATACTCTGGTTCAAGGTTAACTTCAAAACGTCTTTGGAAACACCTTGTTTTATGTCTTGTTGTGTATGTCATTTCAGTAAGGTAATGTTTACGCCAGTTCTAGTGAAGATGTTGAAGAGAGGGTTTTGCATATCAGCTGGAAGGTACAAAGTCTGAGATACTCTAACACTTTTTGGAATCATCTCTTTCAATAAAAGCTATTCATAGTCTCATCTTTTCACTTTTTACTGTTTCTTATCCTTCTTACCAGCCCCTTCCAAGAGAAATTTGCAGTTTACATAATGTAAAAATATGTTAATCATGATATATTCAGAAGTCTTTGGTTTACAAATAGTACCTGGCATGTATTGAGTACAGGCCACAACAGACTATTATTAACATAGTGGAAACTTAAAAAAATTAAAAAAAGTATACATTTTCCCTGAGAATCATTATCTTCTACTTTGCAAATGCAACTTTACATTACCAAACAATTAGAAATGACTTTAAATGTTTTTTCCTAATGAAGAGATATACAAATACATATTTTCTGTTTATTGTGTACTTACATATCTCACATAAGAGTTTAGTTTCCAGTAAGCCTTTATATTGATGTATATATAATCTAAGCAAAATAGGAAAGCACTTTCCCAGTTTTGAAATCTCTTTTCCTTTGTTTTCTTCCTCACAATGGGTGCTTCACTTTATTTTTATTTTCTATTTGCTCCCATTTCTCTCTCCCTGTAGTGGACCAGTGCTTTCCAGAATATAGAATGTAGTTCCTAACTCTGCTTCCAGATGGGTGTGGGTATGTGGAGGTCGTAAACTCTAGCCAATGTCCTGCAAGCTAACGTGTTCTACGATGGATTTGGGAGCATCTTTTTGATATATGAACATAGTCATCGTCCTTTCTTCTCTCATTTTGCTGCCCTGAAACATGGGTATAGGTCATCTTGGATCATAACCATGAGGCCACCTTGAAGAGTGTTAGAACAGTGGCTGAAGAAACCCCAGAGGTTGCATTGTTGCACAACTCCAAAGGGCTCCAATTCACATTGTAGCCCCTATGAATTGTATCCCTTGGAATTGGGTAATGTAGCAGCTTTAGAAACTGGGTCCCTGAGGACTTTGTGGGGTAGAGTCATTATACCAGTCCCCTTACCTTCCAGAATGCATATATGTGAGGAAAAACTTCTTGTTATGGCCATTGTGAATTTAGATTTTAGTATTTATGGTAGTTGAATCCAATATTGTTTTATATACCCTTTATCTGAAGTGAGTTTATAATCTAGCTGGAAAATGAATATGTATATTTAAGATGATATAAAATAATTGACAACTTATGAGACAATGGGTATAAATATAAAATAAATGATGACATATTGGTGGAGGCTATTGAAACTTCCACATCTTAGGAAATACACATAAGGAGAGAATTTCATAACATATGACTTAAAGGCAAAAACTAAAATATGTTGGTAATGGAGAGCAAATGAAGATAGTAGAATAAAGGAACAGAATTAGACAGCAATGAAGCATGAATTGGGCGATACATGAGAAATTGAGATACAAGATATGACACAGGGCACTGGCTGTGATGAGAAAGTGTGTAGGAATGGGATTTTTTATGGTCAGAGCATGAGTTTATTTTTGACTTACATTTCAAGAGTTATTAACATGTATGTGTCTTTACATAAGTTATTATTATATATGTATATTATATAACTTTTTATGAGTTTCAATCACCAGATTATAAATGATAGTTATTTTGCCTTTTATCATTCTATAATTTCCCCAAATGGCTTTGCATTTTATAGTAAGTAAAATAGTAGGGAAAAAAATACACAAAGTTTATTCCTAAAATAAAGTCTCATGTTTTTAAGGGAAATTTTAGGTTCATTTAGATCATGAAGAATTTGAACAATTTACTTTGGGTCTTCAAAGAGATTTAATTTCAAGAGATTGTATAATTTCCCCTAGTAGTTCATGACCACATTTAAAAATTTTCACTGTTGGAAAAGTCTTCCATGTACTTAAGTGAAATCATGTGGTTTTGGCAAATTTTTCTTGATTGTTCCTTCATATACATGAGGTTTCATGTCCTATGCAAACAAGAACAATCCTCATTTTAAAAGGGAATTCAGTTGCATGATAGTAAAAGTAACATCTTTACCTTATGGAGCTTTATATATTACAGTACATGATAATACATATATTTCATTTAAGTTTTATAACAATCTGTAATAATAATATTCTTATTATCCTAAGTAACAGCTTAATATCACCTCTCCTGGATTAGTGAATTGAGAATTGAATCCATCTTTTATAATATCAAACCCAGGAACTCTGGGTATGAATCTAGGTTTTATGACATGTGAAATCTAAATTATGCAATTTCGGGGGGCCTCCTATTGAAAAATAATGCAACACTAAAAATACAAACAGGTGTAAATTATTATTTAGAACAAGGAAAGAAATAAAGGTAAAAATTTTAAAAAGCAAGCAAATGTAATATTTGGAAATCCTTATAATTAGCTGTCTTTGATACTTTCTATGATACTTTTTATCCTGAATTTTGTTGCAGGAAGTATACTGCATACTCTTTGATTGCCTCTTCATAAGACAATGATTCTTTAATTTCTTTACATAGAACAATAATTCAATCCATCTTCTGGAGAGTTGATGGAAATTTCTGGGATTGTTTTTTATTGCTGGATCTGAAAACTTTCAGCTTCACAGATCATTTTAGCAATGTCAAGTAAATGTCTAGGCTTATTCTCAAATTTGGAAAAAGTATCAACTTTCTTTCATGTATGGACTATAAGATTTCATGGTATTTCAAGACTGCTTATGCAATAAGTAATTTTAAATACTCTGCATTAACCAATTTGTTTTCTCTACTATGTCCTTGTTGTAAGGAGTTATTGTGAGTTTTGTGTTATTTTGTATATGTCAGTATTTTGTGTCAAATTAGCAAAAAATTGTCTTTACCAATGTATTTATCAAATATACTCTACTTCATTAATTGGATTTTCAAATAAGCTAAGACACTAATCATTACTTCTTTTCAAAATTCGTGTCTTCCTTTTAATGAAATACTACTTTTAGTGTGGTCTAATTTTTTGTCATAATTTACTTCTCAATGTCAGAATAAATTTTAGTGCTTCCTTTGCTCATTTTATCATTTTGGTTCATATTCTACTAATTTTAATCAGAATTTTCACAGTTGTTTTCATAAATAAATTTAAGGATAACTAAAAAAAAAAACCCTTCAGTTGTGTCAAAATCATGATTCTCAAGCTACATATAATATAACCCAACACAGTGATACGACACACATTGCTTGATTGATGAATATATGAGGAATTTTGCCATTGAACACTTGTTTCTTCACATTGGCTTGTTGCATGTGTAGCAATTTTGGATGCTTTTCATCTGGAACCTTCATTAGGCCATGGTGAGTCAGATACACTTAGACATGACCCAATATGTTGGCATGCAGAAAATGAGTGATTTAACTCAGAAACATATTAGTTGGAGCAATATTTCTGGGCTTGAATTCCATGAACACATTTTTTAAAATAAAATTCTATTGAAATTCCCATAAATAAATAAAATATCTGTTGTATTTATGGTTTATATAGTGTATTATTTAGTGTATTTCTTTTCTGATAGAGGAGAACTTATATTTTGTCCAGGAATTTATGAGAAGCAAGTTCTTCACTTGTAACTTTACATGTTTGGTGACTGGAAAATTATCCCAAGGTTCGTTTCTGGTTCCAGTCATTCCTTCCTTTCTTTCTTTCTTTTTCCTTCCTTTTTTCTCTCTCTTTCTTTCTCTCTTTTTTCTCTCTCTCTCCCTTTCTTTCTTTCTTTCTTCTTTCTTTCTTTCTTTCTTTCTTTCTTTCTTTCTTTCTTTCTTTCTTTCTTTCTTTCTTCTTTCTTTCCCTGCTTTCTGCTACCCACATACTTCCAGTCCTAGGCTTTGTTCATCTCATACTACCACTTCTGGCTCTGTTAATGGTTGGTAGTAAGACTTGTGGGAGCCATTTATGGTTAGCAATAAGTTAACTATACACAGAAATCACTGCAGATCCCCAAACTATACTCTAGTAAATCTAAATTAAATGTTTTTTCCAGATAACATTCCCTTAGCCAGATCTCAAAGATATCCTTGACTACTCTATAGTCACCCAAAGTGAACGGATGGAAAAGGAGAGAAAGTTGGAGTAGAAGGAGACAGATTTCTTAACAAAATTTGTCTAAAATATTTAACTTTAGAATATTTTTCAAAACCACATAATCTTCATGGTCATGGAAAGGAACTAAGAAATGAGAGATGCTGAAGTTTCAAGTACTTTGCAGCAAACCTGCCTCTATGCAGTGCTATCATTTTAAAGATAGAGATTTTAGATCTAAAGTTGAAATATTTCAGTCTGCACCATTAGATAAAAAATGTAAAATTAGACTTATGACTGAGATTATTTTTAAATCCAAATTTCACTTGTAGTTTTCAAGTGGGTAGCCATTCTTTCTGTGTCTTATATATGTGTACCGTTCTGTTTTGTTTTATCATGGTCTACATGATACTCAGTTTGCTTTGCATGGAATGAATCATTGGTTACTAATGCTTTCTGATAGTTAATGGCCATGCTATACTACTTTAACTTACTTAAAGTTTTAGTAACTTCTTTCCTCTTCCTTTATTACGTGTGCCAAGAAAGAACACTCTGGTTATTTGTTTTCCTTCTATGCTCTTCTCAGTTCTTCTGAGGTTGGATTATTTTGCAGTGGGCAAGCAAAAATGGTGGATGACCTGCCTCTTGTACAGATTTTTGTTGATGCATCTGTAGTATTGAAGCCATTATGTTTTTTATTGATATTCACCAAGCTAAATGTGTCACATGTTGCACATCCATACATGTCCCCACTATATTCGTGTTTTCCTTCATCTAAAACAATGCAATATATTTTGTTAGCTATATTCCAAAATAACTAACATCATATTCTTGATATAATGTCCTGTTTTGTTGTGTAGAGGAGATAACAACTGTATTTTCTTCCTTAGCTAGTGCAGCATAAGGATAAAAATATATTGTCTTGATTTAACTTTTCATCTCAATATTTACTGTACATTGAGCTTGACGAGTATCACTAGGTTAAAAATTCTCCACATCCGGCTGGTACCATGACCCCAAATTTCACACATTTTTTTTTATGCTAGAAATAATAACCCATGGCTTTCCTGGGGATAGTTTATAATACTTAGTGATGATATATGATAAGAAATGAGTGTTTATATTACCTGTGTCAGGATTCCCTTAGGTCTATAATTAACAGTTTGGCCAAACACTATACAATTCTCTGATGAATGTACTCACCCTTTTAACTGAGTGACCCAAAGATATGTTGTATTTTAATCTCCACCTGACTTCTACATTCACTTTTTCCAAACATCTTATTTGGCATTTATCACATTTAGTGCTCTCCCATTCTTTTTATCCTTCTTGTTTTATTGATGAATAATGAGAATGTTAACACTGCTTATCTTGACTCGGGCAAATGAAGAGTGACTTACCTAAGAGCCTCTAGCCTGAATCAACTGGATGATTTCTGTGTGTTTGCTTCCAGTTTTAAGCTATGATTGCTTACACCTAACAGTAGCTATAAAATACACATTTATGGGGAAGGCTCTAATCTCACAGTCAACGAAAGTAATCTTATTCTGTGATATGACTATAAATGAAATCACACTTCACAATGGCTAGTCTGATGCCCATGTAAATCCAAAAGGGTTTGAGACACAAGAAAATTCAGAAGATATAGCTCAATAGGTATCTTATCTGTATGAGCCACTCTTTTTCCAATTCAGTCATTGCTGTGTGAATATTCTTTTAAAAAAATTTTTAAAAATGTTTATATATTTTTGAGAGAGAGAGAGAGAGAGAGAGTGGGAGAGTGGGAGAGTGAGAAAGGGGCAGAGAGGAAGACACAGAATCTGAAGCAGGCTCCAGGCTCTGAGCTGTCAGTACAGAGCCCGACTTGGGGCTCGAATTCACAAACCGCAAGATCATGACCTGAGCCCAAGTTGAATGCTTAACCGACTGAGCCACCCAGGAGCCTCACTGAGTGAATATTCTTAAAATATATTCTTAAAATTAATGGGTTAGCCACCTTTGTGACAGAATTTTTTTTTCCCCAGAGAGATGGAGTATATGACTATGATAAAGTTTAAAAACAAGTTCATAATGATATGAAAAACCATATCAGCATAGGAAAAGGAAAGTTATGGAAGAATCTCCAAATGACATTCACTCTGAGAATGCTGAATGGTGACACAATGTGGGTGTAACAAGGAGTTGTCATATACATAAGTACTTGAGTTACATAAAGGGTTATGGTAAATACATCATTCTCACTGTGTGTTGTGCATATATATATATATATACACACACATATATGTGCACATACATATATACATACATGTATTTTTGTACACATACACATATGTAAGTATCAGGATAGAATATATATAATATAGAATATAGAATATATAAAATATAGAATACATATATATAATATATATATTAGGATAGAATATATTATTCCAAATATTTTTATATGACTATGCAGCAAATATTGGTACCTTAATTTGAAACAAGCACTGTTATTATCTCAATACTCATATATGCATGGATATATAAAGTAGGCATGTATGTATAACCATATTATACATAAATATTTTTTCTTCATCAGAAAATGCCTAACATTTATAACATATTTGGCTGACCAAGTCCCAGCTCAGGCAACTTCAGCACTTTAACACTTTTGAAGTCCAGCACATTCCTAAAATTGCTGAATTCATCTTTTACAAGAAAAAGAGATTGTCCTTGCATCTTATCTTTCAAGGCCTCATGTTGCATTGATTCTTCCTGAATCAGATTCCAGCTAAAAGACGTATTTTTAAATTTTATCTTCTATTTACAAACTCAAAACTGTCAGTCTGCTTAGTCACACTGGATTGATGTTTAGTTATCATCAAAGATTTTACTGAAGCAGATTCCGCCACACATTCTTCTATTTTCCTTTATTGCTAACAGCACTGTTCACAGTAGAAAGTACTAATTGAAATGAGAAGGCATTTTTGTGAATTAACTTCCTCTTATCTTTGATATTATATGTCTTTAACTCTGCAAATAGTTTCTATGGCTTTTGCCATTCCAATCTCACATTTTTATTTGCTTTCTGAGATACACTAAAAATGAATGTAAAATATATAAAGTGAAGAAGGCTACGCTAGTAATAAAGAACTGAATAAGTAAGAAAACTCTCCACATTTACTGAAAGACAGTCACTAGTTCGGCTTATGGTTTGCTTTTTCTAAATAAGGTATTTCTTCTTGCATATTCCTGAGACTTTCAAAGGATGTTATTAAAAGTAAGTAGGAGTGAGCACAACATAAGTTGGGCACTATTTGTACTGAAAAAGTAGTGCGATATGGTTGGGAAGAAAATCAGTCCTCCTCCATAAATGTGAACTTTACTACCTCTGGAAGATTTGGCCCTAGCCTGTGGGATTAATTTTCATCACATGAAAAGTGCTATATTTGTACTTCCATGAAGATATCCATAAGTATATGAGACCTTTCTCAAACTGCAAATTCCTGAAATACTTTGTTCTTGTTTTTAGGTGCAGTGGAAAAAAATTTTGAGTTTGAAACAATAGAAATATCATTTCAGAGCACTCTTTAATTTCTTTAAAATACTTCTAGTATTCCAAAATTCTTTTCAATTCATCTTTTTTAAAACCCACAAAAAATTGGGGTACTTCTGTTATGGCACTTGAAATGCCATTAATCATGTGAATCCCTCAAACTGCTAAGCTTTAAATTTTTGATATGCACCTTCTGACTCTTGGTCAGTGTTATAAACTGAGCTTAGACTGAATGTTAGGGTATTACACGGTGAAAATATGTGCAGTTAAAAGCCTGGGTAAGAGTCTTGGCTTTACCACTTCTCAGTTGCTTGACTTGAGGGAGGCAGCTTTGGCCTACTGAACTTCAGTACTCTCACTTCAAAAATAGATATAATAGTGTCTAATTAATAGAATGGTTGAGAATACATGTATATTATTTTATACTTGTAGTCTTGTGATTTTTACACAGTAATAGATTAAAGGCATTATCACTATGATTGTCAATAACCAAGTAATAACCCGATTTTGGCTTCTCATGTCTCCAAGAAGAGTGAATTTAAGTAATTGTGTGAGGAAATATCCAGCTGGACCCTGTGTAATGGACTGAGAACACAGTGGGTAGATAAGATTCTTATATTCAAAAGAATACCTCACATATATTAATGCACATAGCTAGGTGAAGAAATAGTACTGATAGATGCTGAAATTTAGACTTTTGATTTAAGGGATTAAATTGGAAAGGGGAATATGCATTCATGTAAGAAAAGGCATTCCTGCTGCAGAGGTCATAAAGACCACTGATGTTTCTGTTTTATCAATTCATGTTGAAAATTATTCTTAGCACTGATAGTTCCATAAAAACTGTTCAAAATATTCCAATGAGACCAAGTACGGCTGTTTGGCACACCATAGGTACTGATCATGTATATGCTTGATAGTTACTGATATAAAGCAAAAGTAGTGCATTGCACTTAAGCAGCCCTCTGTAGTATGTCAAAACTATAATCTTGCTTAGGAGTCATATGTCATAATAATATAACATCATGTGAAGTCAAACCCTAGTAGTTTTTAAAAGTAATACACTTAAAGAGTAAGTAAGATACTTTTATCACCCTTCCAATTTCTCAACCTTGAGCTTGGGTGATAATTTAAAATACAATGAGACACTTTAGCAGAGTTTTTAAAATCAAGTTTAATATAAGCACTGTATTATATAATTAATCCTAAAAGCAGTACAATTTCTAGAATGACTTTGAAAAAAATTTCACTTCAAAAAGCAATAGAGGGGTGCCTGAGTGGCTCAGTTGGTTAGGCATCTGACTTCAGCTCAGGTCATGATCTCACAGTTTGGGAGTTCAAGCCCCACGTAGGGCTCTGTGCTGGCAGTTCAGAGCCTGGAGTCTGCTTCATATTCTGTGTCTTCCTCTCTCTCTGGTCCTCCCCTCCTTGCACTCTGTTTCTTCCTCTCTCTCTCAAAAATAAATAAACATTAAAACATTAAAAATAAAAGGAATAGGAAGAGAGAAAGGAAAAAAAATATCAAAGAAATGAAAAGCAACAACAGAGAAAGGAAAACAATGGTTTTATTTATGTACATAATTATAAATAGGATGATAAAATATTTCAGTGAATGTTACTATTCAGCTGAGATGAAATATGTGGATTTAATATGGGAAACTTCCTAAGATATGTCTGTAAAAATAAAAAATGTTTTTAAACTATCAAGTGAATTCTATCATACAGTAATTTAAGCCTACTTATGAATTCACAAAATTTTCTGATTATAGTTGCTCCTTGCTTTTGATGTCTTTACAGATACTTATAAATTATCAAATTATTTCACAAAGAGGTTTTGGTTCTGTTTATTCTTTAGCAGTGATGGCATTAAGTTTTTATTCCCATAGTACAATATCTCTTCAGAACTTGTTAGCCAGTCATTTTTCCCCTTGAGTAACATCAATGACTGATGTTTATCTAAAGATAAGTACCCTATAAGAAAAATAAGCAAAACTATTTTTTAAAAAAATTGGCAGATATTCATTTACATCAGTAATGACATTATTAAGCAAAATTTCTGTACAAATAAATCATTGTCTTTGGAGCTCCAAGAACTATAAACATGGGAAACAATGAGATTTATCTAGCAGGAGGATATAACAAATAACTGGCCAAAGACAATTCACGTCTCCTGAGTGCTTATAGATGGAGGTTAACTTGTGAGATTTAGGCAGGAAAAGCTTTAGTACTTTTTGTCTGCATATTTTAAACATAATCAAACAGAAATTCCCATGCATGCCAGAATATTTATCAGAAGCTTTCATGTGATAAATGGCAAAAGAGAAGCCAAAGTTGGTGAGAGCTCAGAGAATCCAAATATCACATCTTGTTGATGGTGGAAAGGCTCAGAAACACTTTGTGAGCTAGATTATATCTCCATATGTCTATAGCTTACCTACTTCTATATCTCACCTATATTTTCTACTAGATGTTGGTTAGGAACTTTTTATTTTTGTCTAAGATGTAAGTCGTGGAGGTTTCTTCATGTATTTCGCTTTTCACGTCATGATAAATTGTACCAGCATTTTTCTAATTGCTCAAGTCCCAACTTTAGGAGATATCCTTTTTATGCTTTGTTTTCCTCCACCCTCTGTTCCAGCATCAACCATCCAATCACTGACTGAATTTCTATAATTCTCATTATCACGGCTACCACCCATCCATACTAACATCATCTCATTTCCACAGCTCAACCAATCATTGTCCTGCTTAAGGCCTTTAAATGGCTTCCTTTTTCTCTTAGAATGCCCTCGCCTAGGCCGTTTGCACAGATGGATTCTTCTCATTCTTCAGATTTCAGCTAAGATACCATCTGACCAGACAAATCTCTTTTCTAGTTACTCTCTCTTACTCTTCTTTATTTATATTTTTGCTATTGAGTTCTGTATTTATCTTATATAACCATCTAGTCTTTGACACTAGAATAAAAACTCCATTGAGGATGAAGAACTTGCCTCTACCAAGTACTGAGAATATGATAGGTGTTCAATAAATAATTATTGTGTGATAAAATGCATATACAGGTGCTTTGGGTACTTCTTGGGGAAAGCCAGAACACAGATGGTATCACAAATATATGATAAAAGAGATTTAGGTATCAGAAACAGAGAATATCCAATTTCCTTTTATTTTAGTTAAAGCTCATGAAGTAGAGTAATAAGAAATAAAGCAGGAATAGTAGCTCTGGAACAATTTGTTGAGTCTTAAATGTGAAGGAAAATAGCGTGTACTTAATTTGTACATCAACAGAGAGATTGCAGCTCTCTGTAGCTCATTAAGTATATGGAGACACAGTAGGCCATAATGACAACTTATCATCTGGGGGGCCAGGGTATCTGAGTTTAAATCCCAGCTCTGCTGCTTCCTAGCTGTGTGGCCTTGAAAAAAAATTCCTTCACTTTTCTGTGCCTCATTCTTTTCATATATAAAGTAGGGAAAGTGATTTTAATATGTCAAAGCCTTCTCAAGTTTCAATAAATTAATATATATAAAGTGCTTCAAATTATATATCATTTATATTTAATAGTATCTATTCTTATTTCACATTTAGCCACAGGCAAAAGTTCATGCAATTTGGCTATAATCTCATAAAATATTCAAACCTATAAAATGTCATGGTAGGGAAAAAAATTAACCATGCCAGGTACATTATCTTCCAGTATAAAGACTCAGTAGAAAATAGTTTTTGGACAAGTGTTGTTATTAGTTTCATAAATAATCAGGTTTTCAGGGTTTCAGCCTCATCCTTCCCACTGCCCACCCTAAGGAGAGATGCAAGTTTGATACCCGTGATTGGAGAGGGGAAAGGGAGAATGATTGGGTAGGAAGAGTCTCAAAGTGACCAGGCCAATGATTCCTTGAGTCAAAGATGCTCAAGATTCCTGAATTTCACAGGAACATGCCTGCTTTAGTTCCCCCACAATCTTTAGTCATTGGCTAGAAGTAGCAGAATAACAATGATACTTTGACCATTATGTAATAAATTATTTTTGTCCTTAGTCACAACATAATTATTTATTTTGCATCTATATTGGGCCTCTACTTAAATATAATTATAAAGTAGCAAAGAGTTCATATTTCTTTAAATTAGATAGATTATACTGTGGCAACAATCCCAAATAAACTAAAACTTTTCTACCATAAAACACACAGTAAGAACATGACTTAAAAAGGAGATCAGAGTAGAGATGTTAATATCCAGATAGGCTAAAAGGGGGTATTTTTTTAAGTTTATTTATTTATTTTTTTTTGAGAGAGTAAGCATGAGTGGGGGAGGGGCAAAGAGAGATGGTAGAAAGGTCTATTTAATATTGAGAAAACAAACTTAGGACAAAGCAACTTTACTGCAGAATTAATAATAAATTAGAAACAGAATGACCAAACTATGTGTGCTTCGAAAGTTAATTGCATGAATTAAAAGGTTAAGATAACCAACGTAAATGCAGGATGGGCAAAACCAAAATCTTAGGGAAACTAATGAGAAAGTAATATACGTGAAATATAGATAAAGGTGAACAAGACGAAGTGGAAAACCCATAAATGGATGAGAAGATGTGTTTGGTATTATATACATGCGTCTGAAATACAGGGGAAAAAAACCAAACTGAACCTGCAACTTGAAAAGGACATAGAAAAAACATTGAAGTTTTTCTCAAATCGCAGTCTCAAAGGCATCTTTGAAATCAGCAGTGCCATTGGGATATGTGTATACCATCTGACTAGTGTGAAAGGGAAAATACAAGTTAAAGAATAGATTCAGGTTGGTTTTCTGACTTGTCACATCTAATGTTTATGTCTGATGTCCAGAAGAATTAGTGCATTATTACAAACATATTATAATGTCTTCTTTGATAATGTATAAAGACAACATATTTGTTAGGAATCACTTTAAATTAACTTTACAATAAAAAGGAATTGAGTAGAATTACATAGGAGTGCCAAGCTTCTGGTGAAGCATGGATATATTTGAGCTTTAGAAATAACTATAACAATATAATCTGTATGCTAATAAAATTTTCTGTCTTTCTCCTTTTCTTTGGGTGCCCATATTCCTCCTTCTTACCACAGATTTGTTTTCATCACGTAGGAAAAGAACGTAGATGCAAAAGCTATGGATTTTGCAACTCTTAGTCTTACATTACTGCAGATAGACCAAGTCAACTTTCTTGGCTCCATACCCAGGAAAGGAGCTCAGAGGCTTAGTTCAGGGCAGGAATCTGTACACTCTCCTTTGAACTGTAAATATTCAAAAAAATTTTGCCCAGATATCTTGAGGTTCTTTGTTGCCCCCTCATGTCTGAAAATGAAAGAAGAGGTAATTCTTTCAGACAGATTGTGTGCTTCCTCTCTTTTGTCCCAGTAAGTATGTTCCCAGTGGACTGTCTCAAAAATGAGGTTTAAGTGGGGAATTCTGGGTGCATGGGTGGAATTGGCTTGCTGACAAACCAATTCCACAAACTTTGCTTTGTGGTGTAGAGACGGGGAGCACAATAGTTGACTGAGGATCCTATAAAAAACCAGAATTATCCAGGTTTTCTTGAGGCACTAGCATCCACACTTTTATACCCTCAGGCTGAGGGTTCAGCTTTTCAGTTGAGAAGACCCCTAGTTTTTGTCTGACAATAAAAATTGCATGGTCAGGAGTGGGTACAAAGAAAGCAACTGGTATAACCAGCTCATAAATGGACCTTCATTCAGGCGCCGTGGTCCTCCCTAATCCATACACATGTTTTTTCTTTAATTCCTTTTTTTTCTTTTTTTTATTGCCAAGATGGAGTTCTGAGCCTTTCCAAGATGCTTCTTGAAAGAACAACATACTTCCACTGTAAGCCCATGGTTCAAGTAGTATGGGTTAAACTTTCCTCGAGTCTGTTTTGTCCTTCGACACCATTCCGAATCCTTCTCCTTTCACAGACATGTGTTAATATCTTAACTCATATCTGCTGACCATAAATTTGATTTAGGGTTCATATTCAAAATATTTAAAACCCATACAACAATGGGAAAATGAGACAAGGAGTTAAGCCAGTAATATTAGTAGCAAACAACTGTGACAACAGACTGAATGACAGTGTTGGTTATTCCTTTTTGTTCTATGTGGCTATTATTGTTAAGGAGTCTTGGAAGAAAGTGTGGTAAAGGCATGCCAACTTAGCTTTAGAATAATTTATACATTCTTTCTCAGTCACCTGCTTTATATTTGCATTGTGTGAGGCAGAAAACCCAACACGAAGTAATAGGCAGTATTGTAAAGCCAAGCTTCTGACCATTGATCCCATTTTCCCCGCTAGTCCATTCTAAAGTTTTTATTTCTATATATCTTATGGAAAAGCAGATTAGACTAACATGGCTTTAATGAAATTATGACTTAGACTTGGCTAAACCAGAGAGAACATTACATCATAAACTGTTAGTTGTGAAGCCCATTGTTTCTTTTCAGTAAATATGCTTTTTAAGAAGGAAATAAGTACGTATGTTTCAGATTTATTTACATTTAAATCATTAAATTAGTCTCATTCAGAAACTCTTAGATGCTGCACACTTATATTTATTTCTCCTCTTCATTCACTCCTTCATAAAGCTAGCAAATGTCTTCATACACCTTCAGGAAGGAATTCCAAACACATATATTTGGATTAAGATACAAAACCAATGAAAGTAATGCCTTTCATCGCCGTACTGTATTTTGTCAAAGTAGAATCAGGTTTTTCATTTGTATTATAATGATTTTCTTCTTTCAATTTATATTTAGCTGGTATAAGGTTATATTCTTCAAATATCAGATTATTCAGGTCCCAAATTATGCAGTTAATTGAAGAACGCAGTGTTAATACATTCTGTTTTAGAATACATTGTTGCTGTGTTGAACATACAGGGCCACACAGTGATTATACTAACCATAGAACTAAAGGAGAGGTAAGAACTCATTTGACTTTTGAAAACTGTATTCAACCAATGTTGAACATTTCTTGACACACCATATGCTAGTTAGGTGGTAAAGATTAGTTTCATTAAAATACTCTTATCTTTTATGGCTTTGCCCTGCTATTTGTACACTCATGGTTTTATTTCTTCCAAGGATGTTTTTGAGAACTTGGCTTCCTTCATTACACAGTGTCTTTATAATGAAGATATAGGTGATTTTTTTTTTTTCAAATCTCTATACTTTTGATAGTTGGGTTTCTGAGAAACATCTCTTTCTTTAACTTCATGGCAACTGAATCATGGAATTGATTAAGATCCCACTTGGAAATTACTACTGACAAACACAAAGCTAAATTTGTTGGTTATTCCCCAGTAGGCATTTTTTAGGCATTACTTGGGAGTTATTGCAGGTTCAGATCCAGACCACTGCAATGAAGCAAGTATCGCAATAAAGAGAGTCAAATGAATTCTTTTGTTTTTCAATGCATATAAAGTTAGGTTTACACTATACCATAGTCTATTAAGTATGAAATAACATTATGCCTAAAAGGACAACGTACATACTTTAATTAAAAATGTTTTATTGCTAGGGGCACGTGGGTTGCTCAGTTGGTTAAGCATTCGACTTTGGCTCAGGTCATGATCTCCCAGGTCTCGGGTTTGAGCCCTGCATTGGGTTCTCTGCTGTCAGTACAGAGCCCACTTTTGATCCTCTGTCTCACTCTCTCTGCCCCTCCCCTGCTTGTGCTCTCTCTCTCTCTCAAAAATAAAATAAACATCAACAAAATATTTTATTGTTAAAAAATGTTGGCCATTACGTGAGCTTTCAGTGAGTTTTAATCACTGATCAAAGATACCAGAGCAAATATAATAATGATGAAAAAGCTTAAAATACTGCAAGAATTACCAAACTGTGAACAGAGACACAAATGTGAGCAAATGCTGTTGGGGAAATGGTGCCTCTAGACTTGCTCAATAAAAGATTGTCACAAATCTTCAGTTTGTAGAAAATGCAGTACCTGCTGAATGGCTGTAAGGTGAAGGACACTTAATAAAGTGAAGTATGCCTGTATATACTAATCTTATTCCTGGCTTCATCTTAGTTATTTTTTTTAAATCTCAGTTATCTTTACAATATTTCTTTTTTGCTCCATTTTCTTATCTACTTTTATTTGTAGTATAGTATTTATTTGTAGTATAGTATAGTATGTATATACATATACATAGGTTTCTGTATTTTCAAGTTGCATAAAATCTTTTCTGGACAAAGTGGAAACTAACTACTATTTTTATTAATGATCACTAAAGTAATAACTTCTCTTACTGCTTATCATTATAAAGATGAATGGGTTCATGGGTGCCTGGGTGGCTCAGTTGGCTAAGCGCCCGGCTTCGGCTCAGGTCATGATCTTGTGGGCTTGAGCCCCGCGTTGGGCTCTGTGCTGACAGCTCAGAGCCTGGAGCCTGCCTCACATTCTGTGTCTCCCTCTCTCTCTCTGCCCCTCCCCAGCTCATGTTCTGTCTCTCTCTGTCTCTCAAAAATAAATAAACATTAAAAAAAATAAAAAACAAAAGATGAATTGGTTCAGAGTTAGCTTTTTAGCATTATATTATTTTTCGAACTTACTTACTATTCATGTCGACAAACGAAACAGATGACACACTCCATGTCATGTGATAGCTACAGAGACATGTAACTATTCCCCAAATATGCATTGTGTGCCTCTATGCTCCCAGGAACTTTCCAAGAACTAAGAATAAATCAGCAAATGAAACAGACTTACACACCTACCCTCATGGAACTTATATTCTAGTGAGGGTAGATGGGCAATGGTATATAATAAAATGTAAAATAGTGAAATGTTCTAAGGACAAAAATGAGAGTGGAGAAAAGGGGATGTAGGGCTTAGAAAATTAAGTAGGCAGGCAGAGAAGCCATCACAGAGAAGGTAACATTTGCACAGAGACCTAATACATGCCTTGTAGACACTCGGATACCAGCAAGCATGGAGTGTACATGCCTTGACGGCGAGCCTGCCACTGTGTTGGAGAAACGGCAAAGTGATCTCTCATTGAAGTGAAGTGGGAAATATGGAGAGTAGTAGGAGATGAGGGCTGGCTTTTGTACACCCTTGTAGACCATTAAAATTTCATTTTTTTTCTTTGCTTGGTAAAAACACCATTGAAAAGTTTTTTGAGTATAGGATTGTTATAACCTGAAGCACTTTAAAAAGAGCCATTTTGCCTGCTCTGTTAAGAAAAGATTTATAAGGGTTGGGAAGAGAATGAAATGCTAAAGACTAATTAAGACACTAGTGCAAAAATTGACGTCAGAACATATGTAGGAAGACAATGTAGTCTTAGCCACAAGCATAGAAGTGAGGAGTGCTTGAATTTGAGTGTTAAGCCCACTGGATAGGTTCAAGATTGGATGTAATGTTAAAAAAAATCAATTATGGGGTGCCTGGGTGGCTCAGTCAGTTAAGTGCCTGGCTCTTGATTTTGGCTCAGGTTATTATCTCATACTTTGTTTGAGCCCCACATTGGGCTTTGCACCAACGGTGCAGAGTCTGGTTGGAATCTTCTCTCTCCCTCTCTGTCTGCCCCTCCCGCACTCACTTGCACTCTCTCAAAAAATAATAAATAAACTTTAAAAAAATCAATGAAGATGCTGGGATTGTGCCCTGAACAACCAGAATGATGTAGTTGTTAGAAACCAGGTTGGGGAATATTGCCAAAAGAGTGGATTTGCTGGGATGATCTGCAGTTCACTTTTGCTCCTTTTGAGTTTGAGATGCTTCATGCTTTCTCTCCACTTAGATATCCAAGTGGAGATACCAAGCAGATTAAACATTACCCAGTAATGTGTGTGTATGTATGTAATTGCATATTTATCAAACTCCAAATGATCCGGAAAGCTTGGAAAGTCCTGTTTTAGCTGACAGGATATGTTTTCCCATCAGATATAGCTAGGTATTTCTGCTGCCTTCAATGTCTGCTATAGTAAGAACAGTGGCTTGCATTTAATTACCTAAGGTACTTAATTCCCCATTCATACTAATATATGCACATAAGTAATCTTTTACAGAAAAAAAAAACCACATGAGTAATAGCCAGTATTTCCTCATATTCTCACATGGTTTTCAGGTCAATAAGAAATCCAATGAGAAAGAAAGGAATATGAAATTAGCATAGGTTCCCCTAACCCCCTCTCACCCCCCCCAAAAAATCAAAAGAGACTGATCCTTCCACTCTAAAAAGTAACTGGGAATAAATAAATGTTTATGCCTATCAAGGGCCTATTGTATTAAAGGGAGTGAAAATAACCTGGTTGTATTTGGTGATATTATTAGCAGGACACTTCCTCAGAGAGGCTTGCTTGCTAAGGCTGTAAAAGGAGCAACAGATAAGGTGGAGTGCTTACAACTTAGCAACAGCTTAGAAAGTATTGTCAATAAATGCTCCAGTTTGAAATAGGGCCAAGTGATAGGATGTGATAATATTGTACAATTGAAGCAGCACTTCAGTATCTAATCTTGGGATTAGAGAAGATCTGGGGGTTCACACCAATGAAACCATGTCAGGGTGGAATTTATAGCTCTTCTCATTGATATTAATAACAGCCACAGATTAGTGCAGGCAAACTTTGATACCGTTTACCGCAATATATCTATGATAAAGTGTGGAAACTAGCTCTTTATACCAGGAAAAAAAAAAAAAAAAAGACCCACCTCTCTCAAAAGTGTTGTAATAGAAACTAAAGCATCTGGTTCCCACTATCACCATGTTTTGTATAAACGTTTCCAAAGATGTAGTTCCTTGATAATGGCCTTTGGTAAATTCATTTAAGAAAAACCTGGCCCCACACCAGCATTTCCCTACACAATGACTTTACACGTGAGAATCATTTGCTAACTTAGCCTTTCATAGTTAACCTACTGTTGGGACAGTTTGCATTTAGTTCATACTCCACAAACAGGAAATCCCAAGGAAGTGTGTTACCCCTTCACAAATAGCTGGCCAAGAAGCCAGGTCGTAAGGCAAAGAGGTGACCAAGGTAGGAAGAAGAGGAGGACCGAAGAAGGGGAGTGAGGAGAGGAATGGAGTGTGAGAGAGAATACAAATTGGAAACAGAAGCTTGAATGGGAAAATGCCATTTTAGAAAGTAATCTTTTGAATTCTGTTTTTAAGTCGTGCCTAGAAGCTGTCCAAACTACAGCCAAATAATAAGATTATGTCTGATTCCTGATCCGAGCACTGTCAGGCTTGGTTAGTGTGATGTCTATAATGTATTTGGTGTGGTTACTTTTTGTTTTGTAGCACAGCAGGAATCCTCTACATTAGACATAAATTGTTTACAGAGTTTTTTTTCATTGCTGAATTTGCATGGAAATTTCAAAGTGAACATTTTTACTTTACAATATGGTTCTATTTTTTTTAAAGCCCAACTGACAGATACGACTACTCCAAGACAAATGAAAATCACTACACACAACCAGTAATTTTTATTTCATAATAGTTAGAGGGGATTTCATGTTTTCTGGTAATTTTACATCAGCATAAGAGAAACTTTGTTCATTTTTCTATTAAAGGTACATTACTGCATTGTTTTAATAATATTAATAATATTAATAATAATAAATTCAACACCAACAAGTGGATAAGGTTACACTTACAAAACATAATATGGTGACTTTCTTGTTTTTAAGACTATTTTCTGGCCTTTTCATCAGCTTATCTCAGGAAATGTTTACTTCTGGGTTCAACATTCATAGGTATTAGAAGAAGAAAGCAGATTTATGGCTGAGACATATGACATTGACATTAATTTTTAAGTTAAAGATTTCACTAATTCTTTTTTATTCTTGTCCATTGATGAAAAATCTTTTTATCCTTTTATTTCCTAAGAAAACTTACAAGACTAGTTAGTAAATGCTCATGATTTCCAAACCATACATTTCAAAATGTTTTGCTATTGTGAATAGTTCTAATAGTTGTTCATTTGATAGGACCCATAAAGGAAGGGTCAGCTCATTTTATGGGTAGTACCCCTAGATATGGAAATTAAAACTGAGTCCTGTATTGAATACAATTGGAGAATATAAAGTTCACATCCTAGTAGAAATGAAGTTTTAGGATATATGCCTTGATTTCTATTCTAGGTCCCTAAGCGAATTTTCCTTTAAAATTTTTTTCTAAAACTTGTGCTCACATCTGGATACACGCTCACAATCTGAGATTGCTTGCACTGCCTAACATCGAATGAGATGCTGAACAGTCATCATGGCAGTTATTTTTGTTGTTATTCTCACTGTTATGCACAATACACTTTGATAAAAAGTGGTGAGAAAAATAAAAGAATCCAGAGGTAAGATCTTCCTAAGATTATTTCCTTGGTCTCTCTTTTTAATGCAAATTCTAATTATCATCTGCAGTGTTCTGGCAGGATTTTATAATGAATTTACTTCGAACATTTCCCTCTTCTTAAACAAAGACTCCTGGAACTTTAGTCTTCTAGCCCTGTAAATCTGCAGTGTTTCTTTTTTTGTCAATAGGCACGCGGAAAGACTTAAAAAGACACATTTATTTCATTTCTGAGAAATTAAATCCAGATTTAAAGCTTTTCTCTCACCCACTACTGTTGGCTCTCTTTAGAATGATTCTGTGGTGGTGCTGGGCCCCAGGAAGCATTGTAACATGTGTTGGCAATCTTGCAAACCAAATTTAGAGTCCCTTAGATTCAATATCAGGATATTTATTAGGAGTAATGCTTGCCTTGAGCTCTTTCTGTGGGTGGATGTTAAGCCACTGGCAGTGCTTCTAGAGTGAGTTTTTCTTGTTTATCCCCGATGATGTTTAATGCAAAAGTAATCCACTTCCTAGGACATCCTGCTGAGGACAAGTCATTCTATTAACAGTTAGCAGTCTTGATTCTGATTTCCAAGTGCGATAGAGAATCAGGTCCATATCTTCTCAGTAGCTTTCATTTATACAAATCAAAATTATCTTGAGATAATAGAAAAAAGATGAAATGAAAGAGTAGTTTTCTCTTATTATTTATGACATCTCGCTGCACTTTGTTTTTAATGTACTTAATTTGTTCTGAATTACTTTTTGAAACAATTCCTACCATTTTTAGCATGGAGCCAATCCTAATTCAAAAACTGCAAAAAACGAAGACACTTGTTGTTTAACAATATTGATTTAGTTATCTCACTTAATGTGGTGATAAATGTTTAATAACTGCCTTTCTAGAAAAAAAAACCATATTTGCATTATTTGCAAATTTCCAAGGCATAAGTGCCCCCAACCGTGATTCATCCCAACCTAACAACCTGCTGTCAACTGGCTTTTAATATTCCTAAAAATTTAACAATTGGTCAGCAATGGCTGCCTTCCATACTCCACCGGAAAAAAAATACTATTTAGCATATATATCTTCTATGTTATTAAGTGCAAGCCTTCCCTAATTAAAAGATTGAAAATTACACTAATTACACAACAGTGTAAGCTACAAGAATGGATTGTTTAGAATTACCAACCCTGAGTATGTCCTAAAATCCTGGAATTTGGGAGCTAGGAGGATTCTTGTTTCATATCTTGGTGTTGAAGAGACTCAGAAAAGGTAATTTTTTTCACGGTTACAATGGCAGCAATAAGATTCAAACTGCATCTACTGGGCTTCAGCTCAGTGTTCTTTCCATTAATTTGTTCTTGTTTCTTAATTATTAGCTCACAGAAATGATCTTGAGTTACCTGGGTTTTCCTTGGTCTTTTTAAAAAATGTTTATTTATTTTTGAGTAACAGAGAGAGAGAGAGAAACAGAGCACAAGCAGGGGAAGGGCAGAGAGAGAGGGAGACACAGAATTCAAAGCAGGCTCCAGGCTCTGAGCTATAGCGCAGAGCCCAAAGCGGGGCTCAAACTCACAGATTGGGCTGCTAGATCATGACCTGAGCCAAAGTCGGAAGCTCGGCGCCCCTTCCTTGGTCTTAATAGAGTTAGATTGTTGCCCAGTAGTTATAATCACTTGTTAAATCTCAGCACTAAGGCAGGAATCGGTAATTGATTTCTCATTTCTTTTAGTGACTATAACTAATGATTGTGCAATCTACAGTAAATCCTGCAGAAAGAATATGTGCCCTTATAACTATGATGTTTCTATTTTGCCACTTCAGAGCTCAGCCAAACATGAAAATGAATGGCATACCTTTTAATCCACAGTTTTGATCTTTCATAACTTTTAACTAGAAAATTATTCTAATGTTTTTGCTATAAAAATCATAACTGACATCTATCTTTAGCTGTTGTTACCCTGTGTAAATCTACTACAAGTTTACTGGACTATTTACCTTTAAGTTAGTTTTCATCATGATATGTCTCTTTAAAATGAAGAACAAGAGAATTATTGCCTTTCATGCAACCCAATAAATCTACTCTTATTACCATAAACTCCTCATGACAAGGATCAAGTATGTTTTGCTCACCTATATCCCCAATGCCACCATAGTGTCCGGACCATGCCTGTATTAGCCATCACCTTACTAGTATCATCTTATGTCCCCACACGTACTTTGTAAGTGGGAACTACTAGGAAACTCGCTGTACACCTGGAGAAATAGATAGAAGTAACCTTCCCAAGGATGCCCAGCCAGTTAGTAGCAAAGCCTATATTTGGACTCAGCTTTTCAGATTGTACTTTAACCACCATCCCATACACTACCCTGTTGAATAATTTTGACAGCCTGACCTGGTATGGAATGTTCTCTATAATTTGGTACAAGTCCACCTCCCTAGGTTTTCTCTCTCTAAGCTTCTGGGTGAAGGCTTGACTTCAGGCATGCTGGTGCTCTCATGATCCAAATGGGCTTCAGAAATCTATTCCTTTGCTAAAATGGTGTCCCTTGTTTTGTCATTGGAATCCCCTTTTTTGTTCATCAATATCCTAACCTTTCTTCAAGGCTATTTGTTAACCACCTGGCCTCTACTTCTCACTGTGCTCTCTCCTGAACTCCACGCCCTGCTTTGCACTTCTGGTTGTTTTTTCTGGATGTCAGGCCTTCCCAGGCAGTTCAGGTCTCTTGGAACAGGGACGATGCGTTATGCTTTTTTATTTTATCCACTGTGATCCATACAATATTTTAACCATTATAAAACATTTATTCAGGGTATATTGATGATTATTTTGTCAATTATTCAGATATTCACAGGCATCTTGACTGCATCTAGAAAGTGAGGTCTTGGAAAAGAACATTGAATTTCAAAACGCCTTTGAAAGTTGAATGATGTCTGATACAGACAATAAAGAACAATTCACCTGTGAAGAGAAAACTATATCAAGGACAAAGACTGAACCTTTCAGAGTGAAGCAACAATAGCAGGAAAATAATGGCATTAGAGTGGATAACAAGCTAAATGGGAATCAGCCTAGTGCCTTTCTGAACCATGCATAAATAAAAGTGGGCAAGAAGTCTGTGTTAATCCTCCTACTAGATTTTGCATGGGTCAGGCTTTCTTAGGAATAATTCACCTGATTCTGAATTGTTCTTTTCCCACTGAAATGATGAGGAAGGGACTATAACAGTAGAGATTTAGATGATATATTAGAAAGATAATAGAAAAGAAAGGAACATAAAATTCATTCTGCTTTCTGCTCTTTGAAAACCCTTTAACCCATAGCCTTGATGTGTAAAGAACTGCTCTCAAACAAAACTAGAAGGGGTGTTAGCCTTGTCTTACAGTTTCTTTACAGTTCACAAACTCTGTCAACACTGCTTTGGCTGTACAAACCTGATGGTCAGGAACTTCCACACAAGGCTCAATCCCAAACTGTACTGTCACATTCCACGACTACTGTCTGTCCAAGGATGGGTCGTTTGAGAGAGCAAGAGCCAGCCCTGAGGGCCTAGGGAGCTCCAGCTTAAGTCCATCCATATTTACATATTACTTTAGGAAAATCCTTGTTCCTTTGCTTTTGACTTGCTAAATTAAGCTATTTTTAGCCCCCTGAAGTTAATGCACTTAACAAAAAAGATTTAGTGTGGAATGATAACCCTTTTAAGTTCTCTGAGAAAGCTTGGCTGGGTCCTGTGATTGTAATGATTGATAATAAGTATTTTGGATGCTTAGGAGTTTCTTCAGTTTCACTCTTTCTAGAATGACTTGTTCTTTCCTTAGTTCTATAATGAATATGTAACCAACCTTTATGGATTTGACAGCAGTAGAGGCATTTCACACTCATACCATCTGATAACAACTTTTTGAACTGGTATTATTACACTTCCTTTAGTAAATGAGGAAACAGAAGTTAAGTGTCTGTCCAATGAGAAACAGCCAATAAATGCCCGACTTTATGCTCTTTCTATGTATTACTGAGCCACACATAAACTTCCCTTTGACTGGGTGGGTGAGTCTGATCATAAATGCTCTGATTTTTTCATAGTTCATTCACACTTATAGTAAAAACTTGCATGAAAGAAATTTGTGTCACCTGTTTGTATTGATAAGCAGAAAGAATCTAAATGAGACAAAAATAAAAACAGCTGCAGCGTGTCTTGTACTTTTACAAAATAGAAAATGTGAGATGCTAATAAAAACAGGCCAATAAAGTGTCTCTATTACAGAGGTACTTTTATGAGGGAAAAGCAGTATAAAGTTACAACAAGGAATCTTTTTAGGAATCACATCTAGTAATTCAAATGTGTAGACCTTTGACTTCTATAAGCACTATTTTATTATTAGCATAGTTATTACCACAGGTTGTGTTTTTTTACCTTGTGCCTTTTTGTCATCATTTCTTTTTTCCATTAATGCTCTGGAGCTTCCTTGAAGTGCTGACAGTTTCACTCCAATAGGCCTAATGGTGGAGTAACTTTACACTAACCTTCCTTAAATGGTTCTCCCTTGACATGCTAATTTTTCACCAGCTAAAACTGCAGCCTGTTAAAAGTAAATGCATTCCTGCCAGGCTCCAATGGTGGATTCGAGCTCAGATGACCCCTTGACATTTTACAGGCATTGACAAGGTGCTGTCCCCTCTCTGGAAATAATCTAAACATTGATCCCAACGAACAGAGGGGAACTCTAGATAAGCAAAGAAAATGTGTGTTTATAGACATTTTTAGGCCATTCAAGCTGTATTACTGAAGGCTGAATTACTTATACTTTGGGAGAGTAGGAAGTGGAGAGGGAAGGAGTTCTATTAAACCCACTTAAATATTTTGTAAATCCTATCATATAAATGATTCCTTGGCTACTTCATGAGGTTAGTAAAATGCAAAGCATATTTGTTTCCTGTTAGGGGCGATGCAGCACACACTGACAAGATGTGGGATAGCATTAGATTGTACCAAATAAAAATTTCTCTTCACTTTCTAGATCTTTTAGCAATTTTTAAAGAAATAATCATTAGCTTAAAACATGTATCAGAGAATACAGACTGCAGGAGGCACTTGCTTTGGATATGTTTAAAAATTCTAAATTTTTTTGAGGGGTATAATGATTTTTATGTTCATACAGGATTTAATGCTTTACAAGTCACGCACTAGGGGGTGTAATTTAATTATTCATACATCTGACAAACTGATGTCCTTGGTCTCAACCTTAATAGGGTATTTGCTTATTTTGATGGTATTACAGGTTCAAAATTTCAGGTAAAATGTATATTTTCTAATATAGAGAAACCTATAGATAGATAGACAGATATAGCTATCGATATATAGATATATATATATAGTCCATTATATATATATTTATATATATATATGAACATTATTTGTTTTTTAAGGATTTAGTTTAGGGGGTTTAGCAATAAACCAGAAACTTCTCCTAGAATGTCACCTCCAGTAGGATGAGGATTTTTTTTTCTTTAGGTCATTGCTTTATCCCTAATGGCTGACATATGGTTGATGCTTAGTAAATATTTTTGAATGAATGAAAATTTAGTTCAGGAGTGTTTACTCAACATAGTCTAGAAGAAAGAATTCCTGATCTGAGGATTTGTTCAGTTAGACATAGGTATAACCTTATTGTACATTTGGATACATAAGACTCTCTTGGACCCCATTACATGTTCAAATAGAAGTAACATTCTGTCCTCATCAAGAAAATTTTTGATTCCCATGTCAATTACCTATAGGTTAAAAATACTATAATGTGAGGAAACCATTGTCTAGTGTGTGGTTACCTTGGAAATCACTATTCTTAGTATAAATTAATGAACTAACATCAGCAGTACAGTCAGCTATTTCTAGAGCTTGGTAATATTAATCTGTCTTGGGAAGACAACTATATGTGGAGCAGTGCAATAAACTAAACATTGCACAAGGGTAGAAAACAAATAGACTGCTGTTCTTCAAGGAGGAAATCAGATTGAGGCACACATGAGACTTTATCCAAAATAAAAAATATGCTATAAATGCATATCAGTACATTTATGTGGTACATAATGTGAATTTGTTAGCCAATGAGGAATAGAAGTAGAGTTAAGGAAGGCTTCCAGGGAGAAAAAAATGAAAATAGATTGGCCTCTAAGACAGAGGGGGATAACACAGGTGGTGAAAATGCTATAGATACAAGATGTAAAAATGGAAGAAAGAGGTTATAGGAAAGATAAGTCAAGTAGATTGACTTAGGCATAGTAAAGAGGCTGTGTTAGGAAGAATTAGATATTAGGTAAATGTGATAGATAAAATAAACAAAAACTTACTCTCACAAGTACAAGGCAATTGATAGAGAGCCTTAAATAGCATCTATGATTACAATAATTTTGAAAATTAATATGTAGCTTTATAACTAATACTAGGTGTTTGGTTATTATTTATTTGGTTTTTTTGGTAAAGATTTTTATTAATTTATTTATTTTTTCAGACTGAGAGAGAGAGGCAGGGGGAGAGGGAGAGAGAGGATCTGCAGGCTCCATGCCCAGAGGGGAGCCTAACACAGGAGCTCAGTCTTACAACTCTGAGATCATGACCTGAGCCAAAATCAAGAGTGGACAGCTTAACCAACTGAGCAATGCAGGTGCCCCTATTTGTTGATATATAGCAAACTACCTTACCACCATGTGGCTTAAAATAGCAACATTTAATTATTTCTTATGCTTCTGTTGATTAACTAAGGCTCAGCTACATGATTCTTTCACTGGTCTCACTTGAGGTAATTCCCGTGGCTGTGGTCAAATGGTGGCCAAGACTAGTGCCTTGGGTGGGATGACAGGAAAGTTGGGTTCAGCTGGGATGGTATGATGACTAGACCTCTCTCATTTTCTTGTTTCTTTTTTTTTTTTTTTTTTTGAGAGATAGAGCAGGAGGGGGAGTAAGGAGCAGATGGAGAGAGAGAGAGAATCCCAAGCGAGGCCCAATCCCAAGACTCTGAGATCATGACCTGAGCCGAAATCAAGAGTCAGATTTCAAGACTCAGCCACTCAGGTGCCTCTAAGGCCTCTTTACTTCTTCATGTAGTCTCTGAGGGCTTGCTCTCTCTTTGTGGCTTTTCCTCAGGGTTTTTCTACGTGGTCCCTCTCCGTCAGGTTAGCTGAACTTCATACACAGTGGCTCAATGGATCCCAAAACTGTGTTAGAAGAAGGTATTCAGTATTTTTAAGGCTTAGTTCCAAAACTAGAATAGTGTCACCTCTACTACATTCTGTTGGTGGAAGCCAGTCACAAGGTCAGCCCAGTAGCCAATGTGGAAGCAGATTACACCAAGGCATAAATATTGGAGGCTTATTGATCGTTGGGGGCTGTCTTTAGAACCTATCACAGTAGGTGATTTCAAATCATTATTCTCATCAACATCACAACTGCAGCAGCAACAACGAAATACATTTATTAGGCCCTTTTAGGTGCTAGGCACTGTTTTTAATTAGCTTGTGTTAATTTGTTAAATCTAGAGAAAAGCAATATTATTATCCCAATTTTTACGGATGAGAAAACTGAGGCCCAGAGAAGTTAAGTAGCTTGTTCAAGATTACATAGCTTGTAATTCGAACCCTCGTGGTCTTACCTCAGAGCCTGTGCCTAGTGAGTACAGTACCATATTGCTCCTCTCGTAGAAGTATAAAATTTCAAATCTAGCTTGCTCTCTTTCTACTTAGATAGCACTCCAAAGTGTCTGCTAAATAACAAAGTGTCAAAAAACATTGAAAATGATGTCTTATCCCTGTATATTTATACCACTATTCCTAAAATGCTTCAACATAGCCCAATAGATTTAGTTCCATTTGATATGCAAAGGATGTGATACCAAATGTCAAGGTTGGACTTACTCAAGTTGAAGGGCTATGCATGATGTTGCCCTGCTTCAGAAATCTATGCACAGTGTAGCTGATGCGAGTGAAGTCTGCTGGCAATGTGCAGTGTGCAGCTGTCCGGATGGACCACAATTTGAATATGCACCCTGGCATTGTGCAATGTGACTAATGGGTAGTGTCACATTTACAGGCCATTACTTCAAACCTGCATTTTCAATTGCACTACAAAATCATCATGTAAGCATCTATATTTTTTCTAGTGCTTTTATTATTCATGTCTTTTTTTATACTAATATATGATATAGACACTGTAAAGATATTTCTTCATCTAACGATATACAGTGTATTTTGATTGATTTGCTGAGAAGTTACATAGTTTAGTGTCAAGGGCTCTGAACTTTAAGCCGGAAGAAAGAGGCTTTAGCTTCTGGATGTATCCTGCTATTTATTGTGCTACTGTAAGCCATCGCTTCCTCTAAATTTTAATATAGTTGAATAACTTCAAAAAGTCATTTGATACTATTAACATGTTTCCCTATCTATAAAAAGAGATGATAATCTTTAGTTCTCAGAATTCTGTGATTCTTAAATAAAAATTTAAATGTTTGTGTGCTAAATAGTTTCGTGTAATTAAATTCATGCAAATACAAGGTAGTATTGATGGTAATTGAGGGAAACTGTAGCTGAATTGATGTTTTATCATTAATGCTAGAAACCATTTCAATTATATTAACTGATCAGTGTAGGGATCTTTCTGGCATATTGTATATATTAAGATATCACAAAAGGTTGAAGAATGATGGAGGAAAAGGCTTGAACATGTAAAAAAGCAGAAAAAAGAAATGTATGTCCTTTGAAAGCAGACTTTACTCAATTAATCTTAGCTACTCAAATGTCTTTATTAATTTGTTTTTCTTTTTTCTTTTTCTTAATTATTTTTAAGTTTATTCATTTCTTTTTAAAGAGAGAGAGTATGAGTGGGAGAGAGAGAATCTGAAGCAGGCTCCATGCTGTCAGCAAAAAGGTTGACTTGGGGCTCAGTCTCATGAACAGTGAGATCATGACCTGAGCTGAAACCAAGAATCTGATGCTTAACAGAATTAGCCACCCCGGCACCCCTATCAATTTTTTCTTTAATTTCTTTTTTCCTTAATTTCATAGTAATGCCTATTATATGCTAGGCATTATACTGGGTCAGCACTGGCCAATGAAGCTTTCTGTGACAACGGAAGTCTCATGTCTGCACTGTTCAGTATAGCAGTCATCTGACACATGTGGCTATTGAGCACTTGAGATGTGGCTTTTGCAATTGTTGAACTGAATTTTAATTTAAATTAAATTAAAATTTAAATAACTGTATGTGGCTGGCAACTACCATTTTGAATGATTTGGTATTTGACACTGCATCACTGTATCCCACAATCCTTCATATCCTAATTCTCTTTTGGGAAGGGATCCTTGGAGTCATTCATTTTTTGATAGTGATAGATCTCATTCATCCATACTCCTTGAGCGTGTCCTTCTTTAGGGAAGGGTGCATATTTACAAGGCTACTAACAAATGTTAAGAGGAGATCATCTGACCTAAAGGAGTGTAGATTATATTTGCTCTCTCTAGGCATGTGGAGCTCATAGATTGAGCCTGATTTTCCTTGAACACCATCCAATATTAAGAAAGAAAGAGAAAGAAAGAAAGAAAGAAAGAAAGCAAACGAAAGAGAGAAAGAAAAACCCTAATTGATGAATGCTCAATCTCCTAATCATACTTTGAGAAGAAGAAATAATCGCTAATAAAGGAGCCATCAGCAGTAACAGTAACACAGGATTAGTGTAAGAAGAGCTCAGTGTCTTCTTGTCCACAGTGTCATACATAATTTAATTTTTTAGCTTTGGCGAAATTCAAAATCCAGTTTATTGGGTTATTTTCATTCAATTTTTAAACCTTAGGAAGATTCAATACATATGTTTCTGATCAGTGTAGACATAACTCATCAAAATGGGTTTGGTAAGACTTGTTTTGAAGAGGTTCCAGAAGTCCTGTGAGTCTTTTGAATGAGAAAGAAGACTGTATTAGTTTTACATAAAACTCCCATCTGGCCAGAGGTGCCTTAGTAGAAAGTCCGGCCATCTACCAGGCCAGCTGACTGCTGAGGCAATTCCCCCTTCCATAGGTAAAATACTAATATATTAGTATTTAGAAATATGTTATCTCTGTGCATATGATGCAGGATTCAAAAGGGCCTAAAAAGCCATCACCTACCTCTTTTTTGTCAATGTTAAAAATGAGGAAATCATGGCTCTAAGTGCAAAAGCAACTTGAGCAAGTTTTTAAACATGGGTTATGACTAGAATACAAACTCATGCCACATGGCATGGATACTTTTTGACATAGCATACAGTCTCATCTTCATTCCTTAAAAACCAACATAGTATAAATTAGAAAACTACTTTGGTGTTATATTAAGAGAATACAAAGAGGGGTGCATGGGTGACTCAGTCCATTAAGTGACTCCTGATTTCAGCTCAGGTCATGATCTCATGGTTCGTGGGTTTGAGCCCCAAACTGGGCTCTGCACTGACAGCGTGGAGCCTGCTTGGGATTCTGTCTTTCTTTCTCTCTGCTCCTCCCCCACTCATGTTCTCTCTCTCTCTCTCTCAAATAATAAATAAACATTTAAAAACAGAACATACAAAGACACCTGTAATATTATATGACTTTTCCTCTCATGATACATGATTTATTAACATTTCAATTAAATATGTATATATCTCTACAAGTTATCTTTAAAAGAAAAAACATATTTTAATTTTTAATTGACATGAAAATAAAGACTCTTCTTATGCTGAACATGCAACAGGAAATTCCTCTTGGCTGCCAGCTGTTTTTCAACCAAAGGTAAATGAAAAGAGAAGATTTTGCCTAATTACTTTTCAGAGGAAAAGAAATGGAACCATATTCTATATGATTTGTTAACATAGAGGCTTATAGGGTGATATGATGTAATCCAAGGGATGAATTGTGTTTCAGTTCACACCTGATGCCATGAGATCCGATGGCTCTTTCTCATTTTTGTTCTAGGGATTTTAGAAAAGAGGTGTCACTTAAACTCTTAAGTGCTATCAGTTTGTCTGGGGAATGTCTGTCTGAAGGAATCTTCCTGTCTCTAAATTCTTGTCTGTTGCTGTCATCAATTCAATACCATTATAGCTCTCTTCTAAAAATTTATAAGCTAGCAAAAGGCTGAAGCTGGGAAGATTAAAAAAAATGCCCATTGGGTTATTTATCATTTGCCTGTTTCAGAGATGTTTACACACAGATTTTTTTGTACAGTGACTATTCAGCTATTCAAGCTTCTGACAATTTACAAATGCCTTCCTATATCAATTAATAAATTAACCTTCAGGAGACCGAAGGCTTGGGAATGAAGATAGGAGGTTTGGGGTACAGACTTAACTCTGGGGTAAGATTCTGATGTTGGGAGATATTGGTCCCAGTACTCAATCTTCTACTTTGTGACTCTGAATGTCATTTACTCTTCTGTGCTCATTCTAGTTTCTTAGTTTTTAAAGAGGAGAGAGCAATTCTTCAAAAATGAAAGTGCAATTAATAGTTAGCAACATAATACATTGGAGACTGTCTGTAACATTATTCCTTAAAGATCAGATGCCATCACAAGGAAGAGTATGAATTTAACCTTACCCCAAAAAAACTCAGTTATTGAAAATTAAAAGATTAGGCTTCTAAATATCTTCATATACAAAAATGGAAGAAACTTAAGATGCTACAGACAGAATTAAGATTTAAAGAGTCTCAAAAAGGAGAGATGGAATAGGAAATGCTACTAATGGGGCAGGGGAATATCTTAAAATAATAATAAAAGCAGCGACATTTCCTAGAATTTAAATTTTTAAAAAATGTAAGGCTTAAGGAAATTAGTAAAGATCAATATAAAAGAATTATGGTAGTTTTTTCAGAATGGTATAAAGTTTCATCAGTATACTGTTCTAAGTAAAATTTCTTTGTGATGGTTATAATAAGGTATAAATTTTTAAAAGAAACGTGCTACATTTATTTGTTAGTGATATAACATACAGACATTATATACAGCTTTGTGATTGTAATAGGTCATATATTAAGAGTTATTTGTTAGAGATTATTTCAAGGTTTAAAATTTTTCATGATAGATGTGGCCTAGTAGGCCAACTTTAATTCAAGTATGCCTTCTTGTTTATGCATCTTGCTGAATATTCACATTTTTTTTCAAATGCTAGAGAACTGCTTTTTCACCTCTGGTAATTTTATTACCATGATTGGATTTGCTATAACCTCAACTCTAAGCAAGAGAATAAAGACTTCAATAATGTCAAATAAAATAGCATGCGTGTGTAAGTGGCCTTGTAACATACTATTATTGTTTCATAGTCGCATTTAACGATAATTATTCTTTGGAGAACTTTGCATTATGTGGTTTCTGTAGAGCTACATGTGATTTAGTGACAATGGCTGTCTTTTTAGTGATTACAGATTTAAAGGATTACTGAACCCTTCAGATTTTAAAACAGAATATCCAAGAGGATTTTATTTTCAACTCTTGTTTACTTCCTAAATCATGCATTAATGTGATGTTTGGAAAATGAGCTAAATATTCCAGTGTTGAACCAAAGCCATCTAGAATGTGAATTAGAAAAGTGGAAACAAATTGCCCATGTGCCCTGGAAATGATATGTTCTATACAAATGCATTTATAAATAAAACACATGAAAAGTGGGAGTGTGATGTGGGGTGTACAGCTGGCTAGCAAATAAATCTATTTTTTGGATACATGCATGAACTTGCATAGATTAATAAGATTAACATATGTAAAATATGTAGACTAGTGCCAAGCACACAGAGCCCCACAGTGTTTGGCATCACCACCATCATCATCATTGCTATCCACCTTCTCTCTCTCTGGTCTCTGACCTGATCTCAACTGGGATTCCAGGCTCAACTATTTTAAGAACTCTCAACTATCTTAAAAACCATTCTTGGGGTGCCTGAGTGGCTTAGTCGGTTAGGCTCGGGTCATGATCTCACAGTTCGTAGGTTCGAAACCCACGTTGGGCTCTGTGCTCACAGCTCAGAGCCTGGGGCCTGCTTCAGCTTCTGTGTCTCCCTCTCTCTGCCTCTCTCCCGCTCACCTCTGTCTCTCTCCCTCTCAAAAATAAATGGACATTAAAAATTGTTTTTTAAAAAACCAAAGAAACCATTCTTAATTCTTTTGTCCTTTTGCTATTCTACCCTAGGGGTGAAACAATGCCCAGCTCTGAGACAATTGAATCCTACTCTTCCTCCAGTATTAGAGGGTGTTGGTGGACAAAAATATTCACCTCTGCTGGTTGCAGTGCCAGAATTTAAAGTTGAGCCTTAGGACTGTTCAGCAATCCTTTTACTTATCTCTAGTCAACTCATTTCTCTCTCTCTTAAAGGAGAAATTTCAAACCTTATTCCCTTTTTTAAACCTCTGCCTCAACTTGATTTTCCCTCTCTCTTTTAGGAAATGACCTCATCTCAGTCTTTGCCATAAAAGCAAAAATGATTAAATTTCTACTACTACTACACACACACACGCACACACACGTACACACATACACCCTTCAACTTCTCTCTCCTATGGCTCAAAGAAAGAAAGAAAGAAAGAAAGAAAGAAAGAAAGAAAGAAAAAGAAAGATAAGAAAAAACAGGATGGCTCAGTCCATTAAGCTTCTGGCTCTTGGTTTTGTCTCAGATCAAGATCTCAGGGTTTCGTGAGTTCCAGCCCCACATCAGGTTCTGCTCTGACAGTGTGAAGCCTGCTTGGAATTATTTGTCTCCCTCTCTCTCTGTCCCTACTCCACTCATGCTGTTTCTGTTTCTCTCAAAATAAGTGAATAAACTTTAAAAAAAAAAAGCAACAGCAACAGAAAAAACCTTCTGTGTTTGCCCTTGCTCTTCTGCCTCAAGTAAAGGAGCGTTCATTTCTCTTCCTGTGCTCCTGATCAGGCCCTTTTTATTTTCCCCCCAATCTTTCTTTATCTGTCACTCCCTATTGAGCATATTTTAAATTATATTTCTCTTCCTTTTGCTTCTTTTATATTAGAAATTAAAAAATATCTTAGAAATTAAAAAAATCCTCTTTTGCTCAAAGTAATCCAATATTCTTCTTCACTGCCAACTTTTTCATAAAGGTTTGAAATTTTTGCTTGCATTATTTCATCTACCATGTATCCTCACCTACGGTTCCGAAAGACTAGCAATGCAGCAGAGATTTTCTAATTGTCTGATCAATGGGCTCTTCTCAATCATTATCCTGATTAATCTCTGCAAGCCTTTGGCATTGATGGATGTTTGCTTTCTTGAAGTAACTCTCCTTGGGGGACACTGTGACTTTCTTTCTTGCTGTGTCTCCTCCCCTCTTCTTGACTTCTCTGTTTTAATATCCTTATCTCCTGTAGTACTTCTTTTTCTTGTGTTTTTTCCTTATGTGGGGTCAACTTCCCAAAGGTTCATCTTTAACTTTCTCTTGTTACTTCATATTCCATCCCCATGAGGGATATTGTTTCCTTCATTTATTCTTGTGGCTTGAACTTTAACCTATTTTCATATAGGACAAATGTAGAATACTTTCCTCTTACGACATACATCATAAATATATGATGGAAGTATTATGAACTTTAGCCATCTGTCAATGATCTATCATCTTTCTATCATCTATCATTGTTTCTGGCTCCGTTTTTCCTCTGGAACTAAAGATACATTTCTAAAGACTTACTGGCAGTATGACCTGAATATTTTGACGACCTCTCTCTTATCGTTACTACTGATATCCATTTATTCACCAAATTCTGTCAATTCTATTTCTAGAGGGCCTCTTATACCTACCCTGCCTAGATCCATTTATACTCTTCAGTTTGGCAGTTCAAACTTCTTCCATTTCTTATTTGAACTAGTTGAGTACTATCACTGTATTGTTTTTAATTTATTTTTATGTATTCAGGAGTCACCAACTCCAATCCATTTGTTACCTTTCTAACACTGATTTTTCTAATAATTCAGATATGATTGTATAACTCCTTTACCAACTGTATCTTGACTGTCTTTTTTTTAACTATAGGACAAAGTCTAAATTTTTTAGTTCTCCAAAGCCTGTACTTACCCTGCATTTCTAGTTTTATCACCTTCATTTTCCTATGTACAAAAGCATTGGATATGCAGGACCATGGAGCTCCTTCTATCTCCTATCTCAACTCTGGGTAGAGTTTGATCTTTCTGCCAAAATACATTCTCTCACTCTCATCGGTTGCACAGATAAAAAATTAGAATAGTGCACAGAGTAGTTATTTAATACACCCTGAATAGTTTATTATTAAGTATTGCTATTTTAATTTATATTTTAATAAATTCAGTGCCATCTCTTCTATTTGGCCTAACTGGATTCTGCCAAGTTGAAATTCATCACTCTCTCCTTAATCTCCCATACTACTTAATGCACTCTATATTGCCTTATGGATAGATGCTTATTTGTTTGCCTTTCTCATTAAAAAACACAGGCTGAAGTCTGAAGAACTTAAATTCAAATCTTAGCTTTGCCACTTTGCAAGTCTGATGACTTTTCAATCTACTTGGCTAAGACATAATTTTTAAAATACTGAATGTTGCTGGAGGGGAGGTGGACAGGAAGATGGGTATTAAGGAGAGTACTAGTGATGAGCACTGGGTGTTATATGTAAATGATGAATCACTAAATTCTACTCGTGAAACCAATATTATACTATATGTTAACTATTTTTAAATAAAAACTTGAAAAAAGATAGAAAATACTGAGTGTAATGCTTGACACCTATTTAACATTTAATACATATTAGTTCTTGTCTTTTTTCTCTTTCTCCCTCTCCTTTTATTCACTATCATCTATCATTGTGCAAACAGTCAGTGCCCAATTATTACCTTATTGTTGAATTGAATCAAAGGAAACTTATAGGAGAACCAGCTCAGATATCTTCTTCAGTAAACCTTCAGGATATAAGAAATAAAAATATTCACCTAGTAGAATTCTGGAATTATTATTAGCTCTGTCCTTACTATCACATGACGACTTTCCTTTTATTTATAATTACAGCATTATTGGACACTGTCAGGCACAATGTCAAACATTTTTTAATGGATTGTTCATTTTATCCACACATTAATCTCATGAAATAGATGTTATTTCCAGGACCCCAGAGTCAGCAAGTAATGAAACTGAGGTGCAAAACTAGGTAGTCTGACTTGAATTAAAACTCTGTGCCACCATATTACATTAGCATCATCTCTGTTTCTGGCTTAGGTCTACCACTTTCTATGTATCAATTGATTGCAGTATACAGGAAAATACTGGAGAGCTGAGACTGGTTATTTTGCAGAACTGAAATTACAGCTCAAAGAGAGATGAAATTTGAATATTGGAATATGTGACTGATGGTGGGATTTGAACGGATAATGGCATGAGAGTATAATAATAAAAAATGAATTTGGCCAATAGAATGGTAGGTCAAAGAGCAAGAAAAACTATTCAGATGACCTATATAAGCACTACTCAACCACTTCAATGGTAACTTTCCTCATGTGTCTTGTGAAGATGATATGAATCAATGGAGTCATTTACTATCATAGAGCTGTATGACTTAATTCTGGTCCACTGTGTGACTTAATTCTGGTCCACTGTGTAGACAACCATGCGTAATGACTTTAATCTATAAGAAATATGTTCTTTATATGCTTTGCTTTGGGAAGACAGATATTTGGTCCCTTTCTTTACTTTAAGTAAAGTATAGTTAAATAAATATAAAATAACTTTTGATTGTAGTGATAGGATATTCTTCTTGCTATAACAAGAGTTAAAGTTCAGAATATCAAAATTTAGAAGAACGTTGAGCATACTATGGGAATGTGCCAACATTTCCTTGCTGTGTCCAAAGAAAAAAGATTTCAGAAGCAATATTTTTCTTTTTATGTAATCTATTTACAATGAGGATTATATGTGTCATTTTGAAAAAGAGAGTGTGGATTAAAAGCAATTTCCACTGAATTAAATTCTTGATTGCTGTGTAATTTTCCTCTAAGTGAGATGTTGAACTTAATCTACCAGTAGAGTAGGTCATTCATGCTCAAAAGCCCATTTCTAGATAGCAAAGTGGAATACTTATTTAAGCACTAAAAGCACAGCTCCTGGAGGATGATAGGGTAAAAGAAAGGTTGTGATGGCTTTAACATATTTGTAGGAAGAAAATAGAAGACAAAGCTTGTCTCAAAATTTCAGAAAACTGGGAAGATGCTCCTACCTTAAAAGCTTCTACACATTTAGTGTTTTTGTTTTTTGGTTTAGATAGGAGGTCATTTCTTTTGGATTTTAGGCATTACATGAACCTTAGGATCTTTTAGTGTACTTTTCTTAAATACCGTTTTGCTGTCACTCCTTTGAGACTGTAAGGATACCAGTATAACTTCAAATTGTAAACTCTCTTGACTCCACTTTTCAAGGTTTTTTTTTCTCTTCTAACAAAAACACTGCTAATGATTATGTGCTCTTGTTGTAAGGCATGTTTGCTTGGCTTTCTTGCAGAGGTAAATAGTTTATATATGAAAGTTTTCATTGTCTAGCATATACCTCCTATCCATAAAAGAGAAAAAGACAAATGTGGCCCCAGTTGGCATTTTGCCATAAGAAAACAGAATGACAATCATGTTATATTAGAGAAATTAGGGAGAGGTATGATCACCTACCAAGAAATCCATAAGTGACAATTGTCATTTATCACTTTCTCCATCATAAGCTTTTTCCTATTTGGGGGAAAGCTGATAGGAGCATTTTATGTTCTGAGGATCACTTAAACTGGAGAGAAGAATGGTTTGAGTTTTGTTTAAAATTTTGTCTCCAATTTTGCTTTAGTTTCTGAAGTGTTGAAATGAGGGTACTTCTACACTAGTGTTTGTGTGGGTGATACAACTACTATATTGAAATCTAAAGATACCCACGGATGCTGTGACCAAACAGGGAATGAAAATGTGCATGGGGTTTAATGTTTCTGGTTCACATCTCCAAAGATGGAGTAACTGAGTTCAGAACCACATTAGTATGGTGGTACTGTTCTATCTAATTTCAAAAATACACTGTCCTTAAATAAGCTGTCTTTTAAAAGGGCCAACTCAGAAATTGACAATATTTTTTTGTCATGGGCTTATTGTGGGAGGAAAAATATATGTTGTATTGATCAGGAAAAACTGGTATATGGGTTATTTACTGAAATAGAATTTATAGAGCTAATTTTACCTGACAATTGATTCAGGTTTTCTAATACAAATGAGAAAAGCTGCAAATCATTATAATCTTTTGAAAAGTCAGGGTTTCATTTGAAGTTCAAAGTGATTAAAATATTGTAAGTTTAAAATTAAGAAAAATAAGATCTCCCATAGAATGTGTCTACTATTTTCTACATCTTTGTCAGAAAAGTTTGGGAAATATTACAAGAAGAGGATACCTTAGATGGAGAGGCCTCTTAGCCAGATAGCCTACCTTGCTGTCATGATCATGATGGCCAAGGGCGCCATTTTCACCGGTTGGAATTTGTGAAGTCAAATAATTAAAAGTGTCTTTGCTGATTTTCTCTTAACCAAATTAAAGTTAACAAACTTTAACAATGACACTTTGGTAAAAACTAAACAGTAAAAAATATTTGACCATATGTAACGTGGTTTAGTATATATTTATGTGAAACTATATTTATGTCTCTTTACCCAACAGCAAAGGGAGAGAAGTTTCATGCAGTGACATTGTGGTAGTCACCGAAGCTTACCCTTTTGTGTGCCATACCATTTCTATCATTCTGGATTAATTTTTTATAAAACATATTATGCATTTCCATGCTAACACACAAGTTATAGCACTACATTTAACCATTTCTTGATTACCCATGTTAAACATTTTGAAAGAACATCCATTTCCATGTAGTAACAGATCCACATGTGTGCCTTTTTCTGTCTCCTTTCTTGATGTCAGCCTGTCAATTGTCACTTCATTGCTGTCCTGGTAACTGCCTCTAAATTTCTCTTCCCACCTTCAAACCTTCAACTGTAGTAATCCTGTGAGTACTAGAAAGCCATGTAACAAAGCTTTAAAAGATTTCTGATTATAAAATAAATGCATGTTCATAATAGAAGTAAGTGCTACACATAGGAAATATCAATAGTTTATGGTTAACATTTGATTTAATAGTTTTTATCATTTTGCAATACACATAAAATTATTTTAAAAAATCATCATGTGAGGGGCAGTTGGGTGGCTCAGTTGGTTGAGTGTTCAACTCTTGATTTCAGCTTGGGTAATGATCCCAGAGTTGTGGGAGTGAGCCCTGTGTTGGGCTCCATGCTGGGTGTGGAGCCTGCTTAAGATTCTTTCTTTCTTTCTTTCTTTCTTAAAAATGAAATGAAATGAAATGAAACAAAATAAGATAAAATAAAAATCGCTAAGTGAATAAATCTCTGAATGAAGGCTGGAGGAGAACGGCTCAATGAGACTATCACATAGGCCAAGCTATCAGGGAGTTGGTGTTGTCTGCAGAGAGGACAGGGTAAAGTCAAGAAGACCTGCAATTCCATCCATGAGTGACAGCATCATTGAACATAGGTCAGGAATTAGTAACAGCAGCAGGTAAGGTGAAAAAACTATGTGTGGTAGTCAGGCAGGACTGGTGAGTGGGTTCATTTCTTCAATATTAGACCCAGAGATAAATATATCATGAACTCTGTATATATTGTTTTTTTCTTTTAATTTTAAATATAACTTATAGTTCTTAGGATCCTTCAGTTTTGAGGGGAAATCTTTTGAGTAGATTCTTTATCCAGTGTGTAACAGCACAAATTTTTTTTCTCCCTTAGGTTTATTGAGATATAATTGACATACAGTATCATGTAAGTTTAAGGTATACAACATGATGGATTTGTATGCATATATATTATAAAATAACTGCCACTGTAGTTGGGTTAACACATCTTTTATCTCACACAATAAAAATCTTGTATTTGACATAAATAAGCTATCAGTTTATAAGAACATAATTTACTTGGAGAACTGTATCAATGTGTCATTTTTTGACAGTGCAGAATACCGCTGATAAATATGGATCAGAAACAGAGTATGTAATAATAAACATACATTTCTTAACTTAAAGAGAACATTTAATGATGACATTTCTGTGTCTTTACTAAATGGGTGCAATTTTCAAGAATCAGATTGTGTGTCTGATAGATTCATAAAATTCTGGAGCTGGGAGGGTCATTAGAAAACTTCCAGAGTACTATTCTCCACAGTTCTGTGAGATGCTACCTTTTGAGATGACACACACACACGCGCGCACACACACACAGACACACACACCCCAAGTTCTTTTGTCATATAACTTAGTACACATTGCAAACTATATCTCCTCTCTTGGAGATTCATGATGCACATCAGTATTATAAAAATTATGATAAATCCTGCAAAAACCAAAATCTGTTTAACAGTGTTTTAAACAAACATTTCCCTAGTGTATTTGAACACTGGACACTTTGTTTGGTTTGTTTAGGACTTAAAATCTTATGTGGAACAACTTGTAAGAAATGCTGATCTTATCTTAATCCCTTATTTTGCATACAAAGAATTCTATTCAGAAAAGGTTTGTAAATATTAGTAATAGCAGACCCAGAACCAACGTCTTGGCTCTGTAACTACAATGCTGGTGCTCTTCCCATACCCCATGCTACTTTTCCTGCCAGTCCCTCTTCTGATCTCCCAAATTCTGCACTGTCATTTTTACATTGCATCTGAAGTCCTTCATTCCTCTTCCTCTGACATCCCTGCCCTTTGAGACTCCCTCCACACTTCTCTTGGGACATCTCACCCACTCACAGCTTCATGTATCACCTCTATATTTTGTCTCCTTCATGACCATCTCTAGTTCTGTCTTCCTACCAAAGTGTCATTTCAGAATCACCAGGCACCTGTTGTATTTATTTTCTTGTGTATCTTGCCTTTATTTTTAACAGCATGTTTAAAATCAAATTCATCTTCCTAGCTATCCTTTCTAGCTAGCTTCCTAGCTAACCTATCTTTTCAAACATCTCTCTTTCTGGCAAAAAAAATTTCTCCCAATATTGAAGGTTTTTCTTACAGTCAATTTAGAAGTATTTAGATTTTTTATTATTTAGACCCAGTCAGATCCTAATTTTTCAAAGTACATGTCTCATAAAGGTCATCCTAATTCACCCTCTTTTCCTTTCTCCATTCTAGATTTTCATTTATACCTACAATGCTACAAATTCCTTCGTCCTTGTCTCTGACACAAATCTTTATTTTGTCAGAATTTACATATGACTCCCAGGTTATTCAGTCAAAAGCAGGTTCCATCTTGTTACTTCCTTGCCCAAGAGTCTTTAATGGATTAATATTTCTTGATGTTTCTATTTTTGAGCCTCCATAACCTAGCCTCATGTGGTCTGGCCAGTAGGCATGACTTCACCCTCCATATTTTGAGGGATTCTGTGTTGTCAGCAGGTCCATTGCCCTCCTTGGTGATAGAGAATAACTATCAACAGGAACCAGGCCGGTGATGGGCTGATGTGGTGATACCTGGACACCTGGACTTGATTCAAGTAGGAGATTGTATCATAGGAGTTTCATTTGATATGCTGTCATCATAGTTTCTGAGCAATAAAAAATGGGGAAATGGAATGTGGTTTTTACATTTCCCTCATAGCCATGCTTTTCAAATGCAGCAGAAGTGATGGATGAGAGGCTACTGAGTTACAGAATTTCTTGTAGCCTGGTTCAGGCCTCTTAGAAGGAAGGGGAGAAAATAAAGGGAGGATATATTATGTTTATTATTTCTTTTGAGAAAGTATAAGAAGAAAGAGTCTGTTTGACACACAGAGGAGTTCTAGGTGAGGCTATGGTGAGAATGAAAATAATCGCCAAGTCTCCTTTTGGGCTTGGTCTCCTGTGGTGTTCTTTCAAAGGCCATTTTCTATTCCAAAAGGCATTCTAATCATTCCCTTGTGCTACCTCACTACATTTCATCAATTCAACAAAATAGGCACTTAAATTGTCCAAATCTTAGAAGGAGCAAAACATCTAATTCATGTACTTTGCTGAGGTTGGGAGTGCTACCTAAGGAGGTGGTTACCTCCCTCAGCTTTTCCCAGGATCTCTCTCTCACTGAGGACTGATCCTTCTTCAAGTCTTCCAGGAACCAAAGAGGCTTGGTTTCAGAACTGCTTCTTATTTGATTTGTCTTGGTAGGATGTTCTGTAGAATTTTCTTAGATGTATAAAGTGTTTTTGCATGCTAATTGAACAGAGTTCCAAATTAAAGAAGAAAGACCAAATACATGGTGTGCAGCAACATGGTGTAAATTTATGGAAAGGGAAAATGTTCTTTCAACATATGAATGTGGCATAGATGACCATTATAAAGCCTTTTTGTTTATACAGAAATCTGAGAGACTCAGAGATCCTTCTCTGAAATATGATAGTTCTGTTAGTTCTTCTGAGATGTAAAAACAGATTATAGGCATACCTCATTTCATTGTGCTTTGCTTTGTTGTACTTTGCAGATATTGTGTTTGTTTGTTGTTGTTTACCGATTAAAGGTTTGTAGCAACCTGTGTTGAGTGAGTCTATGGGCTCCATTTTTATTACAACATTTCTTCACTTTGTATCTCTGTGTCACATTTTGGTAATCCTCACAGTATTTCAAAATTTTCTTCATTATTATATTTGTCCTGGTTGTCTGTGATCAGTGATTAAAACTCATTGAATGCTTAGCAATGGTCAGCATAGTTTAGCAATAAAGTATTTTAAAATTATGATGTGTACATTTTTTTAGACATACTGCTATTGCACTTAATAGAATACAGTATAATGTACACATTACTTTTATATGAATGCACTGAGAATCCAAAAAATTCACTTGACCTCCTTTATTGAGATATTCATTTTATTGCCATGGTTTGGAATTGTACTCTCAATATCTCCAAGGTATGCCTATACATGCTTTCAACCTTTTAGACTTAGGGGTTCAGTTCAGTCTGGGGAGATGATTAATTTTCCTAGATAGAGATGATTTTCTCATTTAAAAAACTATCTCAGTTTATCTATTTTGATGTTTTATACTATGATATTTTCAAAAAAGTCAATGAGCACTTGATAAAAAACAGATTTCTTCTTTACATAGTTGAGACAGAAAGAAAGAAAAGAAAAACATAAACATCATTCCCTTGCTGGTACAGATAACAAAAATTGATGGTGGGAGTAGGGACGCGACCATTTGACTCCATTTTGTGGATTTTCTGGAAAGATGTACTTTTAAATAAATCATTTCATGGGGATTTGAACAAAATTGTTAGTGTCTAGGCTTGAAGAATAAGAAAGGAGCACTTGTGAAGTTACTTACTAACAGAATTTTGGGTAAAGGCACTGGGCCATCAGCATTTAAAGTTCTGTCCTTCTCTTGAGCTCCCTTTTCCTCTTTCAGACTCCATCCCCTTTCTCTCTCTCCTTCCTCATTTCCCTTTGTTTCCTTCTTCTCACATATACATTTAAAAGATACTAGCTTTTTTTTCATTTTTAATTTTAGGGGTTTTATGTTTACAGAACTATTTGGGTGAAGTAAAAATCTATCTTCTAAAGATTCCTTTCCATACGAGTAATGCACACTCCCTGCCCAGTTAGTATCCTAGTATCCCCACCCTGCCCCTGTCCTCCAAGAAAAGAAAAAGAGATAAACACCAGTCCCACATTTCCTATCGTTGGGAGTTGACACTCCGATCCACAATTTCATTAAATACTATTGTTGCATGGAGAAAATGTAAGCTACCCTTTGACAATGATAATGAAAACAAAAAAGTTGGATGCTGGTGCAAACTTTATATATATATTTAAAACAAATAACCTGTGTACATAAAGACAGAGGACTGTGCTATTGTGCACCACCTGAATGTCCAATTAGGAGGAAAGAAAATTGCCCATAAAAGGTAGTACATGCTCTGATAGAGGGAGGGGCCACTTGCTCCTGGTGCAATGGTAGATAATTGCTCCTATTCTTGGCCTCCTACCTTAGCTAAGAAGGAAGTGCATTTAGATGGTTAGTGATCCCAAATCCAATTATTGTCAGCTGCATGGCCACCAAGGCTGTTTTCCTCTGTGAGTTATTCCTCACAGCCCCGAGAGGAGGGCAACATTAAAACTCCCTTCTGTAGGACAGGAGAGGGCAGTAGTGGGGGAGGAAACTTAAGGAGAGAGCATACTGAGAGGGCTAACTTAGTAAGGCAAACCAAAAGAGAATGGAAGGGAAGAGAGTAAGGCTGATGGTGAGCTAGCATTGAATGAGACGATTTCCAAGCCAGCATCAATTACATATGTCTCTTATACAAGGCCATGCCACAGCCTGCTGGGCTGATCAAAAGACTCTAGTTACAAGCTAAACATTTTCATTGTTCTCAAAAGGGATTCCACATTTTTTTTTTTTTTTTTTTTTTTTTTTTACATTTGTGACTCTCAACCTGACAGCACTGGAGTCACATGAAAAATTTCCATAAATGCTGAAGCTCAGGATTCAGCCCAAATCAATTAAGTCACGCTCTGTGTACAAAAAGATCATCAGGCAGTCCTAATGCACAGCTAGGATCGAGGACCACTCAGTAGGGAGACACAGAAGGCAATGCAAAAATTGGTAGTGTGTACAGTTTTTCAGGCATTTTTTACATTTGTATTATTAGGGCTGAAATATATGAAAAGCTCTCCTCTAGTAAGGTGTTTTCTTACCCATGTACTCCATTTTGTCCTGCATTCCCGCCCCACCCTCCAGCTTTACTGAGGTATAATTGGACAATAAAATCATAAGACATTTAAAGTGTACATGGTGGTGATTTGACATACATATACATTGTGAAAGGATCCCCCATTTAGCTAATTAACACATCCATCACCTCACATATTTATCTTGTGTGTGTGTGTGTGTGTGTGTGTGTGTGAGAGAGAGAGAGAGAGAGAGAACATATCAATTCTATTTTCTTAGAAAATTTCAATTATACATTATAGTCTTATCAACTACAGTCAACATGTTTTACATTAGATTTCAGACTTTATTCATCTTACAGTTGAAAGTTTGTACCCTTTCTTGCATTTTGTTTATGTAAAGTCTTAGATGGCTCCCATACATCAAACTGCATTCTTCAACAGCAGTGTTTCTGAATATGCCAATGAAATCAGTGGACAGAAATGCTTGGGAAATGCTATGCTTTGGGGGAGTTTTCAGAGACTTTACTATGTATATCGGTGTGTGTATATACTTACTAATTTATTCTAACATAAATTTTTAATCTCCAATGAAGTTGGATATATATATATATATAGTGTTTCCTAAACCTATTTGGTCAAAGAAATGTTTTGCAAGGAGAGAGTGTGTCTATATCTATTTAGTGTGTGTTCCACAAAATATACTTTGGAGAATATCTGTTTAGTGTCTGCCACCTCACCGCTGAACACCCTCCCTACTGCATTCCTATCCCATAGCTTCTGACATTGACTGGCAAGAGTTAGGCTGGTTCTGATTATAATTCTGAATATCCATGAAACATCACCATATACAGATTTATGTAAATATATATCTTTCACAGTTACTAAATAGGCATGGTCTTTGCCCAGTGGGCTATGGATAGCCCTCCAAAGCCATAGAGTGTACACCTTGTTTTTTGAAGTGTTAAGTTCCCCAAAAGTCACAAAATTTGACCAGTGCTAGCTCTTTAGTGGGAGTCAATATTCCCATTTATGACAAAGTTTTCTGAGTGTCAAAAGTTTCCCCTCAGTATACTGCTATACCCTGGTTTCTATTGAAAGAAACTGTAATGCATTGCATCCATCCCACATATGTCAACCTTTTTTTTAACAAACATTTTTGATTTTTTTATATAGTTTATTTATTTTTGAGACAGAGACAGTTCACGAGTGGGGGAGGGGCAGAGAGAGAGTGGGAGACACAGAATCTGAAACAGGCTCCAGGCTCTGAGTTGTCAGCACAAGACCTGATGCAGGGCTCGAACCCACAACTGCAAGATCATGACCTGAGCCAAAGTCAGATGCTTAACCAACTGAGCCACCCAGGTGCCCCAGTCAACCTTGATACCTGGGAATGGTCAAAAGCATACATGGGGTCTCAGACCATGTCCTATTCACTCTTGTCTCAGGTGAAGTAAATTTCAGCGAGGAGAGTGTTCAGTTACATGCAGGGTAGTCAAAATTGCTCATTGAAGAAAAGCTTCAATTCAATTAGGACAAATATGTGTGGGCAGAGATAATAACTCACCTGGGTTATTTCTTGGTCAGTCTCTGCTTTTTTTCTTTCCTTGGGTCTTTATCAACTATTTCCCCATTTCTCTTCTTTGATCACTTTCTTTTATTTTTCTTGTTTTTCCCCCTTATAGTTGTCATGTCATTCTCTTTTGCATTTAAGTCTTTATGATTTAGTTCTGTTTCATGATCTAACAAGTTATATACACCTAATGGCCAAGAGGTTGCCTATTAATTTATCAGCCCTACTCACTGAGAGAGGTTTTCTGAAATAGAACTGTAGGAGTTTGAAATTAATTAAGCTCAAATATTCCAAATACAAAAGCCATCTTATTCTTACAAGATGGTGTAAGGATTTAGAGTACACTGTGATTATGTTTTAATTAATTATTAGGATTTTTGTTTTTTTTTAGCACAGAAGAAATCTATTAAAATAATGACATCATAATTCTGAATTGATTTTTCACAAGTAAAGGAGTAGAGAGATAATAAAAACCTGTAGAGTTTTAAAAATCTATTTGAACATTTTCTGTCGACACTATTTAGGGTTTTCTTTGAGATTACAGATACTTTTCCAACTACCGAGCCCGATAAGACAGCCTCTTGAGGCCCCCCAAAATGGATAAGTTTTATGACCCTTCAGTCTTTTCCTCCTTTCATCTTCAGAAGGTGAATAAATTGTTTTCTATGCAGCATTCAATCTGGAGATCTTTTCTCTAGAGACTCAAATCTTCTTTTGCTCTTTGTAGCCATATTTTTAAAGTCCTGTGATATCTTCCAGAAGAGTAGGCTTTGTATATAGCCTCAATGGACTCAAACATTAGGAATCTAAATGAAAATCAGGGAAGTCAGGATCTTTGCTTATGTCATTGGTGAATTGTTTTTTTCTGGGATTTTTTTTAATACACTTCTTGAATTTATAAAGTCTTTTATATCCTTAAAGGGAATTTTAGATCAATCATCTTATGAGAATCTTTTCTTGTGGCTAAGACATAACTGTTTCTGGCAGCCATTATTTGCAAAGAAGGAAAATGTTGTTTATAAGGACTACCCCCATTCACACAACCAGAATCCATGTCTTGAATACTAGTTTTTTTTGTCTGTAGATACATTGTTACTCTTATCACTACTTTAACGGACAACAAAGTGAAAGAAAAGGAAGGATTAATAAAAGTAAGGAACAAAAGGAGAGGGGAAATACATCTTTATATATTAGCCTTACAATGAATAAAATGGTTTTTGAAAGTGGAAATAAAGTGGTCTTGATAATGAGTCAAAGTGAATATTTTAAGATAAGAGAAACAAAATAATATAAGAAAATTTATAATAAACTATTTTCTAATGTACCTTCAATGAACAAGTTTCTTCAGATCTATATCAATTTTTCTTTCTCTTTCCTTTCTCTTCTGTTTATATCCCCTCTCACCCCCTCCCCTCTTCCTTTCCTCCTTACTTTTTCATGATACTTATGATGTGAAGCTGATCAAAACAGAAAGTTTAAAATTGTTGTGTCTATTGAGAATTAACAATATTTTAACGCTCATGTGAGGAACATCAGATTGCTATTAACTTATTGCTAATCTTGTCAACAAAGTCATCGAGAAAGTTATAATATATAATGTTCCACAATGTCAGCTGTAAGCATTAAGCATTAGCTATTAACAGGAAACAATTCAAGAAAAAATTGGTAAGTGGTGAATAGTTGTCCTGGATAGCAAATCTCATCTTCCCGTTTTGCTCTATGGGCTTGAAATGATTTTTCAAGCTCCAGAGCAAACAAAGTAAGGAGAAAATGTCTACATTTCATTCTCATAAACTATAGAATGCTCTATGGCCTTTTATATCTGATTATAGTTCATAAAGGTTTTTGACTCAGAGATATAACACCACTGGCTATTAGGTATTTAAAAATTATAAGAAGAATCCCAGGAAATTTTCTTTTCACCCTGACATACTATCTCTCCCTCCTTCATGCCCTCCTTCCTATTTTGGTTCATTAACTTTATTAACCATGGAGGCTGTATTAACCCATGTACGTATATTTTCCATGATATACAAAAGTCCTTGGATTAATTTCATTATGTTAGGAAATGCATTTCCATAAAGAGTGTTGTTTTGTTGCTACGCTACTGATTTTTACTCTGGTGATGAAATAGGCTTCTGTGTTTCACTTGCATGAATGCATTAGAAGGAATAGATTAAATAAGGTGATGAGCATAATATTTGGCAAATATGGAATCTGGGATAACCTCTTTACCTCTTTCAGGAGAAAATACTAAGTGATTTTTCATAATTTACTGACCACAGCTGGATGATTCTATTTATCATGTGCAGGGGAGGGATTTTGATCCCTTAAATTACACAAGGTAGGCATACATTTTGTGTTTAGAGAAAAAGCTGTGTGTCAGGATTTGAAGATTCATAGACTTAAAGAATCTCATATTTGGGATGTTTAAAGGCCCCTGCTTCAACCTGCTATTTAATGCTCAAATCAACTCAGATTCCAATAGCTACCATCTGCTGAGCTGTGTAATAAGTGCTTTAGAAACATGCTCACATTTAATCTTCCTATCAGGTATGGGTTATTGAAAAAGAAATTAACAGTTCAAGGAAGTTAAATAATTTGCCCAAAGATACATAGCTACCTAGTAAGTGGTGGATTCAAAGTGTGAACTTCTAGCTATAGGGCTCCATAGGCAATGTTCTTGACATTGCCACCAGATTTTTTGAGCCTATAACACAATTTACATTGAAGAAACTGAGAACACTATGCTTTTTGGCTAGCCAAAGTCAGATACTGCATTACTCTGTTCCCTGACTATAGCTAGGAATAGTTTCTCTCTTATGAGTGAAGCCCACGCCTCTATAAATATTTTTTTTTCTACAGATAGATGACACTCCTGACCTAGGACTTATTTTTGTAGATCAAATCCAGTCTTCCTCTCTTCCACTAAAAGGAGGAAACATTTCTACAGAAAATAATATTACCGGAATGAGGAGAACAATCACATTGTCTTCACAGCATGGACAACTTGTGATATGGCATTTATCGTTTATCAAACGAAGAAAAAAAACCATACTCTGGAAACAGTCCACAGCTGGTCTGTACCAGTCCTTAGCGGTTTCTGGGACTCTATGTTCATAGTGCCTAAAGGACTACGTCCTGACAATTTAGTGCTCTGAATCTCACTTTCTTCACGAGCGTAATAGAACAAGAACATATTCCAGATATTTGAAAAGTGCTTTGAAAAACTTAGTATTGATCTATAGGGGTTTATTATTCAACTTCAAATCTTGGCGCTTTTATTTTCAAAGCATGTATTTAATATTTATTGAGTGACTACTTGCTAAATTCTGGAAACTGTTCTAAGCATCTTACATGCCTTACCTCGCTTGACCATTATAATAACCCTATCATGTATGTACTATTGGTACCTTTATTTTATAGATGAGGAGTTTGTTATTGAGAGAGATTAACTACTTTGTTTTATGTTCACAGAGGCAGTAAGGGGAGTAGTCAGGATTCAAATCTGAATAGTCAGAAACTAGATGGAGACTGAAGAAGTGAGCAAGAAGTAGAAGTGCATAGTATGGGAGAGGTCATTTGCATAGATATTAGTGGTCCTTCCACTTGGCAGTAGCCTGGGGGAAAGATCTCAAAGTAGAAATGTTACCTAAAATTAAAAATATTTTTGGGAAGAGTTAACATGAATACAATCATCCAGGTCTTTCCCCTAAAGAGATGTCTCTCCCAAGTAGACAAGGAGTTTTCCACCTTGTCCTACTGCCAAGTTCCAACCAAAAAATCTATATGACTAATGACGATGCAAGAGCAAAGAGCAGCTTTATTTTCAGATTCCGGATGGAGTTTATGATGTTGTCAGATAGAAAGTCATTTGACTTACAGCTGCAGTAGAGTCAGTATAGATGCTTTTCGGAGACATAATATATGTGGAGTGCTACATCATAATTTAACTTTTCAAATATATTACTGTGTTTTAAAAATTAGCAGAACTTTTAAGATAGAAAACTTCAACAATAAACACTTCTGAGTAGCAATTATGATAACAAAGTCATAATGATAAGAACAGGGACCCTGGTGTCAAACCTGGGCTTTAATCTTGGTTTAGGCTATGGAGATTGGACATTTTATTAAAAACTATTTTGTATCTCAGTTGTCTTATTTGGAAAAGGGGGATAATAACCTTTAGCATGGCTTGGAATTATGAATTAATACAAGTAAAGCATTCAAAACAGGGCTCAGCATGGAGGAAATAATTCAATCAAGTTAGCTCTTAAAAGTCCACTTCAATTTCCTTTGGATGATGTTAGATTGGATGAAAATAAATACTTCAACTCAGCACCTAACTCCCTTTCTCTCTCTCTCTCTCTCTCTCTCTCTGTTTTTTTGCTTAATTTATGGTGACTCTGTTTAAGGTTTTCCCATTAACTTGTCTAATACCTGTTATAATTTGTTCTACACATGTGACCTCTATGCCACTTCTCTATGCTTCACATCAGATTCATTCATGAGATGGTCTTTTTGGTTGCATAATGCAATGCTCCTTTCAAAGGATAGAACTTTTTCTACAATAATGCATTCTAGACACCAAATTGAGTATTTTCTAACATGGGTAACTTTAATGGGCATTTCTATCAAATTCTTTTCCCATTCCTTTCAATAGTAATGTTTAGATGTGGGAGGCTTACAAGGCAAGGCCTAGTGTCAGAATAAGTGAGTCTAATCTGTACCAACTTTATCTGTGCATGAAATATAAATCTTCAATTAAAGTTGATTATAAGGATAATTATTATATAATTTCATGGATTTTTGTATTAATCCTTAATCAGTTAGTATCTTAAATATTAGAATGAGCTAAAAGTAATAAGAAGGGTGTAGCAGGAAGACTAAATTCCTGCCCTACAATTTATAAAAGAGTAGGAGCCATGAAACATATTGTAAAACATATTGAATTTTTCATATAAATTTCAAAAAGCACAAGCCTAAGTGCCCAGTCACACTTTTCTGTGTTCTGTGTTTTTCTGTGTTCTTACCTTCCTGAATAAGAAAAATATAAGTAGTTTTCATCAAATAGTATAAAATTATGGCAGACCACAAACACGAGGTCATACCATTTGCTCTCAGGAAGACACGCAGACAGATGGCTAGGCATAATGCAAGGATTATGTTAAATGTAAGGAACTGTCTTATATCCTTCCACTGATTTTTTTCCCTAAATTCAAACCTGAAGATTTCTTTTGATGGAGTGCCATTATTTCAAGGAAGAGACATATAACAAAGTCAAGACCAATTAAAAGTGAGGGCTTTGACATCAGAAAAGAAGACGTTTCCAGTGTCCATCCTTTCACTCATCAGCTGTGTGATCCTGGTCAGTTTTACTACTTCTCTAAGCCTAAATTTTCAGGATTACTCATAGTATTCATCTCATTGGCTTGTTGTGAGGACTACATGAGATAATGAACATAACACGTGATTAACATACTAGTTATCAAGCCTACAAAATTCTTTAGGATTGTAATGATTTGAATCTTTGCCTACTAAATAATCCTTGTGTATAAAACACAAATAGGATATTCTGTGTAATATGTGGTTCACCCAGTTGGATCAGGCTGGTCTGAGATATGCTTCTATAAGACACTAAAAACAACTCAAAGAACTAGGGCCATCGATAGCCAGTGTAGTACTCAATTTCCCCAAGGTCTTTTTTGGCTCAAACACAGTAGAAAGAACAAGTGGAGCAGGCTTTCAGATAATCACTTCAGGCGCAGCAATAAAGCTTTTCAGATTTAATGCTCTCCAAGGAGGTAAGCTAGAGCAAGGGTTTCTGCCAGAAAGCTGGTGATTGGGAGATGGATGGGGCAGAACTCACTCTATGGGGACACCAGCAGATGAGGGCATGTGAGGAAAATGGTATTGAGATTTTCCACAAGCTAGAGCCTCTGTTTCCTAGGACTCTCCCAAAGTTTATGAAAAGCCAAGGGCCCTTCCTGGAAAATTGTAGAAAGGATTCTACTTAGACGTGCAATGTGCTTTACCTCATCTAGCTCAATAAAGAAGAGATGGCATATTCTTGGGACAGGGTAGTTCAGGTGAGACCACCTCTTATTCATCTCTGTATCTGCACAGTAATGCCTGGCGCTAGGAGAGTTTCCGACACAAAGTAGTCAGAAATTGTGGCTTTTTTGGAATGGGTTAATTTTTACCCAGCTCTCTGGCTACCGGCGCTACTGGCTGTATCAATCTGCAGGTACCATTTTACCTTTTGGTTTTCTCATAGTAAAATGGAGCTAACAATAGTATCCACCTTGACATTTTTCTTTGATGATAAAATGAGATAATGTATGTGAATTCTCTTTGTAAACTCTAACTTGCTAACAGATATTAAAATGAAAGATAAGAGCTATTTCCACACTATTATACTCAAGTAATTCCAGGCACTAAGATTTTAGTGTTAAATTTCTGTTTTGTCAGTGACACTTTTCTAATAAATGTAATATAGCTTTTAAATATAAGAATTTCCCCCCGCCACAATTCAGTGAATACAATTTTGTTTGTGTGAAAAAAAATCTAGCTTATAAACATTTCTATTCTTACCAGACTGGATCTCATGCAAAAGAATGTGTTCATCATGGTCTAAGGTTTACTGCCTTTTGGTTGGCCTAATCTAGATTTAGAAATGTAACCCTTTTATGCACACTTCTATGTGGACTATGTCTGCAGGTCTCAAGAAAGCTAGTCTGACTTGCTGATGTGTCTATGTTAGAGTTGGCCCTTTGCTCTAACACACAATACCAACATTTTAGTGGCTTCACTTAATAAAACATATTTTTCTGTCCTATAATAGTCCATCACGAATGTTCTCAGTCAGAAGTTGTTTTTGTTTGTTTGTTTGTTTTGTTGTTGCTGTTTTGTGGCTCTCCTCCAGGTGATGATTCAGGGATGAAGGCTCTTACTGTAGTGTGGCTCTACTATCCCAAGAAAAAAGAATGTGAAAAATTGCTGGTGAGAGGCTTCATTGGCCAGGCCTGGAAGTGGCATCTATTACTTCCATCCATATTCTATTAGTCAAAACTTGATCATGTGGTCCCACCAAACATGAAAAGGAGGCTTGGAAATGTGGTCTAGCTAGAAAAAAGCAAAAGGAATGCATTTGTCTCTGCCACAGGGGTATTTCTAAATTTCCATAATGACATTTAGAAATGGATAATGAATATTATATTTTAATGAATATCATAATTACATCTCTGTGTAATGTTAATTTAAAAAGCATGACAAATAATCACACACTCTCTGAATCTTCTTTTTATGTGTATGTAGGACATAAACACCTGGCCAACAGTGTTTTAGTACATAAAATTATTTACAGAAAAAGTTTTACTAGTAAAATTTCCTTGTAGTTTACTATTCGTAAGAGAAATATATAGATATATAGATATAGATATATTCATTTTTATCTACTATTTTTCAGTTGAGAAAGTTTTATGGATGTGAAAACATATATTTCTCTTTTACATAATTTAAACAGAAGTGTAACACTATTCTTCAAATTTCCTAAGACATATCTTTTCAATACAAAACATAATCTTGAAAATTGTCACTCCTTAAAAAAATGATTTGCAATAAGAGTACTTTTCAATTTTAATTCAAATGTTAAGTCTAAATATCATAATTCATCATTTGATAAACTTTGTACAGCATCTTGGAGGCCAAAATAATCTGAAGCATAGGATACCATTTGTTTCTAAAAGGCACATCAGACCCCAGGGGATAATCTCAATAAGAAGTGCTTTGAATAAAAATAATCAGGTCATAAATTATAATTATTTGTATATATATGTGTTTTCAAAAAACTCCATTATGTTCAGCGCTCATATTTATCACACCCAGAGAGTCACTGATTCTCAGAGTTTACTATTAGAACACCTAAGATTTGTACTTAAAAAAAATTAAATACGATAAATATATGAAGCTCAGAAAGAAGTTTAGAAAAAGTATTATAAGAGTTTAGAGAAAGCACACAGATGCTTCTAGTTATGAAGGAAATCAGGGAGGGGCTGCTTCAAAAAAGAAATGGCATTTCAATTAGTTCTTGAAGATACAAGTTCACAACAAAAATAAGGAAAGATCATTTTTGCCAGAGGACAATTTACAAACAAAATTAGAGAGGAGAAAAGTTGAGAATCGGTGATGCACAAGAAACGATATTGTTAAAATGTCCCCCATGGAAAGGGCGTGGAGGAGGTTATGGGGAAATATGAGAAAGTAGAGGGGGATGGAAGAGCCTGAAATCATTGGCAAAGTCACTGTTGTCTTACTTCAGTGAAAGAAGGTGTTATATTCTTGCCAGGCACCATTTTTGGATAGAGACAGAGATTGTGATGGGAATGAGTTTGAACTTCCTAGCCTTCACTTACATTATCCAATATTTGTTACAGTCATGGTCTCTTTAGCATTTGAAGTTAGTATTCCCTACCTTATATGACTCGACTCTAAAAATGAGCCAGAATGTTATTTTTTACAAACATGATCAATACATCAGTCCCAAACTGAGAAGCTAAAAAGAAAAAAATGCAGGAAATCTTCAGAAATCTTTAACAGTAAAAAAAAAAAGTGAAATTAAAAATCTATAAACTTTTAAAAGTGTATTATTCACAATACACAATTTCAACACTTTCCATAAAATCTTGTTCTGTCCTGGATAGATTAGCTGTGCTTTAGCTCTATGAATATTTGTAGAATATGATAAATTGCATAACAGTGTTACCTATTGTGAAATGAAAGTGTCAGTTTAATGAGGGCAGTGCACTGCTTCCTCACCAGGACCTGGGACTCGGTCTAACTCATAAGACCTAATGAATATTTATTTGTCTGATGAACAGATGAATGTTTAATCTGAATCAAAAGTACATATAGTTTAATTCCTATTCTGCATTCTAGAAGTGTGTATAAATATTCATAAAATTAAACTTTTCTGAACATTTAGGAAATGTTTATGAACATTTACAGTCTTACTCTTCTTGGATTATTGAAAGCTTTTTAAAAAAATGTAGATCTAGGTTTCAAGGTAAAAATGGGCATTTCCTGGCTCCCATCCTTTAGTTGCTTTTATTCTTTAAAATTTCACTGACTTCCAAATAAGTAAATATATACATGAAACTGGACACCAAAAGAAGGTCAATATGAACATATAATAACTAATAACACTTGTTCAGCTTCAGCCCATGCTTACCTCTTCTCTCCGCAGCTCTCAGCTCCCAACACTGACCAATTGACTAATTTTCAAAATTAGATTAATGCTTAATGTTTTTAATAGCCTATATAAACACAAATGCAAGGAAACAACTCATGATTCTTTCCTTTTATGTTGTATCATTCCTGCCGGGCTTGGTCAAGTGAAAGCTCATGTTACAGAGCAAGCAAAAAGTTGCTTATTTTCACTTATGTTGAATAGTCATTTTTTTTCTTCTTGCTGTGGAAAACATTAATATCCTCCTTTTTATTGAATAAAAAGTAAAATTTTTGCAAGTTAGTACTAAGTGCACACATAGAATATTTATATTTCACCATTACAGGTCACTATTCAAAGTATCTTTTAAGGGTAATTTAAAAGTAATGTCATAAAATATAAACTAAACCAATGACTAGTCCATTCAGTCTAAACTGGAGGCAAAAAATCAAACTCTTTGCTGTCAGATATCTGGTTTATTTACTATGACTTTCAACAGTCATAAAACAAGGCAAAATATTAGTGGAGGAAATATTTTCCAAACTTACTGTGCTTTTAAATCAAAATGCAGTAATGGTTTTTTGCAGAGTATTTAAATGTAATAGGAGAGTTAAATGACAAATGGTTTGCAAAGTGGACTTCATAGACATCTTATTTGCAAGTGATTAATTACCGCTAACAAAATTTCTAGAGATTTGTTGTTTCCTAGGAGAAATCATAATGAATGATGTTTTATTTATAATTAATACATATTTACCATAAAATTGAAAGTAATTTTATTACCAATTAATCTGAATTAAAAGATATCTTTTCTTGAAGGATTCTTCAAAGGAATTGAAAAGCAAGCAGACATTGAAATGGTTTTCAGTAACTGGAATTATTGATAAACTATCACAAGGAAAACCACATCATTCAGTTGGTACAAACTCTGATCCCAAACCCCTTTAAATGGACTCTTTCACCTGCTATAAAACTATTCTACATTAAAATAATATACCTACATGAAATGAATATGAATATCATAGTTTTATACATTTCATATTAAGATTCTGGAATATGTAGGAGCCATACAGTTACAGAGAAACTATTGTGACACTTCAGTGATGACACAAATTACAGAGTAATGAGATTTTCCACCAAAATTTGATTTATCGACTTCAAAATTCATGGAAAAATGTAAAGCATGTATTTACTTATTTAATTGAAATGAATTAAAATTAGATTATATTTTGGAAATTCTGCTACACCCTGTGTGATGACTGGTAATGCATACTAAGATCAAGTTTGGAATTCAGTGCTTGCAAATTCTTTTTGAAATCGGAACTTTTACCAGTGACTCCAGCAGAGGGCACCGCAGGTAACTTCCAACTTCTTTCTTTTCCTGCCTGCCTTTGGTCTTCTTAAATCATGCAGGGGCTCCCTCTGCTGTCCTTTTAGACCAGAGAACAGAAATCTGTCAATTCATTGACCCACAACCTCAAAAATTGTGTGCAATTATAAACATTATTGCAAAATGCTGTAGTTACAGATCTATTCAACTTCACTGTCTACAGGATTACAAGAAAAGGTATCAAGCAAGTTGAGTAAGGCTTAGTTAAATACTTCTGTAAATAAATGCTGAAAAATGTGATTTCTTCTAAGGTGACTAGGTAGGCAAATAAACAAATTCTGATGGTACCTGCATATTACATACTGAGAGGGGAGAACAGCACATAGATATTGAATTTTACTTGTAATGAATCAGAGCATCAAAATATCTAGGTAAATGTCTCTGCTAGTGAATAAATGTGTGTGTGTGTGTGTGTGTGTGTGTGTGTGTGTGTATGCTGGGTGGGGAATAGAGGTAGAGAGGAAAGAGACACTACCTATTTGACTCTACAACTACTTTGGATACAAGTTATTTTTCATTATTGTTTTTTGATTTGTATTTTCATTTTAAATAAAGCCAGAGAATAAGTTTTGGCAGACTTTTAGTTTGTCCACTTCTCTGATACAATAAAAATAAATGAGGTGTGTTTCTGCAAATGCAGGAAGGATACATATTGAGGCAATTGTGTTGATAATTGTTTATTTCTAAAGTAACTTTAAAAACTAAGTGGTGGGGTAATTGCCAAAGAAGTATTTCTTAGCTTGTAATACATCTTGCTATATACTGAATGCGGTTTAATTTTTGTATCAAAGCCATTAACAAATTAGTGAAATAACATAGATTTTAATTTCAAATAAGTGATCAAATTCTTTACTTTTCTACCTGTATTTGCCTTAGTTTTACATACTGATAAATGAAATTGTGTTGGCCTCAAGCTAAACATAAGCCACAGTTACCAACAAAATCATGGAAACTCTTAGAATGTCAAAATCCTTTTGCTCCTTCTTAGTAATGAATTTCAATAAATGGAATATTCATACTTTAATGTAACAATAATAATGGACTTCTTTCTGCTAATTGGCCAAGTGTGTTTTCTGATTGTTAACAATAAATAATCATTACTTACGATATGTTAGTTAAATGGATAAATGATGAGGCAGAAAAGAGAAATGATCTTACATAATATAATAAGAAACAGATCTGTCAGGTCTGGTGGGCTATTCCAAACTCTACCAACAGTGGGGTTCTTGTGGGAGAAAACCAATGGAGTTTTTTCAAATTTTCTTGTGGGATTTGGAATAACATGTGTAATATGTTGTCTGGCTACAGAAGATTGTCATCTTGAGGATGGGCATTCCTTGCACCACCGGCCCACCAGTGCTACTATATTTATCCAGTAGTTCTGGAACCAAAATTTGGGAAAAATTGCAAAACCATTATCATTAAACTATTTTTTGTTTCATTTTTATAAGTATGTAAATCTATTACCCTATAGTCAGAGAAAATTTCCAAACAAACCCTATGCGAACATAAAGTAACAGGAGACGCAGCTTACAATTTGAGGCGTTAACATTTTATTTAAGGTAGTCCATTTGTCTCATGATCTTCCAGGTCTGAGGCATTGGTTGGAGAGCAGAAGGTGAAATCTAAACTTTAATGAATGATGCAATTTTAGGTGTAGCAGAAACAAATCCTTAATGATATTTTACAATAGATCTTTGTTTGTGATATATTTCATGGAGTGGATTTTATTCTTCCAATTTGGAATACATTTATCTAGAAAATCATTTTTCTGAAAATTGAAAATTATTTTTTTTATTCACCTGTAGTTCAGTCCCAAAGCATTGTGGAAAATTTGGATCGCTATCTCACCTCTAACATCCCCCTCATTGTTCTTAAAATTGACTGGAAGTCTTTCTCATTTTGCTTGTTTAACTTCTATCTTCTGACCTTACCAATTACTTGTCTCTAAAAGCAATAGACAATGCCATATTGAAGAAGCACAAAGCCCAGGCCAAACCAAGTATTTAAAATGATGACCAAAATCACATTATATTCAGAAATAAGAAAATGTATATCTTAATGTAGAGTCCATTAAAACAGAATCACAGAAAAAATCATTCTAATTAGGTGATTTTTAGGGGATTTTTATATTGAAATGTTTGACCAGATATACTTATGATAAAGGTAGGATTTGGCATGCTTATGTGTGCATGAATTTTTTTTCTTTAGAATTGCTACCATAAAAAGTGACTCAGATTCACACAACAGCTTTCTTTGCTGTAACTAATCCCTCCAGATCTGGCTGAGCTGTTCAGGCTGTGCTTCCTGCCTGAACCCGCCTGTGTGAACTGAAGGCAGAACAGAAACAAAATAAAAATTCAGCAAAGATCCTTTCCATTATATTTTACGAATCCCAAAACTTCTTGTCAATTTAGTTAACTTCAAAGTATCTCCCTGTCTCTCTAATATTGTTTCTGAGTGAAATCCTATTCATTCATTGTCTTGGGGAAAAAAAAGAAGGTTCCAGATCTTTTCCGGGAGCCTTTCAAGTAACCCCTGTATATTCCAGCAATAAGAAGACACTGCAGGTTTGTAACAGTAGAGCAAATCAGACGCTTTCTTCTTGGAAGAAGAGTTACCTACAAAAATATTATGAAATCTTAAGGGATTTTTTTCTTTCAGGAAAGTCTATAAAATAATCTGCTTCAACTATGAGGGTTCTTCTCTCTCTCTCTCTCTCTCTCTTTCTCAAGATCGGAGGAATTAGGACTATAGATAATTCATATGGATCAAAGTGGGTCAGATTAGTTTATCTCTTGTAAGGTTTTATTTGAATCTTTTACAAAAAGATTTTGGATTAAGTCTTGTTGGGCCTCTGTTTTGCAACTCTAAGCTCTGTGTTATTTATAATATTTTAACAAGGATTAGTGGAAGGGAGGTAAAGTGATAAGCTTTCACATTTAAATAGTTTTTCTGGCAAATTTTAGTTAAAATATCACAGACTATATTTGCACAGATGGAATGCGCTGATAGAGCATCAGTCTGGCAGTGACTCACAAGTCCAGGTTTCTCTTGTGAACATTAGTCCATGGAAGACATTTCACAATAGGAAAACCTTCTAGACCATGGGCCCAGCTATTCTAACTATTAATATTCCTAATTCTCACATAGACCACCATGATCTCACTAGTGGCATAATAAGAATTTTTTCAAAGTTAGGCTATAAAATATTTAAGGATTATGTAACTCCACCATTTTATAATTTTAAATCCTCTGGAAGATATCATCAGCTAAGACATTCTTTAAGACCGTATGTTGTACTTGAAGACTATCATCCCAGAGAGACAGAACGTAAAACTTACCTCCTTACTACAACACAGTTTTCAGTTCTGTATTAAACACAAATATTTTGCATAAAAGAAATTCATTCTACATACGTTTCTCTCCCTCTAAGACGACCTGTCTCTTACACAAGTTTGTGAGTCATTGGGCTTTTCCTTGAATTTTTCACTCTAGCTAAATTTAGGTGGTACCCAAATCAGCTACTTTCTAGTGGAAATTAGGTCTTATTTTTCCATCTTAGGAAGCTGAGCCTGTTGTGTAGGAATTCTTTTGGTGAACAATTTGGCCTGGGTGGTTTTGTTTCCCATAGAAGAATGTAATCTGTTGCTCAACTGATAGACTGTGTTCTATGAGAATAGTGTAGCTCTGTTTTATGAGTACAGCTAGGAACACATAATCACATAGGATTCCTCATACTATCCGCTGGCTAGCTATATTATCTATAAACATGTTTTTAGAATACCTTTCAGTTATGGTTCATCCAGACACCAACCCAAACATCTTTGTATTATTTATATTTGACCTTGCTTTATAAATAACTTGGTATAGTTGACAAGTATGGACATCAAGAAAGTATATATGAATAGATACCGATGTTTCAGGGACTAAGGAAAAAAATAAGAATGTAACATCCTGGAAATGAAGGACTACATCTTGGCTTAACACACAAAATGCACTCAATCATTATTTGTTGAAAAAATGCATGGATAGGGAAATGATAAATGTAAAGACAAGATTAAGAGGCAAAAATGCATAGTTTGTCTCCTGGGTTCTGAGTTTCTGAGTAGCCAACACACACACACACACACACACACACACACACACACACACACACTGGTAAATCTCATAAAATGAGACTTTTATTTTTCAAAGTTTTTTTCTCTCTAAATAAGAATGATGGTAACTGAGGGAGGGACTGTGAAGTGAGTTGTTCCACTTTGTACATGGGGGTGCATTCTGTCTTTATTCTTAAGAAGCTGCATAGACAGTACTGTCCTGAATTCAAATGAGAGAATGTAGCTATTATAGGAAATGGAAAAAAAAAACTATCATTTCTTATCAGTTTTCTAATGGCCCTGTTTGTCAAATAACATGCCAACTGTAAAGTCCTTAATAATAACTTCTTAAAATTAAGCATTGAGAACCTGGAAAAATATTTGTTTTCTGAATAGAAAAAAAGAAACAGAAAACCCCTGACTTATATGTCTCTTTAATTCAATGAAAGAATATTCATAGTAATCTACCAGTCCAACATTCTTCCAGTGAAAGGTTTGCTATGTAGAGATAAGGGCTATTTGTCTTCCTTGATATCAACCTCAACTTTTAGCGAGAGAGAAAAGACACCCTAGTTTCTGTGACTAACCTTTTCTTACTCTGTTATCTGTGAATTCATATAAGCTTTAAAATTTTCATTTTCAGGAAAGTTATTTTCAAATACATTTGCCATTTCAAGCTCTAGGATACAATTAAGATATTCCAATGCATGCATATGTAGTATACACACACATACAATTCTTGCATACACAGATAACACAATGTAGATGGAGTGTGTCTCCAGGTGTTGATATATTCACATATTAGTATGCCTCTTTGCATATCCAGGTTAACTGAACGTATTTCTGCATGTATGTGCATGAATTCACAGGCATATGCTATCGAAGGTACACCCACACACTTTCTCAATTGTCATCTTTGGCCTTGCACATTACTATTTCCCAACCTTCATGGCCTCAAGCATAAACATACCTTTCCTCCCCTGTTTACTGATTTACTTTTCACCAGATAAACACAATCCTGTGACCATGACCTGCCCTTATCCTGTCTTCCTTTGCCAACCAAAGGACTTATGAGTGCCTGAGATCTTTATCGGTGGGCCGGGGCAATATCATTTATCGGTGGTAAAGTCTGGGACTTGCACAAGAGAAACTGACACTTCTGAATACTCCAGTGACTATCTGGAGCCGCAGATGTTACTCTGCATGTTTTAGGCTTAATGACCTCTCCAACCATGTAAAGATTATAATGTTTCATTTCTCAGTAAACCTAAATGAAAACCTACTATTTGAGAAAAAATATCATTTCTCCTGGGAAAACAAATCAATACCAGTTCTCTAGTTTCAATAGTTACAGTAAGTGCATATTTCTCATGCTTTATTCACAAAGGCATCCCTTTGTACAAATATGTTTAGATGCTTGCTAAAATTCAACGAGGGTAGCCTGACTCTGTAAGAACATTGACAAGTCAAGGTTTTCACACAGAGATCATGTGCACATTTTGCTTGTGTTATATTAAATTAATAATGGAGAAATATGGTTGAAAAATATATATACCATTGGCAACCACAAATGTCTATATTACAGATTATGTGGTTGGGCTGAAAGCTATTGCATGCGAAGAATGCCCGGCACCAACTTGCTTTTCTGAACACCATGACAGTATAAATTATCATATATTTACAGCAAAAAATAAAACTATTAAATCAAAAGGGATCCATTTAACCCTTGCAGTCTAAGAAAGGTCTGATATATGACTTTCACACCATTGATTAGAAAAACTACCTTAACTATTGACATTAACTATGTTTCAGATCTTGGTCTCTAGAAGGATGTTTTTTTTTTCTCAGTTGGATTTAATTGTTCACGATGCTATACTCCTTTCTCTGAGGGTCTCCACTTTTAGTACGAACTTCTAGTACAAAAACACCACGGCTCTTCAAAGTGTTTGAGTTTTATGCTGAACTGTTTTCCACGCTATAATTAATGATAATTACATCAATTGCCATTGGGAAAATATTTCAACATCAATTTCTTTAGCACCAGAGTCTCAAAACAAGTTTAGATACTTCATCTTTATAGATGGTCCCATAAAGAGTGGCAAACCAAGAGAAGATCCCAGGATTATTTTTTGACATAGCAGATCCATTTGTTGTCCATATTATTAGTTTCTAGTGTTACATAGTAAAGCACTTCAAGTGAATTCCAAATGTGCAGCAAATTTATACACTCTCACCATGTTTTTTCCAGGCTGTGCTCACCACTTCTTTCCCTTCCTGCCTGACAATATGTTGCCATGCTATAAAAGCCCTAATGCCCATTTTCAACGATTAGCTGTACATCAGCATTACCACCACAAATCCACAAGTTTCACATCAAGCATTAAATGGGATGAATATTGATCTGCTAAAGAGGATTTATTTATTTCTAGCTCTATCCAAAGATCAACTGCTAGCAGCTTTTGGGGGATCTGTGAAGCTCTCACAGCACAAAGCTACTGCATACATGACACTGGACTTGACATTTCAGTTCTGGAAGAAAACCAAACAGTAAATTCAGTGCAATAATCCTAGATAAATGAGATGATCACTGGAAAAGCTGAGATAGTTAAGTGGTCTATCAGAGAAGTCCAACGGATGGTATTGAACAGTTGCTACATAGAATCCTCGCTCATGTCAATATGGTCCAAAGCACCATCATATCAGATGCCAATATAATCACATTAAAACAAGCTCTACCTCCTGCTCTGATTTTTCTGCCTGTGTGTTTTGCCGTTTTTGCAAGTGATTGTAAATAATGCACAATGTGACAAAAGCTGGAGCTTAAAGAGTATGCATAGCAATTGTTTTGAATATGTGTAAGCTGCATTATAATGTGGCATGACATATATGAAATGCATTAAATCGAATTATGCTATATAGCGTGCGGGATGCAGTTCCGTATTCTTACTGGTAGCTCAAGGGATGAGGGGGCAGATCTGTGTAACCTAAATCCAATCAGTTTTAGAAAACAAAGATCAAATTCTGTCATGAATCTTCTAAGACTTGTGCAGCACTCTTCCCCCCCCACCCCCACCCCAGTTTGGAATACCTGTTCTGTTGTATACCATTTGAGTACTGTAATCACTAAAACTCACAACTGAACATTGGTTGAACAAAATAAATATTCGGCTTTTGTGCGAGTTCAGTGTTGCCGAAAGAGGCACCCTTTTACTTTCACACACCAAAAATTCACTCCTACCCATATGGGTATTTCAAAAAAGTTTGTCCCCCCTAAATCTCTGATTACCAGAAAATGTGGAAATTTGCATTTTATATATTTAATAGAATTGGATTAAACAACCGTTTATTTAAATTTTTCTCATTACCAAAAGTATAAAAAATAAAATAAATCAAAAACAATCTTTTTGTATGTCTAGAAACATAAGAAACACTTGTATTAACTGATTATCTTGGTCCAACCCATCACACAAACTCAGTAAACTTCTAAAACCTAACATAAAAATTTATACTTTTGAGTGATGTAAAAATTGTCACTTGTGTGTCAGTTTTTTTTTTAATCTGTGTGTCATTTTATACCATTTACCCATTCACATCAACTGGAATAGTGTTCATTTTACTTTGCCTCATAGAGACACTGTCTTAAATAAACTGTTTTATAAATTTGCAAAGATCGAGAGGAGGAACAACAAAAAAACCATCCTAGATTTTCTTCCGGCCTCTACTGCATTGTAATACTTTGGTGCTTGTTTACGTTGTCTTAATTATTAAATTTGTCAAACTGGTGAGGGAGTCTCAATAGCCAAAAAAACACAAAGAAAAGAAAAAAGTGGAGTAAGTCAAGGTTTTGCAGTTCTAAGAAAATGGAAGCAGTATCTCAATTCGTAACTCGACCCTTTTAGAAAAAGAATACTTCTATATTAATCATAATGTTTCTGGAGGCTGAAAACTCATGCTTTGTTATGGATATTTGAAACTTTTGGGAGCAGATGTCCTTGGAAAAGGTACCACTTAGCTTAATTAGGGTTTGTCGCAGACCTGAGGGTCTAGATTGCCAAGGCCAAATGATGTGTATCAGTTTAAATAGTATTATTGGAAGAAAGAAACAGAAATAAACATTGCATACCCATTATCTTCACTCTCTGGTTGTGTAGTTCATTATAATTCATGTTAACCACCTGGAAAATAGGCAGTGTGTACACTGATCATAGAAAAGAAAAAAACATATATGCCAAGTGCATGTGAGAGTAGTTTGGAGCTAGGTTTTGAGATGGTTCAATACTGAAAACAAACTGAGGGCAGAAGGGGGAAGGGGAAAGGGGGAGAGGGGTGATGGTCAGGGTGGAGGACACTTGTGGGGAAGAGCACTGGGTGTTATATGGAAACTAACTTGACAATGAACTATAAAGTTAAAAAAATTAAAAAAGGCAAAAAATTATCCACTTTGAAGATCTTTAAAAAACAGAAAATTTTGTGGTTTTAGTATTCCCACCCCCACCCCCAAAGGAAAGCAAAGCATTTCATAACTGCAGTATTTACTAGTTAATAGTTTCCTTTCACAAGTTGAATTTTCCGTGTTTCCACCCTTTGAGGAGGAAAATTAAAAGAAAATTGAGGGTGGGATTATGACACAAAATCATGATCCTGTATTTAAGGCATTTCTCAAACCACTGATCCTAGAAACTGGAATAATCTCCAGAGTTTAAAGGCTATTTATGAATTCATAGACTATGGATCTGTATGGTTAGTATAACTCATAATTGACACTTTCCAAAGTTCTCCATTTATGAGCACAACTCATTCTCTTGGATCATTTTACCTGTCCTCCTCAAATGCCTCATCTTCCTTTTAGACAACTCTTTGGCAGTTTTTCTGGGAAAATACTCAATATATATTAAAAATGTCTATAAAAGTCAGGGCACCTGGGTGGCTCAGTCAGTTGAGTGTCTGATTTCAGCTCAGGTCATGATCTCGTGGTTTGTGAGTTCGAGTCCCACACCAGGCTCACTGCTGTCAGACTGTCAGTGCAGAGGCCGCTTTGGATCACCTGTCTGCCTGCCTTTCTGTGCCCCTTCCCTACTTGCATTCTCTCAAAAATAAATAAATAAATATTCAAAAAAATGTCTATAAAAATCGACTTGTAAAGATCGAGAATCTCTAATGTCAACTAACTATCCATTTATCACTGTTATGCTTAAAAGATATCAGTAGACACATAGTGGTCATCCAATAAAACTAAACTTTTATTATTGAACTAATTTTTTTGTCCAGATTTTCTTAAACATGACTCCGATTGAACCTATCTTATAATTATTATTACTCAATTAATTAAGAGGAAATCAAGCTATTTAAAAAATTAGAAAATGCATTCACAGATGGCTTAAACAAGAAATAAAAGGTATATATACCTTTAAAAATCCACATACATGAGATTCTAAAATCTTTTTACATACGTCTCAGTGGATATGATTCTAGTATACCTGGAGTAGTCATACCAAAGCTAAAGCTGCAGAATATTTGCCTTATTCTTCTTGGACATAGTGCTGTTACTGAACAATGACACCTTTCTTCAGAAACACTTCATAACATATGCCACACTGAAGTGGACGGCAATGCTTGCGGTTAAAGAAACATGGCAGGATTTCAGATAGGAAGAAAAGCATCCCTCTCTTTCTCATCCACTTTAAAAAAATATGTAATCAGTCACACCTCTTCTCTTTCTGTTGGATATGTAAGACAATATCCATTCTCATTTGTGTGTGTGTGTGTGTGATTGTTGTAGGTAAACCAAGGCCATTTAGGTAATGTGCTGCTTTCATCTTGATTGTTTAGGCCAGCTGGGAGCAAACGTGTAAGAACAGTGCTAAAGGCAAGCTTTCAAGTCACTGTGCTGAGAGCTGGACTAGAAATTTGAGTTGAATTACTTAGTTAATCAAATATCTAGATGTAAAAAGAGTGTGGAAGCACTGTTTTGTGGTAGCTCATTTCAGAGACAGATCTGCTTAGACCTCTGCTACCGTTTTTCCAATTTCCTACCAAGAGTAAATTGGTTTTGCTCACATTATTGCTCTTTCTCACGTTTCAGTTGGTCTTACCAGAGAAAATGACTCAATGCTGTAACAATGATTTGGAGAATACCAATCTCTCTGATTTAGACAACAGGTTTTATTTCTTCTCATCTATTGTTCTGGATGCTTTTTCTTCTGTTTATAAACAGACTGGAACAAAGGACTATTGTTCTTTAACATGCCCTGCATGTGCTAACAACATATATGGAAAAATATAAAAGGAAGGGTTCTCTTTTCCAGTTACATATTATACTACTGCCTAACAAAACTGCTAGTGGCATAAAATCATGCAATAAACCTCTCTAACAGTAGCTGATTTGTATGCAACAATGACCATAAGGGTAACTCTTCAGCAAACCTGAATCTCATATATAATGCATAGCAGTTAATAAATCATAGTAAAATCAGATGGCTTAGAGCCAACAATACCTAACTAGTAATGGAAAGGGGTGGAAAGATTTATAGAGAGACAGATTCTGTCTGGATTTTGCTTTTAAGATGCTCACCAACTGCAGTGGAGTATCTTACACGGTTTCTAACTAGACCTGTATTCTGTTGATTGATTCCATCTCTTTTTCGGAGGGGCTTTTGCAGAAAGTGGCTACCCTTTTTCTTCTACCACCAGGTGGAGTGTTTTCTACTAAGTATTTAAGGTTTTACACTTTAGAATCAATACAAATGTAATGGGGATCTAAACAAAAGGTTTCTTTTGAACCTCTACTTATTTGAAAAACAAGTTTTTAGTAAGGTGTTTCCCACAATCAATACATGCAGATAAATACTCCTTGAGACTTCTGCTCAAAAATCTAATTTTATATGGCATTTCAGATATCTTGATACAGACAGGGTCAAATTTTTCTTTATAGGTTCATAACAAAGTGTTCTTAGATGTGCTCATTCTATCTCACTGCCAGTGTTTTACTGACTGTATCATGTGAATCTTAAAAATGCAGAATTTGCAAATTTGTCACATGTCAAGAGACAGAATATTGAAGACAACATGTGCCATACAGATCTGAGAGAAGCATTCATTTCAAATCTGTTTCTGGTTATTAGTAGGTTTTGGCCAATTTCCGGTGCTGACATGGGCTATTGAGATGTGTGGCAAACATGTCACTTCAGAGCTGGAAATATTTGAACCTACTGAATTATGACCTTTTACAAATTCTTAACATTAAAAAAAATGAAGATAAATTACTGACATAGGCAGTAGATAATAGGAATTATTAATGCCTCCGTTTAGTTGCCTACATAATTTTCTATCTTGTGTAGACTCATGTTGTTATTTTAGATCACTGTACATTTATGTTTTGACGAAGTGTGGAAAAGAGATCATATTTTTGAATGTTGTAATACTAGTGTACATACTTTCACTAAAAAACAATGTGCATTTTGGTGCCTCTTTAGTGATGTATATTGGAAGTAAACGGATAAAAGACAGAGTATGTAACACCGAGTCTTTTTTTCTTGCCCCGTGTATTAGGATTATTTGCCTTCAATTATAATAGCCACAAGATGGCAGTAATTCCTTATTAAATGGTCAATCGTCTTTGCTCTGGATAACTGGGTAGTGACTGATTCCTGGTTAAAGAGAGGTAGGAAAATTAAGAAAAGGACCTCCTGGGATTACAGATGAAAATAAAATGGTTTGAGGTGTAGAGATAATAGGAGTGGTCTAAAGTAGAATGAAACTAGTTTTATCCTGATGTCTTTTGGTTTTCAGGAGGCAGACATTTCAGGTGAAATGGTGTCCTTAATCAAAATGATCACCCAGAAGGCAGTATTATAAAATGACCACTTTGGAATAATCTGGGAATGTGATTAGTTTTATTCCTTTATGTAGTAATTAATTTCCCAGTGACTATAAAGACTTAGGTTTGTTTTGGCAGATTTAATTATTGGCTCTCATTTGACAGTGCTGCAGTAATAGTAATACACAGTAATTGTAGGCAATAGTTAGATAGAGATGTTTCACTGTAAAAACATGTATATATCCCTGAAATAAAACATTAATTCAAAGTAAAATAACTAAATACAAAAATACATAATTAAGTGTCTAAACAGTATGTTTGCCCCAGAACATCTGTACTTCGAGCATGCAGAACAGCCCATATTTCAAGGTAGTCATGGTATAAGCAGGAGTGTAGAAAGCAAGGTGAATATGAAAACAGTACTTTTTAAAAATTTATTCTTTACAAATGGCTCCAATTGATAAAAGAAGTAAGCTTTCCTTTTGCAAATGTTAGCCAACATGGATAAAACATATATAAATTGGAGATTTAGAAATAAACATTGCCAATAAAAATATTTTGAAAAATCAGGTAATCAGATATAACTGCATAATATTTAGCAACAAAGCTAGAGGAAGAAATGGGTCAGAAAGTTATTTGTCACAGAGATCTGAAAGGCGAAATATGGCTAATGTCAAAAAATACCACTTACAATTAATGTATTTAGTATTAGATGAATTGGGTTAAGTTTTACACATTTAATAGAAAGGAACTGTATTCATTTTCACTGATATGTACAAAGCCTATTTCAACTCTATTTTGAATAATTAATCTCTGATTTCCTGTTCAATATTATAATTTTGATTGTAGTGTTTCAGGATTTTGATAGGTTTTCTTTGTGTCTACACAGGAAGAGTCAAGGGAGTTATATGGATACTTCAACCTTAACATGTTATTACTAGAAATATCTAAATAATTAGAACAGAAACATATTTTAAAATATAATGCTTACTATTTGGACTTAATTTGTTTGTATTATATTTTCTGCTAGCATAGATCCAGTCACTGAGAAAAATATTTATTTCTGTTCTTCCCTATTCTGAATGATCTAAAATGGCCATTTGTAAGAGTAGGTTAGTAAATTTAGTTCAGTTTCTCTTTTTTTAAATATATAGGAAGAAGCTAAATTTAGTTCCTATAAGTATATGGTATTTAATATGTTCTTACCACTGTCGCCAAGCATATTAAAGTCATTAGAGTATTTGCTTCATTGAAGCCGCGGTGAAAGAGATGTATAGTGATCATAGCAGGAGGGCTGGGGGTTTTGGTTGCATTTTCTTCATGTAGATAAACCTTGCTTGAAAAGAGAAAGACCATGTTTAGAGAAAGAGAAGAAAAGGATGGTTGAGAAAACCTGTGTTTCTTTTATCTGTCTGTTTATAAGCTTTGATTTTTTTCATGATATAACAAAATTGAAAAATATAACTGAAAATTCTGTACTGGTGAGATAAATTTCTCCTGAGAAGCAGAAATTTCAAAGGCATGAAACTTTCAAACAGGAGAAAATAAAGAGTCATAAGATTTTTTTTCTCAAAAATGCTTCTAAGTTATAATCATCAAAGACTTTAAATATGGTCAGATTTATGGGGCGCCTACATGGTTCAGTGGTTAAGCGTCTGACTTTGGCTCAGGTCATGATCTCACAGTTTGTGAGTTCAAGCCCCGCGTTGGGCTGTGCTGACAGCTCAGATCTTGGGGCCTCTTTCAGATTCTGTGTCTCTCCCTTTCTCTGCCCCTCCCATGCTCATGCTCTGTCTCTGTCTCTCAATAATAAAAGCATTAAAAATTAAAAAAAATATGGTCATGTTTTAACATGGAAGACTATAGATATTTCCTAGTCATCTAGAAAATTATAAACAGTGTTCAAAATGATTACTTACCATGGCATAAAGGAACTGCATAGCATATGGTTCTTCAAGGCCAACTTGTGCTTGACTATTAGTAACAAAATGCAATATTGTTAAGCAACCACTATTTAAATACAATAGGCAGAATCATGGCTGAATAAGATGCCTCTTCTTTGTGTTCCCTCTCTCAACAATAACAATTTGGCATTTATTTATAGACAAAAGTGCCTTTTTGGAGCTGTGGGGTCCAGCAGCATATACCACACAACCTGGTGGCATATTGTTACCTGTTTATTGGATAACAAGTATACAGAACTTGGTCCCATTTGTGGGCCCCACAGTAGCCCCTAAACTGGATTCAGCTTCTCTAGGCTGTGGTCCAGAAGCCACTAGAAAACACTGTCTTAGGGAATTATCCATGAATGAGAGAGCCTTTGTGGAGATCCATATTTCCACCAGAGAACTTCCAGTACACTGTTAAAGCAAATTTTTTTAAAAAAATGAGTTTGGTTGCATTGGAGAGAACAGTTAGTGAAGACCAGTGGAGGTGAGTGCTATTTCAAATACAAAGACCGCAACACAAAACTTCAAAGAACATGGAAAATCAAGGAACATAACACTATCAAACAATCACAATAATTATTCAGTAACCAAACCCAAAGACATGGAGATCTGTGATTTACCTGTTAAGAATTCAAAAAATTTATGTAGAAACTCAATGAACTATAAGAAAATACCAAAACATCATGAAAAAAAGAGATAAATATGTGAGCTGATGGATGTGATAATTAACTAGATGGGGGGAATCCATTCACAATGTGTGTGTATATATATTTAGACAGAGAGGATGAGAGTGAGAAGTGAGAGAGAGAGAGAGAGACACTTTTGAGCAGGCTCCACATTCAGTGCAGAGCCCATCATGGAGGTCAGTCCCACATACCTGAGATCATGACCGGAGCTGAAATCAAGAGTCAGATGCTTAACCAACTGAGCCACCCAGTCACAATGTATATTAAACCACCACAATTAGACTTTAAGAAACTTATAATTTTATACGTCAATTATACCTCAGTAAAGCTAAAATTAGGAAAAAGATTAAAGGGGCACCGGGTTGACTCGGTTAAGTGGCCGACTTCAGCTCAGGTCATGATCTCACAGTCTGTGGGTTCGAGCCCCGTATCAGGCTCTGTGCTGACAGCTCAGAGCCTGGAGCCTGCTTCAGAGTCTGTGTCTCCCTCTCTCTCTGCCCCTCCCCCTCTTGCTCTCTGTCTCTCAAAATAAAATAAAGACACAAAAAAATTTAAAAAAGATTAAAAACATAGAATACAAAAAAACAATTCAACAAAAATCAGGAAAACAATACACAAAATAAGAAGTTTAACAAAGAAATGGAAATTTAAAAAAAATCAAGCAGAAATGCTGGATATGAAGAATACAATGAATGAAATAGAAAATGCAATAGAGAGTGTTAATAGTAGAATGGATCAAGCAGAAGAAAAAATGTTTTAGTTAGAAGACAGGAATTTAAAAATTATCTGGTCATGAGAGAACAAAGAAAAAGAGTGAAAAATAGCGAAGAATGCCTATGTGATCTGTATGATAGCAACAACTACAAAAGAAACTGTTTGCAAATTATTAGAGTTCAGAAGAAGAAGAGAGGGAGATTAGGGTAGAAAAATTTTTTTAAAAATAATGGCTGAGAAATACATAGATCTGGAGAGTGATTTGAGTATCCAACTTCATGAAGTTCATAAATAACCAAACAAACTCATATTAAAGAGATCCTCTCCAAAACACATTATAATAAAACTGTCAAATATTAAGACAAAGAGAGAATCTGAAAAAAAGAACAAGAAAAAAAAGCTTTTAATTTACACGCAGAGATTACCAGCAGATTTGTCAGCAGAAACCTCACAGACCAGGAGAAAGTGAGACAATATGTTCAATACGTTCAAGAAACTTATACAAAATACAAACAAAACAAACAAACAGAAGCAAAACAGAAATGAAAAACAATATGATTTAAAAATGAGCAGATGTTAGTCACCCTGACAGTATGGTACTGGCACAGAAACAGACAAATAGATCAATGAAGCAAAATAGAAAACCCAGAAATGGACCCACAACTATATGGTAAACTAATCTTTAATAAAGCAGAAAGAAATATCCAATGGAAAAAAGACAGTCTCTTCAACAAATGGTGTTGAGAAAACTGCAAAGCAACATGCAGGAGAATGAAACTGGACCACTTTCTTATATCACACACAAAAATAAATTCAAAATGGATGAAAAACCTAAATGTGAGACAGGAAAACATCAAAATCCTACAGGAGAACACAGGCAGCAACCTCTTTGATGTAGGCCATAGCAACTTCTGTCTAGACACTTCACTGGAAGCAAGGGAAACAAAAGCAAAAATATACTATTAAGACTTTTCAAGATAAAAAGCTTCTGACCGTGAAGGAAACAATCAACAAAACTAATAGGCAGCCCACAGAATGGGAGAAGATAATTACAAATGACATATCTGATAAAGGGTTAGTATCCAAAATCTATAAACATCAAATTCAACACCCCCAAAGCCCCAAATAATCCAGTTAAGAAATGAGCAGAAGACATGAATAGATATTTTTTCAAAGAAGATAATTTATATGGCTCACAGACACATGAAAAGATGCTCAACATCACTCATCATCAGGAGATACCACCCCACACCTCACACCTCACATTTAGTCAGAATGGCTAAAATTAACAAGAAACAACTGTTGGCAAGGATGTGGAGAAAGGGGAACTCTCTTGCACTGTTGGTGGTAATGCAAACTAGCACAGCCACTCTGGAAAACAGTATGGAGATTCCTCAAAGAGTTAAAAATAGAACTACCCTATGATTCAGTAATTACATTACTAGGTATTTACCCAGAAGATACAAAAATACAGATTCAAAAGGGTACATGTATCCCATTGTTTATAGAAGTACTATCAACAATAACCAAACTATGGAAAGAACCCAAATGTCCATCGAGTGATGAATGGATAGAGAAGTTGCGGTATATATATATATATATATATATATATATACACACACACACACACACTGGAATATTAGTCAGCTATCAAAATGCACGGAATCTTGCCATTTACAACTACATGGATGGAGTTAGAGTGTATTATGCAAAGTGAAATACATCAGGTGGAGAAAGACAAATACCATATAGTTTTACTCACATGTGGAATTTGAGAAACAAAACAGGTGAACTTATGGGAAGGGGGAAAAAAGAGACAGAGAGGGAAAGAAACCATAAGAGGCTCTATGATAGAGAAGAAACAGGGGTGCTGGAGGGGAGGTTGGTGGGGGTAATGGGCTAAATGGGTGATGGATATTAAGGAGGACACTTGAGTTGAGCACCAGTGTTGTATGTGTGTGATGAATTACTAAATTCTACTCTTGAAAACAATATTATACTATATGTTAACTAACTAGAATTTAAGTAAAAATTTGAAAAAAAATTTTAGCTGTAAGTATGGCTAAAAATTAAAAAAAAAAACTAAAAATGAGCAAAGGAACTACATAGATGTACACATGGCTAAAAATGTACATGAAGAGATGTTCAACATTAGTAATTATGAGGGGAATGATAATTAAAACCACAAGATACCACTTCACACCTGTCAAAGAGACAATAGACAATTGTTGGCAAGGATGTGAAGAAAATGGAACTCTTGTGCACTGTAGGTGGGATAGTAAATTGATTCAGCCACTATGGGAAAGAGTATGGAGGTTTCTCAAGAAATTAAAATTAGAACTACCATATTATCAATCAATTTCGCTTCTGGGTATATGTACAAAAGAAATGAAAGCATTATCTCAGGAGATATATGAACCCCCGTTCACTGCACAATTATTCACGGTAGTCAAAATAATCTCTAAATGAATAGATAAAGAAGATGTGGTATATATACAATGGAATATTATTCAGCGACGAGAAGGAAGAAAATTTTGACATTTGTGACAACATGGTTGGACCAAAGGATATTATGCTAGTGAAATAGCCAAGTAAAAAATTTTTATACCAAATGAAAAAATTTAAAGGTGGAAGGATCTGATTAAAATTGGATGTAGCTATCCTAATAATCTGGGCCTTAAACTGTTATTCCACAAATACAAAATTGGTCTGATGGTATTGCTTCTTCAGTTACTTGTAACTGCTAGTTATAAAATCATTTAACAAGGGGCCCAGTCAACAACCCATTTGTTCAATTCCTTATAAATTGAAACCTAGAAACACAAAAACACAAGACTTGCTATGGAAATGCACATGGCCGATGAAGATATAATCTGTATTCTGAATTCTCTTTATTAGTAATAGATGATCATGATAGAAGGTTTTATGATTGCAATCGATTGTTGTAGACATATCTCAGAAAATGTCTATTGGGTTTCATAGCCATTTGGTAATATTATGTGATAGGCAGTGTTCTTGTGGCCTCAGAGGATGTTAGAGGTCCATGTGATATCTAGGACTACAACTTTATTCTAAAACTACCTGCCAAAATATTAATTCAAAGAAATAATTCTTAATTCTTAAAAAAGTATCCATTAAAATCTACTGATTTAAATTCCTTCAGATATGTACCTGGAGTGGGATTGCTGTATCACATGGTAGTTCAAGTTTTTTTTTTTTTTTGAGGAACCACCATATTGTTTTCCATAATGGCTATATCATTTTACATTTTCACCAACTACACACAACACACACACACACACACACACACACACACAATATAATATTATTTAACCATAAAACTGAAGGAAACCTTGCCATTTTCAGGGCATTGTGCTAGTGAAATAGGGCAGAAGAGAAGGACAAATGCTGCAAGGTATAATTTATATGTGAAATCTAAAATAAAATGTCAATTTCATAAAAACAGAATAGAATGGTAGTTGTCAGGGGTTGGGGGGAGGAGAATTGGATGATGTAGGTCAAAGGGCACACAATTTCATTTATAAGAAGAATAAATTCTGAGTATCTCATGTGCAGCATGATAATGATAGCTAATGATGTGGTTTGAAAGTTATGAGAACAGATCTTAAGCATTCTTACCACACACACACACATATAAAAGAGTTAATTACGTTAACTATGTAAGGTCATTGATGTATTAATTGTGGTAATCCTTCTATTAAATATATGTTCATATTCACCAAGTTGTACACTTTAAATATGTATATTTGTCAATTATTTCTCAATAAGCCTTTTTAAAAATATACTCTTCTGGCTATGAAATTAAATAAAAGCAAAAGAGAAATAGAAGGATTCAACTAAAGTGAATATTATTACATATTGGGTAAGATTTTCCAATACATATTATTAAAGAAAATTTATTTTAGGAATTTTCTCATGGGAAATTATTATTTCTCAACTGATAAAAATTCAAATTATTAGATATTTTAATACTGAAATTATTTAATATAATATGTGGAATTATATGTCCATATAAATATATGTTGTCCCCAAAATATATACTCCTGCCTATACATACCTGGTATTGGAATAAACCTTATGTGATATCCTTGTTAACATGACATGCATCTTCAGAAATTTTCATCTCAATGAAGGGATGAAATAAAAACAAGGATGGAAATAAGGCAAACAAAACTATTCTTATATATTAACTCATCCATGTTTTTGTGTTCCCTAGTTCTCCAACTTGTCTGTAGCCCAGGAAAAATGTCACCACTTGAAGTACACACATGCATACAGAAACATATATATTCACACAAACTAGAAGAGAATTACATAGATTAGCTAGAGCCTGCATAATTTTGATATCTTGTATGATGAGCTATTTTCAGCTTATGGGATAAACAGTAAAACTAACTGTTTTATAGGAAGATACTGGTTTGAAGGATTTAGTTATAGGTAGTTAAAATAACATTTCAAAGCTACTTGCATCTTTTATTTATTCATTCATGCTCATCCCCTGTCTTTATTAATGTTCAAATTAGTAGGCATTGAGTGTGAAATCCTGGGAAGACAATCAACCAGGTATTAAGGAAGTGAAGTATACCAGAGAAATCTTTTCCCCTCCCCATTTATCCACTCAATAAATATTTATCATGCACATTCTATATATTCAGTCTTCTAGGAACTTAGGATATAACAATGAACAAAATACAAAAGGTTACTGACTTTGTTGAGTATTCATTCTAATTATGGAAGACAAACAATAAGTAATAAACATGATTAATAAGTAAATTATATAAAATGATATTAGGATAAGAATTAAGAGAAAAAAAGATAGAGCATGGTAAGAGGCATTGGGACTATGGACATAAGAATGCAGTGTACAGTATTAAATAAGATGTTAGGTCAGCTTTATTAGTTCAGGAATTAGTAGGGAAAGCATTAACATTATTGTAGAAATAATAATTACAATTATGGTAACTACTATGGGACAAATCACAGGGCACTGTGAGAGTGTTCAAAGACTGGAAAGTCAGGGAATGTTTCCCTAAATAATTAACATTTAAGATGAGACTTGAAGAATGAGACCTGAGGTGACCTTGAGTTTTATTGTTAAGCATTCTGGTCTTCTACTCCTATCCTAGAGTATTCTAGGGCATTAAGTAATGGTTACTGAAAATATCACCTGACTGTTTGCCACTTTATAGCTTTAGTTCTGCAACACAAAAGAGAAAATGGAATGAAATCCCAAACCTTCCGATGCTGTTCCCCAAACACCATTTAGTAGAATCTGGACAACTTTGAGACTTGGATTTGTTTGGATTGTTGCCAGGAAAATGTGGGAGAAGTTTTCTGCTTGCCAGAAAAAGGCTGTTTTATCCCTGTTCTCAGTGGGCTGACATCAAGGGAGGGATTTGTAGGCACTACATAGGTTCCCAAGGGAGGTCAAGAAGGAAGGAAGCTGGTGAAGGAAAGGAATCATCATTAACATGAATCATTCCTTTTCCCTCAAATTCTGGCTTTTATCAGATAGAGACTTATGATCAAGCAGATCATCATTCCAGTTTTGCTGTAACCCAGTCTCTCTCTCAAACTTTACTTCCTTAGGGTAAGGAGAGAAAGAAAGAAATTGAAATGGTATTCTAGACTCTGAAACAGTGCACACTCATTTCCTCGTAGATAATGAGTAGAACTAGGAATAGGAGGGATGGATTCACAAGATTGTGGGTTCTATGTATAAATAAAATCTTCTGAAATGGGACAATGTGTCAACAGACATAGATACAGTTTTCTAGACTAAACAAGTGAGGAAACCATGCAGAAGTAGTGCAGTAAAAAATTTCAGAAAATGCCTAGAATTTTATAGAGATCTAATATAGAAGTTCTCATGAGTAGGGTCACCAAAGTAATGATAGTGGGAGACATCAGCAGAGGGTCCATGTGGAAGAATGAGGTGCTTTAGGTCCCCCAAAAGCAGCAGTCTGAGGTCAAATGCTTCTTCTTTCTATTATCCTTTTCTTCTGCCTCCCTTTCTTTTCTCTCTGTTTTTTTTTTTTTTTCTAGTAGGAGTGAGTAAGGAGAGGTGTGAAAAATATCAGCTGATTTGGGTGGGTGAAACAGAAGAGAATGGGGAGATCACGATGGGGTGACACTGGCAAACTTCTAACAACTTGGCATTCCAGCCAGATGCCTGTAGAAGCCAACAGGAGAGAAAGCAGGTTAGCCACCCAGCCACAGTTCTAGCCACCTAGGGAATACTGACAAAGTTCCTCTTCAGCCTCAAATATATTCTTTTCTGAATCCTGCACCCTAAGCCATCTCTCCTACCTTTTCACATGCCCACACAATTTCTGGTTTCAGTGATGGGGTCACTGGTAACTAGCTGTGACCTCGGATATATTATTACCTTTCTCTGGAGCTCTATTTCCTCCTCTGGATATAAACCATGGGTAATAATAGTACCTAAGTAATAGAATTGTGAAAATTAAATAAAATTTACCCATGCATGATACTAAATGCTTCCAAAACGTTAACTATTATTACTATTATCATTATTCATTCATGTTGGATTTTGTCTATGTGAAATTCAAAATATCCACTCAACTATATATCAGGCACAGTGTTAGAGGATACAGAGACGACCAAGACACAACCCCTAGCCTCAAAAATATAGTCTAATGAAAGAAAATTGCTGTAGAACATAGTAATTGCTTTAATAAATGTAGTCACTGAATACTTGAGAGTATAGAGTAAGAACTCCAAATTAGGCCTAATTCACTCCCTGACCATATTATTCACTCATTCAATCTCTTCTTGCCCTATTCTCCAAGATATTCCTTTTTTGTTATTGCTCATCTGGTACCTTTAAATGGGTCTCATTTTTATTAGAATTCTCTTTTTCATATGCCCAGACCATCTTGCTTTCCACACACATACGTTGCAAACTCATCTCAAACCTCCAGTCCCCAAATAGGGATTTCCTTCTCTCTCAACAACCATCGTTGATTATTTTCTAATTTGCACCACAGTTATTAATAGGTGTGCTATTATTCTATCTCACATATTAAATTGCAATTATTTGTTTACCTTATTGTGTTCTCCCACACACATGGGATGGGAAGGTCCTTGAGGATGGAGCTTCTGACTTATTTATTCTTGTATACTTGAACTATAGCACAAAATTTGTTACACAGTAGGCTTTCACTGATGCTTCAAAATTAACTAAAAGTTGAAATTTCTCTCCCTTGTAATGTTTCATGTTTTAGAAGTGATCTATTTTTATTTATTTATTTATTCCACAGTCAGAACTCTCATTTTTAAATAATTTTTTAAATTTATTTTTGAGAGAGAGAGCATGAATGGGGGAGTGGCAGAGAGAGGCGGGACAGAGGATCTAAAGTGGGCTCTGCTCTGACAGCAGTGAGCCCAATGCAGGCTCAAACCCCCGAACCATGAGATCATGACCTGAGGCCAAGTCAATGCTCAACTGACTGAACCACTCAGGTGCCCCAGAAATTTCATTTGTTGATAATGAGTTCTAATTTTATGAATTGTTATCATGTGTTAATAACTAATAGAATTTCTCTTTTTGGAGAATAGAGATACACAAACCCAATCCATTCCTGAAAATGTGTTCAGAGAGTGGGAACCATATGCCATGTTTCAAGTGGGGAATACTAAGGCACTAAACACCTAAAATACTCAGCTCCTTATATATCAGTCTTCTGCATAATATAAAACATTTCATAGACCAGTTACAAAAATTATTTAACACTGAATAAATACTTAAATTAATGGATATATTTTTGTATAATACTCAGTAACACTGTTCTGTACTGGATATGAATAATGTTTTATTTCTGTAATAAAATTATGTTTATTACAATGAACAAGGAATTGAATAATCACCATTTTCAAATCACTTTTTTATCTCCAGCTCTTACAAAATATGGTCATTTCTGGTTTTTTTTTTCATTAAGTTAATTCATTTTCAGCTATACTGAATACTATATTTGTGCTCTGCCCAAATCCCCTCTGCTAGCGGTAATACCTGCTGCTGATAGTCACTGAGTTTACCCCTTTGCCAGGGATTGCCAAAGGTCACAGGGTAGGTATAACCTCTCACAAGGTTATACCCCTCCCAGGGTTCAGCCTCTGCCCTCATAGTCTGATATGAGTTTGAAAACGTCTGCTTGCTTCAAGTTGGGACAACTTTGAAGGTTCACCCCAGTTCCAAGGGTTGCTGGATTGGTTGAAATTTCCATTTTTTTTAAAGCATTTTGTACTTTAATTCCCGACTGGTAGTGAACCAAGATGAAATACTGAGGAAGATATTGCACTAGCTGGTGAGATATAAGACAAATGATAATTACTATTAAGAATATGGAACTACAAAGTCATTGCAGAGCAAGCACTGAGTGGGATAATGACAGGTTTGGGCTGATTAATCACCAATTTGTGAAAGCCAGAGGACCTCCTTAGCAGTATTGAAGGAAACTTTCATCTCTTCTAGCTAAAAACACAAAGAATGAAGGACCGGGCTCAGGACTTAGTTTGTAAGGGTAATGGACCTTCAGAAAAGGTTGAATGCTTAGTCCCAGCTTGTCTACTATGCCAAGGGCAGGTTCCTAAGAGGGAGAGAATGGAGTTTTGAGACTTAACAGGGGATTCTGGGCAGATGCAGTGGAAATCCTTGAACTCCCAATTCCCCTGAATCTGCTGAGTCTTGTAGAAATGGCCCTTCTATAAGGAATCCTTGTTTGAAGACCAGTGAAGAGCCTGAAATGAGGCAGGTCCTTATAAGACAATATTTGGCCCTCCCTTCCTGGGAACCAAGGAATCAACACAAATACAACCCCAGCTTAGCTCAGCTGGGGCTGTGCTGTTGAACCTAGTAAGGGAGGAGTGGGACAATTGCCAAAGAAGTTCAATGTATGGCTAACATGTATTAGTAGGAATCCAGGGAGAATGCATGAGACTTGATCCTGAGAGTGCTGAATCAAGGGAGCAGAGGTATAAGGTTGATTAGGGAAGAGTTGATCAATATGCAAATACTTTCCTATGGAACAGAATTTAGCACCTAAGCATGAACCTTGAGTATGGTGTTTAGCAAGTAGCTAAGATGGCTCTTGGAAACTTGGGAGTTGGGGACAAACAAATTGAAGTGTAAATGCTGGCACAGCTTTAGCAGGTGATGAAGAGAAGATCAGTGGGCTCATAGAGTGAGTATGGTATAGTGGGTCTACCATGTAAGGCTGGAACTCCCCACTAGCTGGTTGGATATGTTGCACAACATAGCCCAGAAAACAGTTTCTCCCATAAGTGATAAGGAATATACTGATAAGAACAGTACCAACAGCAATGATAAACTCAGTAATTTCTGTACTCTGTAACCAGGGCTGATAGGAGATACTGTTATGTAACTGAGTGACTTGATGGTAGTAGGGATAATGATATCCTGAAATCTTGGAATCCATGACAGTGGATGAAGTGGTGGTACTTAATCCTCAGAAAAAGGATGAGTGCTATTATCTCAATGCATAGTAAGATTGGTGTGGTATCCAGAGAAATACAGAATGGTTAATAGAACACAGTGTTACTAGAGGCAAGATATATGGGCAGCCAAAATATGGATTGGCCTGATTTATTCACTCAAAATAAATAGAGAATGGAGGCAGATCAAAAGCCTGATGGCAGTAACCTCAACAAAACGTGCCTTGATAAGTTTCTCTACTTGACCCAGTTCTCAGACCCAGAACCCACTGACTGAAGGAAAGCTTCTTATAAAGATGGGCCCAGAAAGAGGTATTATAGAGGTGAAAGCCAAGTGGAAAACAGAAGTACTCATCCAAGGTCATAAATCAAAAATAATACTACATACTGTGAGTATGGGAAGTTAATATTACCTCAAAAACTAAAGAATTTCAAATGTAAACAGGATGGTGATCTCTGTTTTATCTCTAATTTATCAATTCGGTATCACTTTACTAACTGGGATCATGGTAAATGACAGTGGAAAATGGGTGAGCATGCTTCACAATGGTCTAGACTTGATATGTCCATGAGTTAATGGTACAATGTAAGCCCACTCAGGGGCGCTTCCCAAAGGAGTGCAGTGAGAGGAGCTTTTTCCAGTGGTTGGAATTTTAGGCATCTATTTGGTAAAGAAATGACCCTAAGGTAAAAATATACATGGACTTATAGGCAGTAGTGAGTAGCCTGGCTGACTGGTCAGTCTGGAATGGAAAAGATTAAACTATTGTGTTCAAGGGTGTATGGAAATTATATATATAATACTATATATAAATATATAATACAAAAACCTAATTCATATATATATATATATATGAAGGTTTTTTTATTACACACCAGAGATTACCACCATATAAGAGACACTAAACAACCAAGTAGAAAGAATGATCCAGCAAGTTTTTATTAGTGAATTTCTCCCAAGTGTTGAAATATGGGTACATGAATGGGTACTAATGGTGGCAAGAAGGGAGACTATATGTGCACACTACATTATGGGCTTCCACTAAGACAGATCCAGCTACTTCCATTGTCAATATCTAACCTGTCAACAATAGAGATTAATACTGTGGCCCTGATATTATGATATTACCCCCCTTCCCAAATATAAAGCTAACCAGTCACTAGTGGCAAGTGAACATTGGGCCTCTTTTGCTTTGGAAGGGGTAATAACTCAACTTGACTGAAACTGACACAGTTCTTGGTATATGATTGTTTCTAATGACCATAATGTTTTGGCAAGCAGTATTAGTGAGAGATGTATATACTGTTTGACCTTGTAACTTGAGACTTGAGGTGTTTCCACCTCAGATTATAAAAAACAAATTTCAATACATATGATGGAAATGTGAGTTTGGGAGATAGCAGTCACATTCAAATGCTCTTGGCTTTATAGAGAGGTGGGATGACTTTCTAAAGCACAGCTGAATTACCAGATTGGGCACCATCCTCTAGGATATGGTATACACTCTAGATCCATAGCATTCATATAGTACTTAGTCCCCACTGGGAACTAAGACAATAGGCATGTACTTGATGAACTTATAGATTCTGTTCTGAAAGTTTAGATTTTGCAGACCTAGAGATCTTAATTCTCAGAGAGGAGAGTTTTCCACCTGGGGATACAGTAAGGGTCTCATTTAACTAAGACTATGGTTTATAGTTGTTAAAAGTAACTTCAGACAGCTGGTACCAAGAAATGACCAGACAAGGAAAGAAGTCACTATTCTGGAAGAATAATTGAACATGTTCATTAGGAGAAGGTAGGGCTGCTAGTACCTAATGTTGAGTTATAATATTAAATGGAGATGTATAAAAGCCATGAAGAGCATTTCATGCAGAGGTAAAATAAGTATAAAGTATCTAAGGACAGTAGGACACTTGACTGTTTAAGGAAGAACAAGGATGCCAACTTGGCTGAAGTACATTGGCTAAAGGGAGAATGATGGAGATAAATGGAGAAGTAACTAGAATCCAGATCATTTGGGACCTGTAGTACTTTTAATTTAATTCTAAATGTGGTAGAAACCAGAATGAATGTTGAGCAGGAAAGTAACAATACACAAACTATGATTAAAGATGAAATTGAAGCAACAGAGAAAATGATATAGAACACAGAATGAGTAGGGCAGTAGGTTCTTAAAATCCCATTCCTACCCTGAAGCCTCCAATATCAGATGAAGGAGAAGTAGGGAATTATGTCTGGTACAAACCAATTGAAACAACTTTAATGATTCATCTTATTGATATACATTTAATACATTTATATTATATGCATATTTAATATTTTCATTTTGCTTGTTAAATTACCTCCTTTATTTCTATTTATGAAACTTTTGACTTTTCTATGAAACTTTTCTTGGAGGAAATATTTCAATAGAAGTGTTTATGTCTGGTATTTTATTTTATATAAGATTAATAGTGTATTGAATAAGTACTAGTGTACAATATGTACATTATGTTTGTGATGGCAAGATTTCTTAGGTTATTCTTTTTAAGACTATTTTTTTATTTTTAAGTAATTTATACACCCAACATGGGGCTCGAACCCACAATTTTAAGAACAAGAGACTCATGCTCCACTGAATGAGGCAGCTAGGTGCCTCAGGATTTTTTAGGTTCTAAGTGTTTATTCTTGATCATGCCTCTGTGCCTACTTTCCTATCCTCATTCATTTAATAAGTGTCTTCTCTTAGGTCATCAATTGGGGCAGACTATTCAGGTGCTCATTTTTCTTCTGTACTGATACTAAAATTCTTACAGGCTCTCTTTTACAATCTTCAATTATTCACATAAATATATGTCACTTATTTTGGTATCATTTTATAGAAATCAAAGAAGTAGACAATGAGGAGTAGGTTTCTGCTTGCCTTTTCAACTTAAAGAAGTACATATTTATTTTGGAGAGTTTTATCTAACTGTACTCTATGCTATTGAAAACAATAAAGTATTAGGCATAGTCTTAACCTTGAGAAATTTAGTGGAAGAAGTTCACAGTGTTATGGGTAATAATTATGGAACTTTGAGACCTAAATCAGAGGAAAATTGAATAATAATAATAATAATAACTTTTGCAGGTGTTCAGATATTAGAGAGAATGATATATCTATATTATGGAGATTTCATAGGGGAATTACAACCCTGAAGGATGATTTAGATTTGGAGGTCTTTAGCTGAAAAAGCAGGCCTTCAAAGATGAGTTAGATTACAATTTGTGGAGATGAAACTACCAAGGAAAGTAGCTTGGGTGGAAGTGAAGCATATTTTGACCCCATTCTGATGGTAGAAAATACCAACAGTGAAAATCCTTGTTGAAGAACAAGTTCCTAGTCTCTGAAATGTCTGAGTTCATTTCCAGGCTTCAGATCCTTCTGCCTGATGATGTAAACATCAGAAATCATGTTAAAGGGAACTTTCATTGCTGCGCACTGATGTCTGGTAGAAAGGAATTTGAAATAGTACATCTATTGTCCAGGCTGAACTGGATGAAGCTACTGGATCTTTATTGACATTATCAGATAGGAGTTTTGTGCAGTAATGAAGACCTTGGGCTTGGATATTGTGTCGTAATATAAAAAAAATGCTGAGCCTCAATATTTCTAAAGAGCAGCTGATAGGAATTGACCAGGGGGTTATATAGAGGGAAGAACAGTAAGAATCAGAGATGATATATCAATGGCTGAAATGGAGGAAAAGGGAAGGATTTCTCATGATAACATGGTGTAGTAAGTATAGGACTAAAACATAGGTGGAGAGCAATATCACTCTCATCTTCTGACTGCCCATTAAATGTTAGAATTATCTAGAGTTTGGTCCACTGTTTCATGTCTTGTCCACCCATCCTACTTAGATATGCTTATCCCTGACTGTGGTTTCAACTTGCATCCATTTATATTTGTATGACTCTCAAATGCATATATCTCATTCTGACTTCACCCATTGAAGCTAGAATCATATCCTGAATGCCGCCTGGGTGTATTTACCAGCAGGATACTTACTTAATTGACATAGTAAAACATGTTACTTTCCTTTTGAATCAGTCCTACCTGGCATCCCCAGAGCCATCTTCAGTTGTCTGGACCAGATACTTAAAGATTCCAATTCTCTAACAGACCACATGCTTTTTATTTTCTTTAGGAAATTTAACAAGTATAAAGAGTGCCCCCTCTTCTGACAGTGTGTCAGTATATCTCAGGTCATTTTATGTCTTCACTTAGCTATCATAAATACACATGCAGATAATTTGCTCAGCAGCTTTCTTTGTATATATTTCTGGTAACTGAACTATTTTCCTCCCACCTCTGACTATGTTAAATATGATAAGGATTGCTTCAATTTCTTATATATTTTCTGTAAAGCCAGCTACACTTCACCGTTGTACCATGAGCAAAAATATTCATATTTATATTCCATTTCCCATTTTACTAAAATACCAAGAGACTACTATTAGACATAATCTCAGATCTATGTAATATTTTCCAATGTTGTCCCTTTTTCTCTTATTGGCAACTAACCACTGGTGACCACTTCCTGAAAATTATATTATAGCAATTTTTGTTAGTTTGTTTTAAAATAGATAACAAGAGACATTTAGGATAAAGTCAGAAATATTTCTAATGCTGAGTTGGATGGTATTACAAATATTATTGCTCTATAACTTTATACCCTGTACTTCTACACAGATATAAATTAAACTGAGCTAACATAACTGGTTCTGTGAATTGTCACTTTATCATATACATTTATCATCCTTTAAACATAGCTTTTAATTTGGTTAGCTTGTTCCAGTATCTTTTCAGATCTCAACAACAAGCTGATTGACTTGACTGATAATATCTTTTGTTGTCCTACTCATTAAAAAATAAAAATGATATAAAAATGCTTTGTATCTAGTAGAGTGACTTCCACATCCCTAAGCAAATATCAGCAATATTTAAATATTACTTTAATAATTTGTACATCCTTGAGAATGGAGCAAACTATCATTACTACAATCCCTACATATTATACTGTCCTAAATACTCTTGTAGAATTTATTGAATAAAACTATGTTCATTGCCTTTCTACATTTATATATATGTATACACACACACACACACACACATATATATACATATATATGTATACATATATATACATTTAGTTTTGAGAGAGAGAGAGAGAACAGGAGGAGGGGCAGAGAGAGGGGAGAGAGAGAATCCCAAACAAGTTCTGTACTGTCAGTAGAGAGCCGGAAGCAGGACTTGATCTCCTGAACCATAAGATCATGACCTGAGCCAAAATCAAGAATTGGTTTCTTAACCAACTAAGCCACCCCGGCACCCATCTACCACTATATTTTATAGTTACCTTTGCACTACTACTGAATACTGTGGTTTCTTGTCCTTAATGATTTTCTGTATCATTTGCAACTCAACAAAAGAAATTTAAGTAATTGCAGGTACACTTAAATCATACCAAATCAAGTACATGTGAATCGTTTTAATGGTTAATAATATTAAATAATTTTTATATTAATTCATGTTGAAATATGATTATATCCTTAGGCGAAGTGGCAAGGCCAATTAATTTCTATTATAAATTCCAACCTTGCGTTTTATAGTGAAATAATTTTAGATTTATTCATCTATATGTTCAATTAAAATACATTCATTCCTAACTGTATTCATTCCTGATTATGTACTATGCATTAGTAAACAAGGAAAACAGAGCCCTTTTGCTTAGAGTTTATCAGCGAGGTCTAAAAGGCTCATAGACAATTAAGCAAGTGATGATTAAAATTAAATCTCTGTGTTGGATAGGGTGATATAATGACTTCTATTCATATTTTCCTATAGTTTGAACCAATACTAAAACAAATTGTTGGCTTTTCTGAATTGTTAGCTGGCCAAATTCCAGTGGAAAAATATTTTGAGGTTTAACTTGGTTGTCAACTGGTAGGTAACTTTAAACAATCTGAGAAATGCGATCTCCTAAAATCTTTTCTTTTCTGCATCATATTCATTTCTGCTAATGGTGAAAATGTTTCAGGATCATCTTTTCTTTTATATTTGGTGGCTTGATAGATATATATTTTTAAATGACCTTTCACATGAGATTACCATACTGGGTAACTTACTATTAAATTATTCATTCAAGACCCATTTCAAAAGATGTGTCCTTCAGAACTCCCTGTTTGCTATTCAAAATAATTTCTTAATTTTACAAATTCACCTTTGTGTAAATGTCATTTGTATAATCCACTGATAGACCATGACCTATTTTTACATTGGTCATAACTATTTCTTTTGAACTTCAAAGGAAAAAATGGAATTTCTTGTCTAGCTTTTGAAATTCCTTAAATCTGGATCAAGTGCTGAAATGTAGGATTGCAATACAGTAATTGCTTGATGATGAAAAATTTGCACAAGGTGCAGAATGCCCCCAGATCATTTGACCAGTTAATGACATCGTTGACATTTGTTTATGATGTCTATATTCTAGATTTGGGCCTGTGGGTTTTTCCAATGTTTCTAATTTCCTCTGCTGCTTTGTAAATTTCTTAAAGGCAGAGACAATGTTTCATTCAAGTTCACAACATGTATCATACTGCTCTTCACATAGAAGGAACTCAATAAATATCAGTCAAATTAATTAATAAAACATCAACCGATGCTGACAAAACAAAATGCCAAGACTAGGGGGCTTAAACAACAGAAATTCATTTTCTTACACTTCCAGAGGCTGGAAGTCTGAGAGCAAGGTGCCAACATGCCTGGTTTCTCGTGAGGGCTCTCTGTCTGGTTTGCAAACAGCTGCCTTCTTATTATGTCCTCACATGGCAGAGAGAGGGTGAGGGAGAGTTCTGGTGTTTCTCCTCCTTGTATAAGGGCACTAGCTCTATTGGATAAGGGCTCCACCCCGTGACCTTATTTAACCTTAATTACTTCTTCACAGGACCTATCTCCAAATACAGCAGCATTGCCGATTAAGACTTCAACATATGAATTTTGGGGAGACACATTCAGTCCATAGCACTTATTAATGTGATCATTAAAAACATACAGTGCATATTTGAACTTGCTCTCATGTTTACTACAATTATTTGTACCAATCTTCTTTCTTTTTTTTTAAAGTTTATTTTTATTTACTTTTTGAGAGAGTGAGCAGGGGAGAGGCAGAGAAAAGAAGACAGAGAGAATCCTAAGCAGGCTCCACACTGCCAGTGCAGAGCCCAAAGTGGGGCTCAAACTCATGAACCGTGAGATCATGACCCAAGGTGAAACCTAGGGTTGGACTTTTAAAAGGTTGAGCCACGCAGGCTCCTCCTTATTTCATTATTGAGTGAATAGAAATTTAGAAAAAACTACTGTAGTGTTCCATATATGGATGTCTGGAAAAAAATATTTCCTTTCTCTAATTAGTATTGTTTTTCAAAATTTCAACTATATCCTTTTTGGGGCATTTTCAAATAATCCCAAATTTGAAAGAAAAACACCCTCAATTACTCCTTTCTCTAACCTCCATATTGAACTATTCACCAAGTCTAATCAATTTACTTTCTATATGCTTCCTGAATCTCTTTTTTCCTGTTTATTTCTGTGGCCACTGCCTCAGTTCAACCATTATATTTTATTTAATCTAGAGATTAACGCAAATACCTCCTAGCTGGAGGTAGGTGGTAAACTGGGTGGGAGAGTGCTGATCCTGGTGTCAGCTGACTGTCTTCAATGCCCAGTTCTGCCTCTCAATGGCTGCGATGCTTTGTCAAATAAAAAATATTTTACATAAGCATATATATGCTTATATGAATTAATTATTCAGCAGACATTATTGAGTGTAGGCTGTATGTATGCATATAATGATTTCCTCTTATAATTATATAAAATATAATTTAGTAATTATCAAATGAAATAATATACTCATAGTAAACCCCTAAGAAATTTTTATTCTTTCCTTTTTTTTCCAGCTTCTGTTTTCTCCTATATTCTTCCTAGTGCAGAAATCCCCTTAAAGCTCATATTTGTACATGTTGTTCTCCTGTTTGAATTCTATTACTGACTTTCCACAAACATACAGGATGAATACCAAGCACTACCGTGTATTATTCAGGGTCTTTAAAAATCTGAAACCAACCTGCCTCTTTCAGGTCAGACATTTCAACTAACCATGTGTATCTATAGTCCTTAAGGTATACCATGCTCTATTTCATGTGGCTACATATATTTTTCCATTAATTGAATTAATTATCTGCTATTATTATTATTATTGATGTACATGTCTGTCTCCTCTATCATCTTATCCCCTTGTCATGGCTCCCTAACACTGCTGCAAATAGACATACTTTACTAATCTCAAGAGTTTTTCATTTATCCGTTCAGTAACATATTCCTTGGGGTTCTGCTTATTCTTGGCATGATGTAAAGAGATTAAAAAGATATGACCCTAGCCCATGCAAATTCTTCATAATGTTAGGAAGGACAGTTTTATAGATAAACTGATGCAGAGAGAGGATAAGGTCCTCACAATGTCTCACACTTATGAAGCTGTATAGTTGAGACTGCAAATCAGGTCATCTAACTCCTAAGCCAGAATTATTACTACTTTGCCAGGGAAACTTCAGAGCATAATGAATAGAAATGACAAAATTATGTAATTTGACTGGTTCCTAATACCTCATATTGGTAAACACTTTGCACAAAACTTTATATTAGTTACTCATAATATTAGTTAACTCACATAATATCAGAAATAATATTTACTCATATATTACATTACATGGATTGTGAAAGAGAAAGTCATGCCACTAAGATAAGGTGATATCTTGGTAGTGTAGAAATGTAATGAATATCCCATTAGTACTTAGGAAAAAAGTGGTGAGTATTTAATTCTTTATTCATAACAGTCTCTGGTACTTTTAAGAAAAAATAATGTATGATTACATGAATTAATTATTCAGCAGACTTTTACTGAGTACATACTGCATGCCACATACTCTTCAATAAGCTATTTTTTATGTTTATTTATTATTTTTCAGAGAGAGAGCCCATGTGCACACGCACATAGGGGGAGAGGGAGGGGCAAAGAGCGATGGGAGAGAGAATTGTGGGCAGTCTTCACACAGTCAGCACAGAGCCCAATGCAGGGTTTGATCTCACAAACTGAACCATGAGATCATGACCTGAGCTGAAACCAAGAGTCAGGGACTTAACCGACTGAGCCACCCAGGTGCCCCAATAAGCTGTTAATAAGACATGTTTCTCTCCTAAGTGAATAGATTAGCAAACATATAACCATATTGCAATCTGTTAGACATTAAATAAGCTAATGGTGCTATGGGAGTAAAAAGGATACATTCTCAGAGGAGGTGCCATCTGACCTTTAGTAAAAGATGAGTAGGTTTTCAATCACCAAAAAAGGAACGTCAGCAAATTATTAAAAAAAATTTTTTTTAATAAAAATAAAAATTTTAAAAATCAAATCAGTTTAAAAACGTAAAGTATATCCATATAATTTGTAAGAATTAGCATGTGGCATGATCATCATCATTACCATTATCATGGGCATAATGTGATACCTTACTATATAATGAATACGTTTCAACAATTTTGTGGGTTTTTTTTTTTCTTGTTTTTGCATTTCTGGGAGCTAGGAAGTAGCTTTGAAATTTATATCCTTTTAAAGTGTCATGTATATTTTTTAGATTTTTTTGTGCGTATGTATACACAAAATTTTGACTTTTTTAACTTAACGATTTTTCCTTACTAGCATTTTTCTCTAACTACGTATAATTATGTCTCTATTTTGCTTGTTTTGAGAATTCATTCTTATGTAAAACTGTCTTTTGCTAAGGACTTTTTAGATCTAATAGAAATAGATCATATGATTTTGGCAATCAGGATTGAAGCTACTGTTAAAAAATTTATACAAGTGCATGCAAGATTCAGGGGCAAAGTGAGAATCAGCTTCAGGAAAGAATGAAACCAAATGCTAAAAATTCAGTTCATAAGTCTTGTAGGGGTAGAAGAGGAGGATTTTAAAATGATGGGTTAAAACATGCATAATAAAACCATGGCTCAAAAGTGTTAAAGGCTGAGACAAAAAAAATTGCTAGGCTATACCACAGGACAAAATATTACAAATAAATAATAAATAATATAAGTTTGAATATTTGATTGTAAAGTTCACTTCATTTTACTTAGTTTGTCACTTCAGACAATTGATTTTCAACCAATTTGTTTATAATCCATTTTTGTTTGGATTCAGATGACTACTTACATATACTAAGAATGAGATTAGACTGATTTGCTAGTGTCAGCTATTAAATGTTATGCTAAGAAAATAGTCTTCTCAACCTGTAAGGAATGAAGAGTTTTAAGGGCCTATGAAAGCCAAAGTATTTTATTCTAGTTTTAACCAAACCAGAATTTTTCAGATGATTTAACTTGAATTAACTAAAATTGCCCAAGTCACACAATATACCATCAAACTTTTCCAAGTGTTATCACTTTTATTTTTATTAAAAAATTTTTTAATGTTTATTTATTTTTGACAGAGAGGGAGACAGAGCATGGGTGGGGAAGGGGCAGAGAGATAGGGAGGCACAGAATCTGAAGCAGGCTTCAGGCTCTGAGCTGTCAGCACAGAGCCCAACATGGGGCTCAAACTCAAGAGCTGTGAGATCATGATCTGAGTGGAAGTCAGATGTCAAATGACTGAGCCACCCAAGCGCCACTCACTGTTGTTTTTATTTAATCCTTACTACTGTTTGAGGTAGATGGGGCTTTTATTAATTAATTTATTTTGTAAATAAAAAATATTGTGACACGAGGTTTGTCTAGTGGTATAGCCATCTCAAATACCAGTCTCTGGTTTTTCTTTTGCTAGTAGTATATAATCATGTTTGTATTTCACTTGTCTCAAGAATTATGAAAATGCACTTTTTGCTATAACAACTAGATCTTCTTGGATTTCTTCTAGGATTAGCTTGTTTTAAATTGGATACCATTACAATTGCTAGGGATGTTATATTTTCATGAAAAGAGTTGCCAAATTATTTTCCCAGATAATATCACTGTTAAAAGAATATTTGAACATTCACTGTATTTCTATTGCAAATGGCAAATATCCATGCCCAGTGTTTCAATAAAAGGTACAGTCAGAAAATGATTAAAACTAGAGTATTTTAGACACAATGTTGTCTGCTTGTTATTTAAAATTTCTTATAAAAAGTAACAAAATACACTGTACATGTAGGGGGTCTATGCATTAAATTTATTACATAAGCAAACATAAAAAAATAAAAAATAAAGAATCAAATCTGCAGGTCATCAAATTAGTGAAATTAGCAAATTGTTTTAATTTACTTATGTGTACCATCTTTAATGTGCAAAAATTTGCAATCTTTCTGAATATTAAATAACGTTTTAATGTACCTTTAAATTTCTGTTTTGGTTGCTTCTATAATTTTATGTAAGTACTCTCTATTCTTTTTTTTTTTTAGGACTTGTCATTCTCCTGTTCTAAAATGTAAAAAAGAAAATGGGGGGGGGGAGGAGAAAAGAAAATGTAAATTAAAAGGTATACTCATGGTTTTTAGACCTAGTGGACAGTATTTAAAAGCCCACACATGAAGCAACTTGTTGGTTTAAAGAATAAGTAAGTAAATGACTAGCAGATTGGGACCTTTTATGGCAGAACAATGCACGGATGAGCTAAGGGCATTAGTCTCTGAAAGAAAGCTGCACCATTACTAGTAATTATAGTTAATCAGCAACAATTGTCTTGACTAAGATACAGATCAAGATTGAGCACTAACCCAACAGGACTAATGAGGGTAATGGAGGATGAAGAAATCCTGATTGAACTCAGCAAGGCACTGAATAACCAGAGCAGATGATTCATTTTCAATCTCAATTCACTCTCCACCTGTTGCTTTAGTCCAGAAAGCACTGGCTTTCTTCAAATTAGGGGTCCATGGTTGTAATTCTTAACATAGAAATTGAAAAGTGGTTAATGTTTAGCACAATGGGTAATATTTATTTACATGGCCCATACCACATTCTTATGGTGGCACTTGTCTTTTAATCCTTGTTACTCAAAATGTGGTTTGAAGACCAACCAAATTGACACCTCCTGGAAGCTAGTTAGGTATTCAGACTTTCAGGCCCCATCCCAGGCCAACATAGCCAGAATCTGCTGGTGACAAGATCCCCCAGGTGATTTCTGTACACTTTAAAGTTTAAGAAACACTGATACTCTAAATTGAGGGGTGACTTGGATCTAATTGTTGTGTTGTTGCACATTAGTTATCTGAGGAGAGTTTTATAGAGAGGAACAAACTATAATAACTTGCACTCCAGTCTATGATAAAACTCGTATTTTTGACTGAGAAGAAAAAGTCCTTTCTCTAGTGCTTATTTAATCCAAGACAGTATTAATGCTCACAAGGGGTGGAAGGTCTCCTCTGGGAAGGAAGAGTTGGGTATAGAGTGCATACTACACAATGTCTTCTATTAAATTGGAAAATTTTTTTTGTTTGTGTTGCAACAATCTCTACCAGGAAGCCAATATATGTTACACAGATAATAATTCATGTTTACATCTCCAACTAGAGCCATCTTTCCTCTTTCATTCAATATGGAGAGAATATCTGAATCCTGAGAAAATTAGGTGATTTGGACCATTTGTTCAGTGGAAGTTTTGAGACCAAAAAGTAGAATCTTTCATTTCTCACTGTTCCATATAATGCACTAGATTTAGTGAATGTCAAGGTCTAATCTAAAGTATTAGACCTTCACCTTTGCTGGATGAATGTAATACTAGATTGTTGAATTGCATACTTTCTAACTTTGGCCTGTGGATCTCAGGTATTTATATTCTACATTTAAGTTAATTTTGATGAGCATTCTTCAAGATAACAAGATATTTGTGTATTTATTCAGATAACAGCAAACACAAAAGGAAGGACGTGAGCTCATATATATTAAAATTCTCTTATATTTTAGTTACTTTACAATAGTTGTATTATTTATTGCCATTAAAAATAAGACAGCAGGCCCAAAATGGAGTCACTTATGCTAAGCCCCATGTCACTAACATGAGACTGAACTTAATTATAGTTTTGGCCTCTCTCAGAAATGGAATCTTAAACCAGTCAATCAAGAATCTCCTGGTCAGTAATAGTGATGTAATCTAATTGACTCCTGCCATTCCCCACAGGGAAGTGACCTTGCTGCAAAGAACCTACTGTTTGCCTAGTATAGTTTCCTTGTTTCTGTTCCTTTCTACCTATAAAAGTCTTTCATTTTATATAGCTCCTTGGAGGTTCTTTTTATCTGCTAGATGAGATGTTACTTGATCAAGAATCATTCAATAAAGACAGTAAGATTTTTAAAATTTACTCTGCTAAATTTTGTGTGTGTTTTTTTAAATTTATGACAACTCTATAAGGAACTTATCATCCTCATTTTTCCCACATGGAAACTGAGGCTAAGGAAGGCTAAGTAAATAATTTACCTAATGCCCTAAGTGGAAGTGAATGCAAATAATGTCTGCTTGGCAGGAAAACTCTCTATTAACCATACTTATTTGGCTTGATGAGGATTTCTATGCATATTCTACACCTTTGGAATGTAAACATTATCCTTATCCAAGAAGAGCTAAAAAGAGTACTAGAAGATTTTATTACAAGTAGAACAATCTCTTGCTCCATTCCTTCTATCTTCTTTTCCCATAGCCAAATATTCTTAATTCTCAAATATGCTTCTTCTTGCTCTTGTATCCAATTGTCTATATAATGTTATTATCTGTTAATTATTAAATCAGTTTTAGATATTATTTATTTTGCATTTTAATAGTTGAAGATTTAACCATTTTTATATTTTCCACCTTTCTCTAACATTTGTATTACTCTTGAGGCTAAGTATTATCTTGTTTATTTAATTGTTTTTATTTGAGAGGAAGAGAGAGAGAGTACGTGCACAGGTAGGGGAGGGGCAGAGGGACAGAGGAAGAGGGAGAAAGAAAATCCCAAGCAGGCTCCACGCTCAGCACAGAGCCTGACACAGAGCTAGATCTCACAATTGTGAGATAATGATACAGGCCAAAATCAAGAGTCTGATGCTTAACTGACTGAGCCGCCCAGGAGCTCAGTTCAGTTTGATATGTGCTAACCAATTATTTGTTTCCAAAAGCTCCAGTGGATCTGCCAAATACTATTTAATAATAATTATTCAAAGTGATCAAATTCTGTTTAAAATCAGTATTCTGCTCCCTCTCCCTTTCAAAGGGACTCTCCTTCCAAGGCCTGCCATATGCTTACTAAACTTGATACTTTTCTCGGAAGTTCTGCTACAGAGTTTGTAATCCCCAGCCCTTCCTTCCCTCTTTCCAGTGCTGAAGTCCCTGTTTTGTGGATCTGATGTTTCTCTTTTTTGGTTGACCCATCATGTTGCTCAAGTACGCCCTATAGTGGTTTCCTAAGAAATTATTTTTGGGAGATACATATTCTGAATCTTTGAATGTCTAAAAATGTCAGTATTTAGTTAATGGTCTAGCTGATATTCTAGCTAAGTATTTGCTGTATAACACATGACACTGAACTTTAGTGGCATAATGTTACAACTATTTTATTATGTTCACAAATTTTATGGGTCAGGAATTTAGGCAGGCACAGTGAGGAGGGCATATCTTAGCTCCACAATGTCTCAGAATTGAGCAGCAAAGACTTAAGGAAGGGTCTGGGAAAGAGTCAAATGGCTGAATCATTCAGAGTTTCCTCATTCACAGAGCTGGTACTAGATTGGATTCAGCTGATGGACTGATGTGCCTAACCAACACAATCAGTATAAAATTCTAGGTTTAAACATCATTTTTTCCCCTTTAGAATTTGAAGTACTCAGTGGGAATATCTAATCTGGAAACCAGTGATTTTCAGTTTTATCTTTTTTTTGGCATTTTTGGGTAAATTTTGCATTTCAATTTTCTTTTTTTTTAAGTTTATTTTTGAGAGAATGCATGTACATGTGCAAGTGGGGTAGGGGCAGAGAGAGAGAGGGGAATGGAGGATCCTAAGTGGGTTCTGTGCTGAGAGCCAGAGAGCCCAATACCGGTTTCAAATTCATGAACCGCGAGATCATGACCTGGACCGAAGTCGGATGCTTAACCAACTAAGTCACCCAGATGCCCCCAATTTTCTCTTTTGTTAATTCTGAAATTTATATTGGTTGTATAATGCTTTTTTAACTTGATCTAACTCTTGTATGTTTCCACTTTAGTTATCCATCTTTTTGATATTTTGTTTAACTTTCTAGATATTCTCAGATTTACCTTATCATTTAAAAATTCTATTTTTAATATATAGGAGCTCATTTTTGTTCTCTGATTAATTTTGTTCATAGTATTCTGTTTCTGGATCATAGATTAAGTATCATTTCTTTTTTATTGGATGGTATTAATAGTGATAATTAATTTTTGTATGCTACCGGAGTTATCTTTGTTTCATCTAAATTATTTTCTTTTTTGTTTTAGTCTCTCTGTTTGACTCTGAAGAATTTTCTCAAAGCCCTGGTAATCCTTTACCTTCAAGAAAGTGACCTGAAAAGATCATGGAAGTAATTTGTGTGGTGATGGTAATAGTAGTGGGATAGTCAATTCTAGAGGCATTCTAGAGGAAATTTCTAGCATTTTCACAGAAAGATGACAAATATCAATATCTATGTAGGTCTTTTATCATTTAGTTTCTCTGATGAAGAATCCACCACTCTCTTGTATTAGAAGTATATGCCTAGTATCAGTGTCGGGAACAGCATGAAGTAAGGTGGCTGGGAGGCCTCACTACTCATGTGCAGATTTCATTTAATCCTTGTTTTTATTCTGGCACCTGACTTCCCTCTTCCACTATCTCTAGTTTTTTTTTTTTTTTTATATGAAGTTATGGACTTTCACAAGATTTGGAAGCATTAATAATGGTGGGAGACAGAGATCTGTGATCTAACACCTCTTAATTAAGGCTTTCTACCAACCCTGTCTTTTGAATCTCAGCCTAACCCTATCCTTTTATGTTATTTAGTTCCAGCAAGAATTATGCCTTTTATGAGTTCTGGGAAGATTGGCTCAACTTCTCTTTATTATTCCCATCCATTTAAGTTTCAGTTCTGTCTCTTCTGTCATGTAAGTTACTTCTCCTTCTTCCACTTTCTAGCTTCAAAATGAGTTGAATATTTATCTGCCTATAATCACCTCTCTTGTTTTCTTTGTCCTTTTGGTTTGTGTATTTTCATTTTCATTTACTATTACCTCAATATGTTTTATGGAGGCAGTGGCAGGTAAACACATTTTGTTCTGCAGAGTGATCTGAAAATAATAATAAATGAACTTCAATTCTCATAAGCTTAAAATGCAATTCATTCCCACTTTTCATACAAATAAATTCATCACAGTCTAATGGGGGTGGTGGTCAAGTGCAATTGGGCACTTTTCACCCTGTGGTCATTTAGGAATCCAGGCCCCTTTCAATTTGAGGCTCTACCACCCACCAGGGCCTTGGTAGCCTACTGGATCCTCTGCATATTAGGGAAAAAGACTCTGTTCTTTCCTACATCTAGGGTGGAGATAACTGCAGATTGAAGAGTTACATATCACATTTGTACCTGTGGCTATGACTAAACTTAAGAAAGGCTCAGAAATGTAGTCTGGCTGTGTCTCTGTGAAGAAAGGGAAATAAGTTTTTTGAGCATCTAACTTATGCTGCTGGACACATCTATTCTATCTCCTATTTAATCAGAAGTTTCTAACATATTTTCATGCCAAAATGTACTCATCAGGTAAATACATGAACATAGTTCAATATCTAATTTCTGCATGTAATTTATCATTTAGGATATACATGCAATCTCTAATTTATGATAACCAACATGTTGGTGAAAACTTGAATAAAACCTAATAAAAATTTCTTTAATTTAATTGGGAAAGAGGAATCTAACTTTAATTTTTAATCTATGACTATAATTTTTCTGTCTATAAACCTGAGGTGGTTACTGGTACCCTTCTACTTGTATGACCTTTTTCAAAAATATTAAAAGGATTTTTTATTTAGGATATTCTCTTAATATCTTGGAGGAAAATCACCATGGAAATGTCAAAGGACAAAACAATTTGTTAAGGGAGGGAGATTAAAAAAACCAAAATTTGTTATTTTTCACTGACACGTTTAAGTTATTGGTTCTATTGCATAAACTCTGTACTGGATTATCTAGACAGCTATCCTGCCTGCCATTTTACCTAATTATAAATCAGATGCTCCAGCTTTAACTAATTATAAATTTTAATGTCAAGTACTATAATCATTTATTTTCTGGCAAACTGGATTATATTAACTATGTATCTTGTTGAGAAGTTCTTTTGCAAATACTAATGTTCATTCTATGAAACCCATGTCCATGCATGTCTGGCTACACCAGTTTTGTGTTAGGTAAAACAACCAAAGTTAATCTGTTCATATGAACACCTTTTTAAATGACATGCTTTTCTTGTACATGAAGAGCAGCCTTTCATTTAGTGCCAATATCACTCCTTGACAGTAAATCGAATGTTTAGATAAGCAATAACTCTTTTATTTTTTTCACTTGTCAGTTTTCAAATTTTCCAAGAAAGAAGGCCCAGTGACAGAGGAGAACAAATATGTGAATAATCTGCCCTACTCTCTATAGAGGTGAATTCTGGAGGCATAGCCAGTTATATGCAGTTGGCTGCATTTAAATATTTTAAAGTTTTTATCATTACAGTTTATATACATTTAACACTAAAGCCAATAATATATTTTGTTTATTTTAACTTAAAATATTATTCTCCTTCCAAAACTGTCCAATTACATTTATGCTCAAGGACATACAATTAAAAAAATTTATTATGTTTATTTATTTTGAGAGAGAGAGTGCAAGTGGGGAGGGACAGAGAGAGAGGGAGACACAGAATTCGCAGCAGGCTCCAGGCTCTGAGCTATCAGTGCAGAGCCCGACATGGGGCTTGAACTCATGAGGGTGAGATCATGACCTGAGCCAAAGTCAGACACCCAACTCACTAAGCCACACAGGCTCCCCAACAACATACTATTTTTTTCCAGTGACCATGCTTTGTATTTCTCAGCCAGGTTGGATAAAAAAGTAGTGAAAATGTATTATAAATATCAGTGTTCTCTTTCCCTATTGTAGAGAAGATGATAAAAATCTATGACTTTCACTTCAAACTTTGTGCAGCTACTATTTTTTTTTTGCTGTGCCAATAGAGTTTTATATCTATTTAGTGACTGATAGAGAATTTAGATAGTAACCCAGTTATTTGTTTTATCTTTCTATTATATCAATTGGGCCAGCATTTTTTCAGATTTTTTTCTGTATACTTGTTGAGCTCATAATTACTGTAAGAATTGTGGAATCCTGCTGAGATGTGTAAGCAGATAGGGAAAAGTCCATTGGTTAATTGTGTGGGTTTTGCATTATGTGAGATGTTGAACAATGCTTTATATTTATACTATTGTCATATCATCACTGCCTTTATAAGAAAAAGTGGTAAAGTTGAAATCGTATACCTTTAATTTTCTCAAGCTACAGGTCATGCCACAAAATTAAATAGCACCTTTCAAAATGATAAAATCTTAGATAATGATTACAGTCTAAAATATATGCAGAAATTTATCACTTATGAAATGTGTAGACATTGAGACTTCATTTTAAATTTCCTATTAGCAGTTCAAAAACTGAGCCCGTCTGCTCATCACCATTTTTCAAACCTTTTTGTTAGTTAAAAAAATATTTTCTTTCTAAAAGATCCTTCTTCAGTATTTTTCAGCCAATATTTTCCCAGTTTCTTCTCAAACTTTTCAATTGTTTACTCTAAGCTTTTCCATAGCATTTCCCCCATTCTTTCTGACTCTTGTTTTACTTCTGTCAGATTTTCCTTAAAAATAATCATTTTTTAAGGTTGGATTATATGAAATTACTGATAACTAACTGTCTTTTAACCTACAAAACTGACAATTTTATATTCAATCTACAAGTAATAACTCCATCCTACAGGCTCTTTCTTTTAATGTTAGATTTCTCAAACATGGCATTTAGTTTCTCACAATTAAATATATTATCAATTCTTAATCTCTTGTATCTCAAACTATTTCATCTGGATCCCAAAGGCCACCAACACTCCTGCATTGCCTAATTAAGTTACGTCTTCTAAATTCTCTTTCCTTTCGCTCTTTGCAAATTTTGTATACATTATAATTTCTAGAGAAACTAGATTCTTTAAACTGATTGCTTTAAACTTTTTTTCAATGTTTATTTATTTTTGAGAGAGAGAGATAGCAGGAGCAGAGGAGGGGTAGAGAGAGGGGGAGACAGATAACCCGAAACAGGTTCTTCATTGTCAATGAAAAGCTCAATGTGGGGCTCAAACCCACGAACTGTGAGATCATGCCCTGAGCAGAAGTCAGGTGCTCCCCCGACTGAGCCACCAAGGAGCCCTAATCACTCTGATGCTTTAATATCCTGGCAGTCCGTTTACCTTTCTGTCCTTTCTTCTTTAGCTCTTCCATGGCTCCTCTTGCTTTATTTTTATTGTGAGTCTTCCCCATGTCAGTCTGTGGACACAATTTCTTTTGGCTTTGATATATATTTTTTTTTTCTTGGAGACTTCCACCCAAACTCATTGTATTGATGATTGTTATGTGCTACTTTATGTCCCCTAAAATTCATATATTGAAGCCCTAAGCACCAGTACCTCAGAAAGTGACTGTGTTTGGAGATAGGGCTTTCAAAGAGGTGATGAAGTTACATGTGGTCTTTAGGATAGCCCTAATCCAATCTGGTACCAATAAAAAAGAGGAAATGTGGGCCCACAAAATGACACAGGGAGTGTGCACGTACAGAGAAGAGACCACACGAGGGTACAAAGTGAAGGCAGCTGTCTACAAGGCTCATCTGCATCCTTATGAGCAAGCCAAAGAAAGAGGCTTTGGAAGACACCAAACATGCTGACACATTGATCATGAACTTCCTGTCTTAAGAACTGTGAGAAAATAAATTTCTGTTTAAGCCACGCTGTCTGGGGTATTTTGTTATGGCAGCCCTACCTAGCAAACTAAACAATGATCTATGTCTTCTTCACTTTTATTTTCCTATGGATTAGAAATCCTGGTAGATGTTTCATAATAAACAAATGGTGCTTGAACAAATTTGGAAAACCACTGTATTGAGATTTGTAAGGCACATAAGATATTAAAGACTCAGATGTTCTGCAGTAAAGGATTACTTTGATTCAATGCTTCTCAAATTTATACTTATTTGGTCATGACTACTTTTCCTTTTCTTTTTCTACCTTATTAAATACCTTATAACATCCCATGGAACATACTTTGGAAAATGCTATTCTATGTCTCCCACTGTAACCTCAAAGCTCATATTTTCAGTTATGAATCTCTACTTGCCTAATAGTAATTTCTACCTTCATATCATTGGTTTTTCTCTCAAAACTTTATTTGGTTTTCTGTATTTCTGTAAATTTGGTTTCCCTATTATCCAAGCTCAAACCCTGTGCCATTTCTTAGTCTTCTCTGTTTCCCATAGTGAACAAGGTAAAAAGTCCTGCCAGTTCTTTTGTAGGCACTGATTCCCTCATATCATTCTAAGCAGAAATCTATCATGATATGTTTGGTTTATTGCAATAGGTCCCTTACTGTCCTTGGCTTTTTTTCTCTTCAGGCTGGATCATACCACAAGACTCAAATGTCCAACATTCTTTTATCCATAAAGTTATTTTTACCTTTATTCTCTACTGATCCAAAACCTTTTGTTATTCCCAGTTATCATCGGTTTATCACAAACTTCTTTGCTTAACATTTAAGATTACTTTGAATTTGATTCCAGCTTCTGTTTTTCTGCATTATTCCTCTAGTAGAGTTCTCTGTTCTATCTAGAATCATCTGAAATATCTTTAATTCAGCTGGGTTCAGCAAACATTTACTGAGTATCAGTTAGGTTGACAGTCTGTGAATTTCTAGTGAGTCAAATACTTTGCTAGTTCTGCAAGTGTTGCTCACTTCCTACTTCCCCTCCCCTTTGAACGCTTCTTCCTTCCCAACATGGGATGTGATGTAACAGTCATTGTGACTCATTTGTTCATCTCATAAAACTGACTATATATTTTCCTCAATTGCTACTGGGATTGGGGCTGATACACCCATCATAAATTGAAAATATTGTAAGTCAAAACTGCATTTAATACACCTAACCGATAGAACGTCATAGCTTAGCCTAGCCTACTTTAAATGTGCTCAGAATGCTTTCAATAGCCTGCAGTTGGGCAAGATGATCTAACACAAAGCCCATTTTGTAAGAAAATGTTGAATATCTCATGTAATTTATTGAATATTCTACTGAAAGGGAAAACCAGAATGGTTATATGGGTACAGAATGATTGCCAGTGTATCAATTATTTACCCTTATGATTGTGTAGTTAACTGGGAGCCACTCCCCAGCATCATGGAAGAGTATTAAAACATATATTACTACCCTGGGAAAAGATGGAATTTCAAAATTTGAAGTACAATTTCTACTGAATGTATATTGTTTCTACACCATTGTGAAGACAGAAAATCATAAGTCAAACAATTGTAAGTCAGAGATCATCTGTATTTACTACTTGATCAAGTCCCTGGGGATATAGCAAGAAATAAAAACTCCCAGTAGGAGTGAAAGACAAAAGAAAACAAATGTGTATTTTAGATGTTCATATATGCCATTAAAAAATATATTCATGTGATAGCGAGTGACAGCTGGAAGGGATAAAATGATAAGTGGAGGCAGGAAGACTGAGAAGGAATCAACCTGGGAAAATCTAAAGTGAGAAAATTGCTGTCAGAATAATTGCAAAGGTCCTGAGGCATGTTAGAACTTGAATGTTTACAAAGTAAACCAAATTATGAACAATTGACTTTAAGTATTCTAGAATTAACAATGGATGATTATGCCTATGTTCCTAATTAGCATGTCTTTTATTTCTCAGTGACTGTCATTAAATCTTCCTGTTCACCCCAAGCCAAGACCAAGTTTCATCTATAAGTTTCCATGGCAATGTGTTCACTGGCAGACTAGGTTTTCAGCATGCATTCGATTGCTCATTGTGTACTAACACAAACATTTTTTGTATAGATAACTAGTAGTTGCACTATTTAACATTTTAAATAATGTATATATATTTTGCTTTACTTTTAAATTATAAAATTAATGAAAATAATATACATTTTCAAACACCCAGGAGCTGCCTATCAGAGTGTGATTGAACATAAAAGTTGTCTTTGTAGACCTTGAATTCTAGAGCAAAACAACAAAGCAAAACAAACAAACAAAAAAAAAACACTGAAAATAATTGTGGCATACACAGACATAGAGTAATTGAGAATAGAATCCATATTTGAGTCTTGAAACATTTAAGCATTAAAACAAATTGTGGTACTCTGCTACTTCAATCTATAGCTGTGGTCAGAAAATATCAAAATGGAATCATACATTAAGCTATTCCAAGAAAATATTTTATATAAGCATAATTGCCATTTATGGTGACTACATGGTGAAAAGTAGAGGCAGACAGTGAATAGCCCAAGCCTACCCATGAGATCTTGACCCACATTCTGCCCTGTTTAACCACTTCCAAAATGATCTTTAGGGGATGTGTGTATAGAGCAAATCAGACAGAAATCTCTTAACTTCTGACTGGGTTTTGATACTAACTTCTGTGCAATTTCCAGGTGAAGTTTACTAGACCAGCTGTGAGTTATAAGATCACTCTTGTCACTTTTGCTCAATTTCTAGACAAAATGCCAGCTTGTCACATTTCCCCGACCTCTCTAATTTTGGTATTGAAGGGATTAATGCCATTAGTTTTGATTGGGTTCAAGAAGGACAAAGAAGAAAAAGCAACAAGTGAAAGAAAGAAAACTAATCTAAATTCTGGAGCAGGGTTTACCTCATTTCCAAATTCAATACAAACAACAGTGGTGGAGAAGGAGGGAGAGAGAAATGTGTCCTGGTCCGTTTTCAAGAAGAAAACAGTTTGAGTTCTTTTTATTGCATGAGTCACAGGGTAGTATTAAAAGAGGAAATTATACAAAAAAGAATAAAGGAAGTAAAAGAGAAAATCATGAAGACCCAGGAGATACGACTCACATATATGTTGCCCACCTCAGACTGATTCTACTATGGGTCTTCTTTTTCACCTCCAACCCCAGTAGAGTGTGTAAGCAACCAATCATGAGGCTATAGATTAGAGTGTACTATCATAGATGCAATAATTGCTCCTGACACAGTGTAAATTAACTCCTAATGCTTAAGGGTGTTACAATCTGGGTTTATCTTGCTCCTTCATTCACTAGCTGGCATGTTGGGCTAATTACCTGTCAATGTGTAAGGGGGATAATTGTATTCCCTCATGGTGTTCACATGAGCATTATATGAATGCAATGACTAATATATAGTGAATGTTCAACAAATTATTTGCTGTTATTATTATCATTATACCTTGCTTGTTTGGATACAAAATATAGTTATGGAATTATAGAATTTAATATTTACCTCTCAAGTTCTAAGAACAACAGTTTTAGCTTGTGAGTCAAGTGCCCTATATTTGTAAAGATAATTGGTTTTATTTAGAAGTTGCTTGGATATTTTCTTAAATGGCAAAGACCTCTTGGATCCCTGCAGCATGAATCAAAAAAGTATGATATATTTAGCCTATCTTTCTTATAGAAAGAAAAGCCAGTATTTACTCCTAATTCAATATGATGGTATTATCTAACTTCTATTACCAAAAATAAATAGTGAAAGGACCTAACAAGTGAAAGAAATCTTAAAAAGGAAATGTTCCTGAAATGTTAAGTGCCAATGCTGGTGTACTAGCTATTTAGTTCAAGAAATCTCAGTGTGCCCATTTGAAATTTCAGCTAAAAAGGTCTCATTCTTCAGAAAAAGCACAACCAGTAACACAGTACAGCAGTTAATTAGGTTTTCCATTTTAAGAATAATAAAATTATTAATAGTCCTAATACTTTTCTATAAGGATTTATTTACTTCTTATTCTTGATGTCTTAAGTTCTAACACTTTTTAAAAATGTTTCAAGTAATTTCAAACTCAAATAAAGATGTAACAGATCAAACCTGATTTAGGACTTATGGATATGTTGAAAATAGTTAAAATTTAAAGTAATATTAAATATGGCAGTCTGTCCTGCCATAAATGTTCCTTATTTCTGCATTCTTAGATTCCTCTCAAATATCATTTTTATTTTGTGTGCTTCTCTTCTCCCCTACTCTGAAGAGGGTAAGCAGATTTTGAACCCAGGTTGTGACTTGAAAAATAATGCCACATAACTTTGGATCCACATTCATTGTTCTGGATATCTAGGAAAAAACGACAGAAAATATTTCATTTGTTCAAAGGGATATGTTTGCAACCATCTGGGACATATTTCTTGTGAAAATTTTAAGGTGATTTGTTCAATCTTATAACATTAGACACCTAATTTCAATCTTGACACATGTGAACTTCTAAAATTATAGAGTGTGAGGTCATGCCATAGAATGTTTTACTAAAGTTTCTGAAAATTGTAAGAGATACTGTATATAAATATATAGTATATAAATATTTTTAAAGGCAATAATAACTTTTATTAAACACACACATATTTTCAACTGATGTGCTTTGTATTCAGTTTTTAAATTATTACAGTATCTGGATGTCTTCTTTGGAAAAGTGTCTATTCATGCCTTCTGCCCATTTCTTCACTGGATTATTTGTTTTCCGGTGTTGTTTAGTAAATTCTTTATAGATTTTTGATACTAGTCCTTTATTCTATATGTGATTTGCAAATATCTTCTCCCATTCCATCAAGTGACTTTTAGCTTTGTTGATTATTTCTTTTGCTGTGCAGAAGCTTTTCATCTTGATGAGGTCCCAATAGTTCATTTTTGCTTTTATTTCCGTTGCCTTTGGAGATATGTTAAGAAATTGATGCAGCCGAGGTCAAAGAGGTTGCTGCCTGTTTTCTCCTGTAGGATTTTGATGGTTTCCTGTCTCACATTTAGGTCTTTCATCCATTTTGAATTTATTTTTGTGTATGGTATAAGAAAGTGGTTCAGTTTCATTCTTCTACATGTTGCTGTCCAGTTCCATTTACTGTCCAGCACCATTTGTTAAACAGGCTGTCTTTTTCCATTGGATACTCTTTCCTGCTTTGTCGAAGATTAGTTGGTCATATATTTGTGGGTCCAATTCTGGGTTCTCTATTCTATTACATTGATCTATGTTTCTGTTTTGTGCCAGTCCCATACTTTCTTGATGATTACAACTTTATAATACAGGCTGAAGTCCAGAATTAGGATGCTTCCAGCTTTGGTTTTCTTTTTCAACATTATTTTGGCTATTTGGAGTCTTTGTGGCTTCATACAAATTTTAGGATTGTTTGTTCTAGCTCTGTGAAGAATACTGGTGCTCTTTTGATTGGGGTTGCATTGACTATGTAGGTTGCTTTGGGTAGTATCGGCATTTTAACAATATTTGTTCTTCCAATCCATGAGCGTGGAATGTTTTTCCATTTATTTGTGTCTTCTTCAATGGCACATGAAAAGATGCTCAACATCACTCATCATCAGGGAAATACAAATCAAAACCACATTGAGATACCACCTCAACCCAGTCAGAATGGCTAAAATTAACAACAGATGTTGACGAGGAAAGGGGAACCCTCTTGCACTGCTTGAGGGAATGCAAACTGGTGCAGCTACTATGGAAAATAGTGTTCAGATTCCTCAAACAAATTAAAAATAAAATTATCCTATAACCTAGGAGTTGCAGTACTAGGAATTTATCCAAAGGATACAGGAGTGCTGGTTTGAAGGGGCACAAGCACCCCAGTGTTTATAGCAGCCCTATCAACAAAAGCCAAATTATAGGAAGAGCCCAAATGTCCATCAACTGATGAATGGTAAAGAAGAAGTAGTTTATATATATGATGGAATACTACTTGGTGTTGAAAAAGAATGAAATCTTGCCATTCAGAACAATTTGGATGGAACTGGAAGGTATTATGTTAAGCAAATAAGTCAGTCAGAGAAAGACAGATATTATATGATTTCACTCATATGTGGAATTTGAGAAACTTAACAGATGACTATAAGGAAAGGGTAGGAAAAATAAGATAAAAATAGAGAAGGAGGCAAACCATAAGACACTCTTAAATACAGAGAACAAACTGATGGTTGATGGGAGTGGGGGTGGGGGAGCAGGGGAAATACCATTGAGGCATTGAGGAGGGCACTTGTTGGGATGAGCACTAGGTGTTGTATGTAAGTGATGAATCATGGGAATCTACTCCTGAAACCAAGACTACACTGTATGTTAGCTAACTTTAGAATAAATAATTTAAAAAATTATTACAGTAACCATATGTAGGTACTCAGAAAGGTTAAGAAACTTACCCAAGTTTATATGATCAATAAGAAATAAATCTAAAATATGAACTTCGGTAGTCTAATTTTAGAGTATGTAGCCAGTCAGCTAAGCTCCAAAATTCCAGTCATACAGTGACAGTTTATAAAGAAAACTGATCTGTGAGTCACAAAAATTTCCATAGACAAGGAAGATGCTATGTTCTATTAACATATATTCAGAAAATAGAGTCACACAGCCACTAAATGTGAGCACAGGACAGTGAAAATACCATCCACTAGCTGGTTTCATGAGACATATTACCAGGAAATTAACTGGACAATTTTAACTGACCTTGAAAAGGAGCTATTAAGATGCCATAATCTCAATAGCTTGGAATCCTTCAGACACATATTCAGACAAGGACACATTTCTTTTAAGATATTCCAGGTCTTCTTAGAGATTGACAAAAATGAAACTGAGAAGTTGATGCTGTATGCAGTACTTGTTCCCTCACTAGACCACTCTTGATTATATTTAAAACTCTACCTCTTGCCTCTCTCAGGTTTGATTTAGTGACATTTCCCCCTCTCTAAATCTGACTCAAAGGCCTAATGATGGCATAATCAGGTGTGTATAGATATCAGATCTCTAGGCAAGGACATAGTATATGTGACTATTCACTTCTTACACATATATAAAAAGTAATGCATCATTTTAGGACTCAAATTAGGTGATGCAAAAATTTCAGATGACCATTCCACATTTAAGAATGAGCCAAATTCTTTTCCTGCTAAGCAGAACTTAATTTGGTAGTTAATAAGCTAATTTATTAATAACTATGTATGAATATAATGCATTTGATATACTACCATGATTTCTAAAAGCAACATTGTACCTTTATTAATTGGCATAAAATAACTGGAAGAAATAGTGGTTGCATAAGTAGAAGAACCAGCAGAGACATGGTGGCCAAGGGAGGAGAGAGTCCCAAGAAGAAAGGCATAGCTCAAACTGCCAGGTAGCAGACAAGTCAGAGAAGGACACTTCTCCCCAGACCTATGCTTGTGTACAACACTTTCTGATCTCCGATGTCACTTAAGGGATTCACGAAATGTTTGCTGCTGATGGTTATGGTTCTTCATAGTTATTTCCACTTGAAAACGTGGTTCTGAAGAGTGGAAACGTTTTAAGACTTAAGACAAAAACCTGTCATAGAAGTGAAATGAATGTTGAATGGAAAAGAGCCATATACTTGGCCAGCCTATAGTCTTAGAAATATTCAAATGTTAGAGTATAATTTGATACAATTCTTATTTGATGGATGAGGAAAATGAATCCCAGAGAGTTAGATGATTTTATTTAAATAGAGCACCCAGAGTTATGGTGAAGGTTATTATTGCTCTGGGTCATGGTGGTGTTGTGTGAGTCTATGTGTGTCTGAATATGTATATTGAGGTAATAAAGAAACTTCTTTCCTTCCTCTTCCTCTTCACATTTGACTTTCCTCACCTTTTAATTGGCCATTCACATAATCACTAAAAGATTAGAGTGTGGGAGACCTTCTCCTCCAAACATTCTGCACAGCTCTTAGCTGCCTGACTTGAACAGGTCATTTCACTTGCTTAGTATATTTATTGTGCATTTTTCATGAACTAGACTAGAAGATTGAGAATAAAGCTTGGCCAAAATGCATTTCTTGTCCTTATAGATACTGAAGTTTAGTAGGAGGTACAGAAATTAAGCAAATAATCACACAAATACACATGTAATACATTGCCTATAATGAGTGTCAAAATGCATGTGGAATTCTGAGAACAGATGACCTCTGCAGGATGGGATAACAGAGAAGGTCTTTTTGAGCATGTAACATTTAAACTGAAGGACGAGTACCAGTTGCATTGTGAAAAATAGGCGAATGTGTTTTACAGACAGATGGAAGGGCATATAACAGTGAAGTTCCGAAAAAGGCCCTAGTCAGCATGTTGAGTTAGGGAAGAGTAGCACAGCACGAGGCTTAAGAGGTGTGCAAATACTACATAATTGACAGGATTCTGGGCCCCATCAGTGTTTTGGACTTTAGCTTAGGTCCAATGGAACAGTTTTGAAAAGCTTTAAGCAAGGGTTTTAACAAGATCTAATTAGTATTTTAAGAATATCTATTTAGATGCTATGAGGAGGATTTATGGGGAGGAATCAAAAACAGAACTGAGCAAACAGTTGGGTGTTTTAAGTTTTAGGGAAAAATGTAGGAAACTTTGATAGTTTGAGGAACAATGAAAAAGGCTTTGATTGTTTAGTAGAGAGAGGGTCAAGTCTTGGATTGTAAAGGTAGCAGTGACAATGGACAGATGTGAACAAATTTAAGATATTTCTTTCTTCTGGAATCAATAAGTATTTTCCACATATTCGATATCTGGGGACAAGGCCATGTCATGGATGACTTCCAAGTTTCTGTCATGTGCAGCTGTGTGGATAAGGTGTTGTTACTGATATGAAGAACACTGGAAGAGAAGTTCCTTGGGCAAGGATTAAAGCTGGATTGTAGCTACTTAGTGAGATGAAAACAAAGGCAAAGTTTCTGATGTTTAATTCCTTCAGGGAATATTTGTCCGATAAACTTCACTATAGATAAAACCCGGGGGTAGGTGCTATGGCTGAGGAAATTATGTTCAACACATGATTACTGTTATTTAAGATCTTCCAGTAAGAATAACTACAGGGCATAAATTTTTGGTTATGTTGGACTTCTATTCAGCTGACTACCAAGTCCATCTCTGAAACAGCTGATCCAGGACTTAATTTTCTCAGTTTTTCTCATGTATAAAATAAAATGATTATATGCACATCATAGTCAATGGACTATTTAGCATCTATGTTCCTGTGAGCTTATTAAGAGTGCAAAATCTCAAGTTCCATGTTAGAGTTAATAAATCAGAATTTGCATTTCTGCAAGTTCTCCAGATAATTAATATGCATATTAAATTTTGAGATTTGCTGTTTTAGATGATCTCTCACTCCCCCAAAACTGGACTTACAGAGCCACATCACATCCTTCCCCTTGCAAAGTCTTGGTCCGGGGTTTGACTCGTCTGTATGAATACATATTAGTAGTAGAAGATGGAGAATTATGGATATAATTACCAAATCAATTCAGGAAACCAGTTGGAATATATGTAAGAGAGCTGGCATTATCTAGATAGGAAAACAAAGTATTATATGTTCCTTCTCATTTGGTTTGAACTTGCTAACAGTAAAAACAGATATTCTAGAGTTAATCTACTGGGCCTTGATTAGGCTTCATGTTTCCACTTATCTTTGTGACAATAACTTTGAATCCTTGGTCAATTTGTAATATAATCAATTTTATGGCTAATAACCCAGAGTAGGCATTAGAACAATTGGCAAGTACAATAATCCACAATCCACAATAATTACATATCATAATAAATATTATAATTATTATTTATTACTATTTATGAGCATGTAATGGTGATAATATTTACAAATGAAAACTACTTGGCCTATGTTTTGTGACAAAACTAAAGATACAAATTAAAGAAAAAATTATTATTAGGCCTTTGAAACATTCAAAGTCAAAGTCATGTTATTGAATTGTTGATTTCCTTTTCAACAACAATCTATATTCTTTATAGATCAAATGAAAAAAATATAATCATACTTTAAAATTGTGATAAAATTGTTTTATTTTCAAGCACATCTGGATTAAACGTATAAGCTCTTTACTTTTAATTAAATATATATTAAATTAAAAATCTACATTTAAGAATCATATAATTCAGGATAATTATTTTCCTTGTAAAGAAATTTTCACATTTTAGAAAGAATGAACTGAGTATCTTTAATTTTTTTAACTTTTTTTATTTATGTTTTTTTGAGAAACAGAGACAGAGCATGAGTGGGGGAGGGGCAGAGAGAGAGGGAGACACAGAATCCGAAGCAGGCTTCAGGCTCTGAGCTGTCAGCACAGAGCCCAACATGGGGCTCAAGCCCACAAACTGTGAGACTATGACCTGAGCTGAAGTTGGATGCTTAACTGACTGAGCCACCCAGGCACCCCTGAATGGAATATTTTTAAATGCTAATCTTATCTTGTGCTTTTAAAATATTATTCAATTTAGATAAATTAAATTCCTGCAAGTATTTTAAAAACATACCTACTGAGAAAAGTGAGGCTCCAAGTCATATAGAAATCTTAGATAATTTACAAATTTGTTCTTCACTATATAGGCAAAGCTAATTTCTGCATATTTATATTTCTTTTAATTGAATCTTAAGTTTCTTTATAGGCACATGAATTACTTACCCAAATAAATATTAAATTTCTGAGAATAAGAAGCATGTTTTCCCTCTTAGTTTTTTCAACAATGCATTTCTCAATGCATTTGTTATTGAGATAGAACAAATACTGATAACATTAATGAACTATACTGTAAAGAAATAGGCTTTCTTAATTTACCCTATTTTTATGTTGATCATTTGGAGAAATTTTGGAATTCTGGAATTAAAAAAACTTTGAGGTCATTTCTCTTGAATCTTAAGGCTCTCTAAAACCTATTTCTCTCCTGGCAGGTTTTGTGTACATGATTATAAAAGAGAGTTTGCGTTTTGGTTTAGTTCTATTCACTTACAACAGAGACAAAGCCAAAATATTTATAGTTCAACACTGAAGTCAGAGTTTCTTAGCACAATCTATGTAAAGTTATTCATTTTCTTCTACTTTTTTTTTTTTTTTTGCTTAAACTAGTGATTGGAGATAGTTTAATCAATTTTTATGTGTTCATACATGCCTAATACTCCTCTCCTTTATTAAATGTACTAATAAGTCCTATAATCCTTAAAATGGATTGTGGGCTCAAGCTGTCTTTGTTTTCACCTGAACTCTCCTTGGCAACCACAGAGACATACTTGCAAGACTCCAGATAAATCAGGAGGTCACAGACTATAGTTAATACTTATCATATCAATATGTCTCAGTCTCTCTCTCTCTCTCTCTCTCTCTCTCTCTCTGTGTGTGTCTCTTAATACCACACTCTATCCTGGATCCAATTTTTCTAAATCAAGAGAGGATATACAGTGCTACTTTCCACAATAAATATTTAACATAACTTAATGCCATAGGACATTAAATTGAATCCTATTATTTTGATATCCATCATAGGGGAAAAAAACATCTGTAAGTATTTCTGATGGCAGAAGAAGGAATGGATGTTAACAGTGGTGTAGTGGAGTTGCTGGAGTGCCAAGATTAACATTAAAAAACAGATTAGAGTTATGGTTTAGAAATTGGATGCAACATTTTACAGATGGGTGGAGTGAATGTAGACTGAGAGTAGAATTCCAACCCCCAATTGAACAGAATTATTACAATAGTAAAAAGACTTTTAGAGAATATACCTTTTATTCTGTTTTGTTTAAAAAATGTGCTTTCAAAATATTAAATACCTCTTCCCAAAGATTCCCAGTTTGTTTAGTTTTAAGAATTAAATATAAATTAAAAAATTATACTCTCATTTGGCATAATGTTTTAACTCAAGACTGAGGCATTTTGAAAATATTTAGCTATAACCAAAGAGGTAGAAATATTCTTGCTCATATTTTCCCAAATATAACCTTATAGTTCAGTAGCTAATTTGAAATGGATAGTTTCTTACTCATAAAAGTTTATATTTTAGTTTGAAATCAAGCAATATTTTCTGTAAGACTTTATTTAAATAGAAAAACATGTATAGTTTTAAGTTGAAATATTTATAATATAGAATAGAAAATTTAAAGTTTATTTGTCTTTGATTATAGATCCAACTTAACATCAAAATATTGTATATACTTTTTCTGAGTACTAAATTTGTAATTCTACATTGTGACCATATTCAGAATTCATAAAAAAGGTTTGTGGCTTTCTATATATGAAATATGCATGTCTGAGAAAACCGGTATTTAATTACAATACGGTAAACCAATTTAGGCTTAAAGTTTGAAGCATATCTAAAGATATTTTATATCTGAAGAAAATTTCAAAAAGTTTGAACCTGGACCTAAGATTCTATGAATCTATGAATGAGATATTAATAGATACTAAGTTTACTTATCACAGATACATTTCTAAAAAAAGGAAATAGTAAATTGTAAAAGTGCAATTTACTTAACATGTATATTATTGTATTCTGATGCTGAAGTTATTATATATTTGGATGTATGGTTCAGAATGTTTAGAACTTAAAAACCATGTAACTGTAGAACTTCAAGAAGCTAGTTCACTAAGAATTGGGAATACCCAATAGATAATCTTTTTGAAAACTGTTCACTTTTCTATCACCAAAGTTTCCAATAGGAAATTTTCCCTATGCTCAAAAATATACTGTTGAATTGGATGTAATCAAAATGTAATGTCAGGGAGGTGAAAATACTTAATGGAAGAAATCTAGTAGATTTTCAATCTTGAACAGAAAAAATATATTTAATGTACAATACATATTAAGATTTCATGATGTATTTTCTCTTTTTTTCAACATTTTACAAACATGTTGATTTTCATCCGAAGTGCTATTGAAATGTGAGGAAAAAAAACTACAAAATATTCAGGAACCTCCATTTTTCTACTTTGTCCTTCCTAATGGTATATTTTACTCAAATAGTTGTTTTGCTTGGCATGGTTTTTAGAAAGCCTATATCTTATCTGAGTTTCTCTTTTTTTCCAAATAAGCCATGAAGAAACGAAGTAAGCAAAACTCTAGGAGTCTGTTAGCCACCCCATTGCAGTTAGTGGTTCTAAATTTTCAGAAACAGAATTTGAAATTAAGGTATAATAATCTCCTAAAAGATTTCCTTGAAATGAGCTTACTGCTGAATGCAGTGGCAATGTTATCTTGTTTTTCTCCTACCAGGGAAAAAGTCTGCTTTTCCACATAGAGTTTTATTTAGTTCTTATCATGAAATCTTCTTTCTCAGGACTGTCCTGTATCATGCTCCTGGGATGTCCTCTGGAGCAAATGTTCTATGGGACTTATTGGTAATTGGAAACAGATTTTAAAGCAATGATTATCACACAGTATAGCCATAGAATTACATAACTGTTGAATAGAATCAATTTTGGTAGTTTTATAAAATATATGTATGATGGACTGTGATTTTAATCTTTTTGTGTTTGTAAATAGAAATCTAAAGCATTTGTGGTAGTGGCAAGACTGAAAAAGACACGAGACTGGATGTATCTATTCACTTTGTTTTTAAATTTTGTTGATGAGTGGTTTATTTATAGCACACACTGATTTCATTAGCATAAGAGACAGAATCATAAGAATGAAAAAATATTATTAAATTAAAGATGCTACATAACCAAGTTGCAAGTGTTTATAGAAATGTGTGTACACACGAATACGTGCGCATATATACCGTGACTATATAGTCACGCTTTGGCTAATTTTCAATATTTTTCAAAAGCAAGATCCACAGTTTTAAATGTCTTTTGGGTGCAGATAAATACAGGATGGAGAAGAAGGTGGGGATGTTTTGGTTTGCATTCTACACAGTAGCTGGATTTTCCTACAAATTGAGACAAGTTTTTCAAATCATTTCACATTCCTATATCAACTCACTATCACATATTTTCTCTTGCTCTAGCTCTCATGATAAGTCCTGGAAATCCTGGGCAAGTTTTTCTCAGCAGTGTGATACATTCTATGTTTCTAACTCTTGAAAAGTATGAACTGTTTTATGTGCTATGTCCTTGGATTAATAAAATTTTTCAAAAGTTATTATGATAAATAGGGTAGTTTTATTCCAGATGTGATGCCCAAGTGATTATATACTACAGTAATAATGCAGTAAAGTGATCCAGGAAAGGCAAGGTATAATCAGGTGCATTTCACTTTTTACCATTATATAAGAGTACTTATTTTCTTTTATTTTATTTTTTAATTTTTAATTTTTTTCTTTTTAAATATAACTCATTGTCAAGTTAGCTAACATACAGTGTATACAGTGTGCTCTTGGTTTTAGGGGTAGATTCCCATGATTCATCGCTTACATAAAATACCCAGTGCTCATCTTAACAAGTGCCCTCCTCAATGCCCATCACCCATTTTAGGAGTACTTATTTTAAATTAACTTCAGCCACTCAATAAAGTGCTATGCAGGTATATTTTCACTTCCTCAATACAACAGTAGTAAATAGAGAAAGTAATCACCGACATTAGTCCCTGAAGTCTGCATAATGAATTCTCTTTTAACCTGGTGACCCATACAATTCCATGCAATGATTCAAATGACAAGAATGTTCACTTTAATACTGCTAACTATAGGTTTGGAGAGCACTCTGTAATTAAGGGGCAGGTGATTGAGAATCATTGATAAATCCAAACAACACCCATCATTCAGAACCTAGTGGTATGGAAGTCATTTACACAAATAACCTCTAAGTGCTCTTAATTGATGTGCAAGTGTATAATTTATACTATTTTCCTCTGGACCTACTCAACCAAAGCACTCATTTCCTGTTCAGTAATGGTGTTTGGTGTGAGATTTAGGACATTTATGAAACATATCCTGCCATTGATATTGAACATATTGGCTAGTGATTCATAGCTGATCCCATGGAGTGATAAGGAAAAACAAAACAAAAACCTGTTTTGGGATAAAGTTATTCATACCCAGATTTGAGTATATCTATCTGCAATGATTTGTGAAACAAGGTGGAGAATGCATAAATGGTTAAATGAATAAATATTTTCACATGGAAGTAATTTTCTTTTTTCTTCTGAATTGTTCTCTTTTATTTTTCCTTTGTTTTCTTTTGTTTTTGACACATAGCTTGATGACATTGCAATATTTTTAAAAGTTTACAGAAACTTAAGTGGGCAATTCATAACTTAAGCATTATGTACCACAGTGAATATTGTTGCGGGTAGCTAGCCTTGTTCTCAGAATACAAAAGGATGAATCTGCATCCTGCTCAAGGAACATATGCACTGTAAG
>CM053567.1:103977481-104126347 GCA_028646485.1 Cryptoprocta ferox
AAAGAGTTAGGGAGAGGGAGGGAGAAAAAACACGAGAGACTCTTGAATCCTGAAAACAAACTGAGGGGGGAAGGGGAAGGGGAAAAGGTAAAGCGGGGTGATGGTCTTGGTGGAGGTCACTTGTGGGGAAGAGCACTGGGTGTTATATGGAAACTAACCTGACAATAAACTATAAAGTTAAAAAAATAAATAAATAAAAAGTAAAACAAAAAAAAATAAAATAAATAAATAAAATTTAAAGAAAGATATATGCAAATAGTAATCTAAGAAGGCTGCAGAAGTTTTATTAATATAAGATAAAATAGACTTCAAAATAAAAGTATTGCCAGAGATAAATAGGGATATTTCATAACAATGATTCTGTTAATTCATTAGGAAGACATAATAATTACAAATATATATGGGCCAAAAAGTAGAGCCTTAAAATATGTGAATTAAAAATAGACAGAAATAAAAGGAGAAACTCTACAATCAGAGTTGAAGATTTTTTTTAACACTTTTCTCTGAGAAATTGAGAGCAGTAAGAAATAATTCAGCAAAGACATAGAAGATCAGAAAAATATCAATCACCTAGATCTATTTATATTTATAGATCACTGTATTTAGAACAGATATTCTTTTTAATTGTATATGAAATATTTAGCAAGGTAGAGCATACATTGGGCTGTAACACTAATCTCAACAAATTTTATAATAAGGTCACAAATCAGTAATAATAAATCTAGAAAACACTAAATATTTGGAAATCAAACAAAAAGCTTCCAAATCATCCAAGGAACAAAAAGAAACCATAGGTAAAATTTAAAAAATCTTATAAAGTGAATAATAATAAAAATTCAACATATCAAAATTTGCACAGCTAAATAGTACTAAAAGAAAAACATAAAGCTCTACATTTGTTTATTAGTAAGTAGAAAAGTATAAATGGCCTGTAGTAGATAGAAAAAGAATAGCAAAAAAAATAGAGAAGTATATCTATATTGAAAAACTTTCTCAATCTTTACTTTTTATAACATACTCAAAAATAAATTTGTGCATGATGGAGGAAAATATAGCAGAATATTGTTGTTATCTGTTGTTAGTCAAAGTTTTCTTAGGTCACAGAAAGCAGTGAACATAAAAAACTGATGATTTAGACTTCACTAAAATTGAGAACTATGCTTGTCAATAGTCACCATTAAGAAAATGAATAGACTAGCTTCTGACGGTGAGAAAATATTCTCAATATATATATCTGACAAAGAACTTGTATCCAAGACATAACGAGCCCCTAATATTCAAAAATAAAAATGTCAAATAACCCAATTAAACATAGACAAAATATCTGAACAGGCATGGACAAAATATCTGAACAGACATTTACAAAATAGATTTATCACAAAGGATATGAAAATATGTTCAACAGTTTTAGTCATCAGGAAAATGCAAAACAGTACCACAATGATATATGATTGCATGCCCAACCAGAATGGCTATCTATTTCAAAATCTGATAGTAAGTATTATTTGTGAAAATAAAGAACAACTAAAAGTTGTATATACTGTTGGTGTGAATGTATAATGATACAACCATATTGGACAAAGCTCTAGCTATCACTTATAAATCTAAATTTACCTGTATCTTATGACTCAGAAATTTTACCCCAAGAGATAAACCCTATATTCACAAAATAATTATAAATCTATATTCACAAAATAGTTTTAAAAAATGTAAATAGCCTAAACAGGAAATTTTATTTATAATGGTCCAAAATGGAAATAGCCTAATTGTTCATCAATTGATAAAATGGATAAACACACTGTGGTATATTCATGTGATGAAATATTACTTATCAAAAAAAAAAGAAACAAACTGATGTAACAGATGAAGCTTCAAATATTATGCAGCTCCAAAATATTATGCAGAGTGTAAGAAGTCTTACACAAAAGAGAACATATTGGATGAATTCATTTATATAAAGTTCTAGAACGAGTAAAGCTCATCTGTGGTATAAAAATTAGAATAGTAGTTGCCTCAGAGTGAGGATTGACTGGGAAGAGACACAAGGAAACTTTGAGAGTGATGGCAATTTATATCTTGAGAGGGGATATAGCTGCCCAAGTATATACATTTGTTAAGTGTATACAAGTTAAGTTTTGTGGATTTCATTGTAAATTTCATATGAAAATATTTTAAACAGCATTAAGCTCTGAGTAAAGATGTGCATGCTGAAGTATTTCTTGGCAAATGAACAGAAGTCTGTAATCCATTTGAAATGCATTCAAATAAGATGGATTAATAGATTGGTAGAGAGATGGCCATAACACATACACTAAAAACGGAAGAATCTAGGTGGTAGCTACATGGTGTTCACTGTAAAATTTTTTTAACTTTGTTATATATTTGTAAATTTTCTTAATAAATGGCTGGAGAAAAATACAGTATGAAAGGAATTCTTATACACTGTTGGTTAGAATTTAAATACATGCAACTTTTCTTCAAAGACCTGTGCATACACTCGTAATGTTCATACCTTGATATAGTTACTACACATTAAGAAACAATTCAACAGGAAATGACAAAAGATACTAAAAATTGTTTTATGTTCATAATGAGGCTTTAGAAAAAAATTAAATGTCTAATTTTAAGAATTGTTAAGTACACTCACATTGTTGAACATTGAATAATATATAGAATTGCTGAATCCCTATATTGTATACTTGAAAGTAATATAACACTATATGTTAATTACACTGGAATTAAAATAAAAAAGAAATGTGAACTAATTTTTATTTTACTTATTTATTTACTCTTGAGAATTGCTATGTAATTTTTTATGAACTTTTTTACTTTAGAATTGTTTTAGTTGGAAATTTATCTTTGAAAAGTTGCAAAGATAGTACAGCAAACTAGTATAATCTGCACTGTTTTCCTTCGTGCTAATATCTTACATTACTGTGGTACATTTGTTACAACTAGTGTACCAGTAAACTAAAATGTATACTTTATTCAGATTTTTTTTAGTTTTTATATAGTTCATGAAATGAAATACATCACAGTCATTAAAAATGATTTTAAGGAATTTTCAACAACATAGTAAAAGGCTTGTGATAAAATATTGAGGGAAAACTTACCCTGATTACCATTAGGTAAACCGTAACTTGAATGGAACTTTATTATTTTTCTATAAAAAATGATCATGTTTTGCCTTTGTTTCCATTTTGCTCCTCTCTTCCTACTTCCTCCCCCTTTCCCTTCCTCTCTTCTTTCCTTCCTTCCTTCTTTCCTTCCTTCCTTTCTCTTCTTTCTTTCTTTCTTTCTTTCTTTCTTTCTTTCTTTCTTTCTTTCACATATATTTGGATTTATATATTTGATATACAAATACACATATTTACCTTTTGAATGGGATAAAAAGCAAAGCTATAATTGAATCACGTTTGGTTAAGATTGGCTTTTTAATTGAAATTGAAATATAAACATTGATACAAATTTATAAATAATAAGTCAACAACATATTTCCAAAGAAAATATTTAATACAATATGTCATATATGTTTTCTCAAACTAGTGATATAAATGCAAAAGATTATAATGGACTTCACCTGGCACAAAACCCATACAATGTGTTACAACATAAGAAAACAGAATGCAGGCTGACACGTAATGACACCCATCAAAATGTTGGAGGAAACTAGAAACAGATACTGTGTCGGGGAGTAATGGCTGTTCTTATGTTATATGGTGTGATTTGAAGAGGTTACCCAAAATGGGATGTGTAGCTCTTTTGCCCCAGGATCATGACTGCTGTACTCATGATTTATATAAACATGTGGCATTCTACAATGCTCCTCCTCCATAAAAATCATCCTTAGCCAGCTGGGTGATGTTAACTAGGAACTAATCATAAACATCTGGTTAGTTTACATACATGTTGCCTTTATTCCCATATTTTCACTGAATGAATTATCTGTTCACTTTCACACAAATTATTTTAGCTTTTTTTCTCATAATGGAAAAGGAAAGGAAAATGTTTTCTTTAGTATCTTTAGCCCCAATAATTTGTGTTTGTTTATTTCTTGAACCAACACAAAATTTAACAAAACTTGTTTCTGCTTGAAATACATAGTCTCTTTCTTAACATTTTATATGAAAATCTCTGACATTTTTTTCAACTTAGCAATACATTTTTATGTAAATAGTAGCCTATGATATGCTATTCTGTTAGGAAAGCAATCAAAAGTTTTTCAGATCAGTCTTATGTAAACTTATTTCTTTGAGGAATACAACTAAAATAGTTGTATACAATTTAGGTATTTAATTTATGAGTGATAGCAAACACACCCCACCTAGTCATTTATCAGCTGTTCTCTCTCTTTTCCTGCTCCTCTCCCTCCTTTCTTTCCTTCCCCCTCTCTCTTGTACTCATCTACAAAGTTTTGCTAAAAGCATAAAGTCCTGTATGGTATTTTTGTTATACGAGGCTACTTCCTAAAATTTATGAATATTTGATTAATGCATTTACCCCTTTGGTCTGTTTTCATCACACCTTTGTAGAAGAAGTATATCACCATGGAAAACTGGAAAAATATGAATATCAGGAACATATTTTCTTTGAAATTCTTAAATTCTGATTTGATCCACATTGTTTAACACAAATTCCAAAAATAAAAGTACATGCCAGGAGGGATAAGATTTCTCTTTGTTCAGGCTGTCAACAAATGTTGACATTCTTCCTTTGAAAAAATATTGACAAGATATCCCACGTGGTCTTTTTACCCATTTCCATTTTCTCCCCTGTTCTTTAAAATTAATTATCAAAATTTCACATGAAATTTATCCCTAACAGAAAACTTTACTTAAATTTGTCTCAGTTTGCCTGTCCATGTATCCCTTGAGCCAGGACAATTTTAAGTTTTATTGTTTTGCTTTTTGTGTATATTCTATGTTCTAACTTTCTAACTGGAAAGACTAAGCTCTTGTTTTTCTAACAAGATATCTTATTTAAGCTAATATCATTTTATTTACCTTTCGATAAAATTGTCACCATACTATCCTAGCAATAACTGTATTCTCTAGGCAATCATAAAGCTGACTATATGGAATTGGGTTTACTTTTTTGCAAAGCAGTGTAATAATAACGCTTTGAAATTATATGGTAAATTATATTTTAAAGGATAAGTTACTTCACAAATGTAATATATACCACAAATATTCCAAGAGACTTTGCAACTAAATAATTTGCAGTATTAAAAAAATTGGACAAGCAGGAAAAAGGTGACTAATATCTCTATTTATGAGGGAATGGTTAGTACCAAATACTGCATTAAGCATTTTACATATGCTGTCATATTCCATCCTGATATTGGCTATTATCTTTATTTTACAGAGAAGGAAACTGAAGCTCAGGAATTCAAGTTAATTATCTAACATTATCTGACAAACAATTGGTGGAGTCAGAATTTAAACTCATGACTGTCTGAATCTGATTCTTGTATCTAATATGCATAAAGAAAATACAAATTTAAAACTCAAATTACAAATACCTGTATGGTGGTTGAATATGAATTTCCATTTTTCTTATGTTACCACTGTGGTTTATTTATACTGTCAATATGCCTAGAGTTCCTAACCAGCCTAGAATTCTTCTGTTAGAAAGTTTCAATGATTTTTTATTAGAATTATTTTTTAAATTAATTCCCAAAGCTATTCCTTATAGATGACAGGCAAAAAGAGGCAAATTTCAAAGTTACCTGACAATTATGATGTGTCCTCCTATATTCTATAGAACAGCTGCCTGAAAACACATTCAGTAGAAGTTGATATCCTTGCCGTCAAGGATAGGCAAGCCTGTGCAAGGCTGCTCTAGCTCTATATTCATCTAAGGTACATTTGAGGTACTCAATATATATTTCCAAAGGGAATCCATAAGAACTCTTAGAGTAGGGGATGAATTTTGTCTTTCACTGTTTTTATAAGGTAACACTTTATATTCATGATGACTGAACATTTAGATTGAAGCAAAAGCATTTCATTTTTTTGGTTGGGTGATAGAATGGCTAATCAGTTTATCTTTCTGGTACTATAGTGTGTGCCTCCAAAAACTGTACTCCAATTTACCTTTAATCTTTAAATTCTACACTGTGGGTCCCGGGTTTGAGAGGAAGGGGATGGGCAATGGGAAACAGGTAAGAACAGTGTAAGGGAAAGAAAGCAGGGTTGAAATAGTAAAATAAAAAATAAAAAATAAATAAGTAAAAAATTCCAGAATGGGAAAATTCCTTCCACAGAACACCCAAAGTGCTACTTTAATCAAATGCAAACTATGGCACTATAGTATTCTACTTCGGAAAGCTAATAGTTGTGCATTACTTCAACACTGTGACTTCAAGGAATTTAATCAGTGGTTTTCCTTAGAACTTTTGCACCATATGAAATTTCCTCAGGGGACATGTGATTTATTAGTGGAGACTAGACATGAATACAAAAGAGCTGTAAATAAAGGCAGAAAACACTGAGTTATGAACAGTTACACAAATGCTGTCAATGACAAGTAGAATAAGGTTCACAAGAAGAGATGATTTTTGAGATGAGTCTCAAATAATAGAATTTGTCTAGGTATATGTGGGTAGGAATGGTATTTTACACATGAGAGGTATACTGAGATGATGTCCGGAGATAGATTCTCACTTGAGTATGTTTGATGATTAGCAACTGGAAAGATGGAGTTAAATCAAAGTGATGTGTATGCCTGGCAGAGCTATGTCTCAAGAGCCCCTGTCACAGTCTTTATTTTGCTTATATCCCAAGAAAAAATTGTCAGCCGGACATGCCACTTGTGTGCCTTTCCCCTTAGAATGTGTGTAAAGTATGTGTAAAGAAAAAGAAAGTAAAATTCAGCAACTGCCTTCCACCATAAAAGGGAGGATGGAAGGTGCCTGGGTGTCTCAGTTGGTTAGGCGTCTGACTTCTGCTTAGGTCATGGTCTCACATTGGGTTTTGTGCTGACAGCTTGGAGCCTGGACCCCACTTAGGATTCTGTGTCTCCCTCTCTCTGCCCTACCCCCACTCACGCTCTGACTCTCTCTCTCTCTCTCTCAAAAATAAACACACACACACACACAAAAAATTAAATTAAATTAAATTTTAAAAAATTAAAAAAAATTAAGGAAGGATGGAATGCTAGTCAGCTGAATAAAGAGCAATTACTTGAGGCAGTGATTGGAATGGTGGTCATTCTGTGGTCCCCAACATTGATGAAGAAAAAGCAGCTTGTCACTATCTCCACTGACATAAAGGAAGACCCACTAGAGCACATCTGGGCCCTGATGTGGAGCTTGGTGACCTGCGAGGGCTGAGGGATGTTTCTGGTTTTCTCTGCCTGAGGATGAGCCAAAAGGCCTCACCACCTAAAGGAAGCAGTCAGGACGCAGCTGCCCTAGCATCCTGACTTTCTCAGCTTTTCCCCAAGTCTTGTACCACAGAAAATTAACTGGTCAGCCTCCTGAATGCTTAGCCTTTTCCAGGTTCTGCCTTGCTCCCCATTAAAAAGTTAACACCCGATAGCTTGTAATTGCATTGCTCCTTCTCATGTTACCATTCACCCCCTCACCAGCCCGTCTTGATTTGGTGAGTGTAAGAGAAGTGGGGGTCCTTTCTCACCACCTCTGAATAGTCAGTGATATGACCTATAAACGTGGGAAGTACAAAATACTGGATATTATCTCTGCGGTGTGACCTTGGCAAACCTTAATTATCTTACGTGTAAGATGAAGACACTATGAATACTTATTATATGGAACTGTTGTAATACTTAAACCCATATATGTAAAGCTATTAAATGCATATTAAATGCTCAGTAAATTTAGTCATGTGTGTGTTCTATGAGAGAGAGACAGAGGGAGAGAGAGAGAGAGACCAGTGAATATTTAAAAGCTCAAACTTAAGTTGTACAATTAACCAAAACATGGAATTTAGGAACAGAGGCACTTTAGAGTATGGCTAGGGAGGGAGGTAGATGCTGTATTTTAGATACTGGCAGGATAGCCCAGTGGAGGTGTCTTGCAAACAATTGTAAAAGTGACTGGGACTGAACTTGAGAAACTATATAGAACATGATATTTTTAGGAAATTGATAGAGCGATCAGGAAAACATGTCTAAGGATAGAATTAATTGAAAAGGAAGAAAAAATGTTTTAAAGAAGATAAATCAATATAAAAAATAGTGATAAAAATAAAAAGAAAGGAAATTTTAAAAGAGGAAATAGGCATTAGACTCAAATGCTGCATAAAGTCCATAAATTGGGAATAAAATTGAAATACACCCAATTATGTCAAGTAAGTTTGTAGTCTAATTTATCAAGTAAACAAACTCAGTTTCCAATGTTTTCTAAGTAAATACATCTTAAGAAGTACAGGGAGGCAGGAAACCTGTGGTTTAAAATGTTAGATCATGACTTTAGGTCATTTTTTCAAAAATTAATTAAAAATTTCAGATTCAGAAATATATCACACCTGCCTCTCTATTATCATTCACATGAATTCCAGTTATCATGAAGACAAAGTTGGAGAGCTGCCTACTGAAAACCGATTTACATCATCAGTGATTTTTAACAAATGTTTGTCTCTATGTTGAACAGATACTGTTTAATATTGAATAAATACCCACTAGAATTAAATCTTTGCTTTTGAGGAGTCTAAGAAGCTTGAAATCTAGTTGGCAAGAGACACATGAAGAGATTTCAATGCAGTAAAGAAGTTTAGTGATTGACAGGTGTGCTGGGTGCTGTGGGAGGACCTGGATGGTGCAGTCTGGTCTCAGATTCCTTACAGAAAACCATGCCTACTTCAATTTTAAAGGATGCTTAGATATTTGCCGGGTGAAGAAAGGGGGAGTTTTTTCAATACATTGAGAGAATAAGTCAAGTCTCAAAAGCACAGTTACGTTGTGGAGAAAAGTAAGAGTTAATGCCCACCTAAAATATATTTTCTTGTTATCAGATGATGATGACCAAGCTTAACTGAAATAAACTTTTTGTCAAGTAGCACATTTGGTTTGCATTTTTTACCAGTGAATCCTACCGTTGGGATTTGAGTATGCATATATAGGAAGAGAATTGATTATTATCAAAGCTGTCAAGGCCTCTTTTTTTTAATTAGGTGTCAGTTAAAAAAGAAAATCATATTTAAAATCATATTTCAAGTACACTATTTACTAACTCCTGGAAGGAACAAAGATAATAAACTGTATGAAATGGTTGTGTGTGGATTAGGGGAGGGAAAACCAATAAAAATTCAGCAGAGAAAAATAAAACTTTTTTAAAGATGATATAATGGCACCTGTTGCCCAAATTTGTTTAACCAGGAAAATAATTACTTCATGTGGAACATTAATTATAGATGTTAGCTCTGTAAACTTTTTTCAAGAGTTTTACATTTTCTTTTTTTAATACTTTTTAAAGTTTATTTATTTTGAGAAAGAGAAAGAGAACGAGAGACAGAGAGACAGAGAGAAAGAGAGAGAGAGAGACGGAGAATCCCAACCAGTTTCTGCACTATAAGTGCAGAGATTGATGTGGGGCTTAAACTCAAGAACCATGAGATCATGACCTGAGCCTAAATCATGAGTCAGATGTTGAGCTGACTGAGCCACCTAGGCACCCCTAGAGTTTTACATTTTCTGATTACAAATTATTATTATTTTCTTAAAGTTTATTTATCCATTTTGAGAGAGACAGAGACAGCATATGTTGGGGACGGGCAGAAGGAGGAAGAGACAAAATCCCAAGCAGGCTCCATGCTGCCAATGCAGAGCCTAATGCAAGGTTCTAACCCATGAAACCATGAGATCATGACCTGAGCTCAAACCAAGATTCAGATGCTTAACTGACTGAGCCACCTAGGCACCTGATTACAAATTATTTTAAAGAAGAACATAAACTGAATCTAGTTTTGACAATACAGTGGTTACACATAAGCCTTGTCCTGATTTCTTTCCTCTCTAGTAAATATGCCTACTAAAATATTTTAGTAGTAGAATAAAGCATAAGTATAGATTTACTAATATTTTTGAGTGTAGTGAGACTCATTTTTTAAAATTTATCCATGCACATCATTTATTCGCTCATTCATTCATTTATTCATTCAACAAATAGTTATATAGCACCTCATATGTGCTCAATAGAGATGCATAGATGAATAGATGTCTAGTATTTTCTAAGTCCATGCTCTCTAATTACCTAAGTCTTTACGTTTCCCCCTGGAAAACCTCAGGGTTGTTGTGCATCACAGGTTATAAGAAGAAATAGACCTGGAACATATTTCTACAGAATCAATGGGACATCAAGAAATCTCAGCAGTGGTAATTAAACCATGAAGTCAGGTAAGATTGTTCCCGAGGTTCTCCGCCATTTCAGAAAGCTCATAAAACCCAATCAGATATCAAGAAACCTCTGTCAAGTCCAAAACCAAGAGGAATCCTCTAGAGCAGTATCTGAAAACTTTTTCTGTAAAGGTCTAGCTAATATTTTTTATTTTATTCATACAATTTCTGTATAAATTATTTAACCCTGTGGTTTAACACAGCTTAACGCACAGCAAAATTGCAGCTATAAACGGTATGTAAATAAAGGGGAATACATGTGTTTTAATAAAAAGTTATTTGTAAGCAAGCGGTGAATCAGATGAGACTTTAAAAATTTAAACAAACTGAAATTAGATAAAATAAGACTCAGTTCCTCAGTCCCACTAGCCATATTTCAAGTGCTCAATAGCCACACATGACTTACGGCTGCCATTTTGAATGGCACAAATTATAGAACGTTTTTGGCATTGCAGCAAGTACTATTGGACTGCACTGCTCTAGACTTTCTTATAGCATCTGTGTCTATTTATCCTAGACACAGGAAGATAAAGAAGAGGTGAATGGGCTTGATCTTCCTGAAACTCTCAAGAAAAATAGGGCAAACATGTGACTAGGAAGTTTTAAGAAGTTAATATACTGAGAATCAGTGTGTTAGAATACTTACTATTATCAACTTTAGTGTATTAATCCATATAGGATTACATTAGTAAAAATTGACATCAAGTGACTAAGTAACTACAAATACCATAAAACTATGTATCCCACTAAAAATGTAGTTTCTCAGTGTATATAAGCTTTTTCCTTACTAAAGATTATTGAAAAAGTGAGAGACTGTAATATTTTCATTTATTTCTGCTGGCTTTTATTAATGAGCCAAAGCCTATGTGAATTTATTTTCTAACTTCAATCATTTGTTGAGAAAGCATTAAAAAATAGTTCAAGTCTTCTGGACAAATACATAAATCTTCTAGATAAATATAAGTTAAGGAAAGAGTACACTTGGCTCTAAAGCTGGTAAGAAATCAAAGACCAATTTAAGATTGCAATGAAAGAAAGTAAACAAGTGTTAGATGACATCGTTTTTGATTGAAACTATACTTCAAGATTCTAATAATTAGGTTCAATTAATCAAGTTGTAAAATTTGAATACAATGAAGAACAATGTAAATGTGTTGCTGAGAAAGGTGATGCAAAAATTACTCTCCTTAGTCATTTCTAAATAACTTGAACATTGTCTAGTGTGATGATAATTTGGCTCACATTTGTGACTGTATAACTAATTTTTCATGACCACTTCTTTCAGGAGTGTTAATAACTACTTTGAACAGTTTTCTTGGCAAAATTTACATACTTGCTTCTAGCACTTCTTGTGTTAGCCTGTTTGTTTTGTATCTTTCTCCTGTATTTTGCAACTCTTAATGACCCTTTTCATCAATTAAGGACTGTATGAAGTTCCTTTTAATATTAGATGCTTTATATTGTCTGCTCTTGCCTTCGTTAATTATATATTAAATTGTAGTTTGAATTTCCTAGAAATGATCAATGGTTTCTCTTTAACATCTATATGCCTTTAAAATTAAGCAGCACTTGTGACGTTTGTCATATTTCAATAAGATCACTTGTGTTGATGGTTTTGAGCATTTAAGATATAACTTTTTACTTCTATATTCTATAAATAGAAAACTACCTTGTGGCACACTTTCTCTTTTTACGAGTTCCAAATCAAAGGTAGATCGGTAAGGACCCTGGCATCTCCTCCTACTGCTGTTATTAACCTGCAGAAACAGATAACACATGGGACTTTCTTGTACCATCAAAGCAGAACAGAGAGGCAGATAACAGCAGATCATAAAAGAGAAAGCACAGTTCATTTCACAAATTGAGTTTATCTAGTACTGAAAGACTGTGCTAACCACGAGGGGATTTAAACCAAATGTCCAAAGGAGTCTCAAAATGTCGAACCTGATACTTAAACCACGAGCCATTCTCTTGTGTTTATCCAATGTGCTTCTTACACTGACCCCTGGATATTAGAAGGACCCTATGCCCCGTGGAAGCCTTTCCACATGCTTCCATTATTAAATGAGTTTGTTTAGCTCTGACTTCAATTGTGATAGTAAATAGTATTTCCTACATTAAAAAATGGGGATGAACTCCAGGTGGACATCGGCAGCATGCTTCACATCTCCAGTGGTTTTCCATTTTGGGAAGGGAGTGTGAATGTTATAAGAACTTAGAGCTGTGTTGGACATAACATTTTAAAACTTTCTCTTACCATTTTAATAGCACATTTTATTTTACTGGTGCTCTTTGATTTTAGCAAATTCTCTGGAGCCCTATTTCATAGGGTTTTTCATTTGTTTTCTCTTTAAAAATCATGTCTTCCAGGAGAAATCCTCAAACACGTGAAAAATTTGTATTCAATTCAAGCTCCAAGCTTTGTGTGGAACACCACTTAAGAGACCACTCGGAAGCTTCAGACCCTGAAAACATTGTGGTCTGCTTGCTTAACTAGATTGGTTACATGAAGCATGTTACACCTGTGCTCTGCTGTCTGTGCTGATTGCCTTTTAGCTCCTGAGTGCAATTCAAGGTGATCATTTTAATCTCTAAGGCCCTGTATGGCTTGGGACCCAGTTATCTGATAAATTGCCTTTTTCCCTGGGCATGGCAATTAATATCATCCAGAGTGCTGCCACTAGCAGGTCCCCGTTCTGAAACTGAGGAGCTGAAGGCAGGAGAGTGAGCGTGTGTGCAGGAGGTGTGCCCCCCCAGGGTGTAAGACCCATATTGCTGATACTTGCTAGCACTTTTCAGGTGAGCACACATACATATACACCAGTGACATGGATCTTACACACTGGGGTGCACACTTCTGGCATATATATATATATATATACAACTTCATGGGTGTATACATACACACACACATTGGGGTTAAAATTTCTAATTGGCAGTCTAATATTTTTAATAATTAGTGTTTAAATTATTTTCAGCACTTATAAATTTCCTTTTGAAAAAAAATGGTTAACCTTTACTATGTTCCCTGTGCAGTAATGACTTAGTCATTCCATAACTGGAAGGCTATATCTCCATACAAAATTACACATTATTAAAAACAATTTTTTTTTAACATTTATTTATTTTTTGAGAGAGAGACAGACAGAGCATGAGCAGGGGAGGGGCAGAGAGAGAGAGAGAGAGGGAGTCACAGAATCCAAAGCAGGCTCCAGGCTCTGAGCTATCAGCACAGAGCCCGAAGCGGGGCTCAAAATCACAAACAGTGAGATCATGACCTGAGCCAAAGTCAGATGCTTAACCGACTGAGCCACCCAGGTGTCCCTAAAAAGAATTTTTTAAAAATGGTTAACATTTTGCTTTGATTATAATATCCTTAACTCTTCAGTGGATCGGTTCTGCTTTTTAAAGTAAAAGCCACCTGTGTTATTCACATTGACAGAAATATAAATCATTCTTGGCTTCAATGGAAAAGTGAAGTATTCATAGAAGAAACATACTCATTCAATAAACGTTTATCAAAGTCTCACTATGTAGCAAGTACTTTTTTTCAGATATAAAAAAAAGATGATGAAAAAATATAGGGCTGTTTAAAGAATAACTGCTACATAGGGGTGCTTGGGCGTCTCAGTAGGTTTAGCGACCAGCTCTTGGTTTTGGGTCAGGTCATGATCTTATGGTTTGTGTATTTGAGCCCTATGTCAGGCTCTGTGCTGAATGCATGGAGCATGCTTGGAATTTTCTATTTCTCTCCCTTTGCCCCTCTCCCTGCTTGATCGCTCTCTCTCTCAAAATAAAAACACATTTTTTAAAAAAGAATAACTGGTACATAAAGTCAATGTTTGCTGCTTTCCTTGTATACATAATTATAAATTGTATTTGACAAAATTAGTGGTGCTTTTTAGATATACATGCCTTAGTGCACACAATTCTAACACTGATATTAATGGGCATTATTTCACATTGTGTGTTAAGGCTGCACAAGAGTTGGGGCACCTGGGTGGTTCAGTTGGTTAAGCATCTGACTTTGGATAAGGTCATGATGTCATGACTTGTGGGTTTGAGCCTCGCATTGGGCTCAGAGCCTGGAGCCTGCTTCAGATTCTATGTGTCCCTTTCTCTCTGCCCCTCCCCTGCTCATGCTAATTCTCTCCCCAAAATAACATAAAATAAATTAAAAAAAAACTGCACAAGAGTTAGTGATATTGGTTCAAATATATCCAATTCTAGTTACCTTCACAAAAAGGAATGCATTAAAAGGATATGAATAGATAAATGAATAAATTAGATGTCACACACACACACCCCAGAATAGTATGCAGCCATAAAAAAGAGTGAAATTTTGCCATTTGTGACAACATGGATGGATCTAGAGAGTATTATGTTAAGTGAAATAAGTTAGATTGGGAAAGACAAATGCTATTTGATTTCACTCCTATGTGGAATCTAAAAAAAATGACTAAACAACAAAAAGCTGAATCAGACCTATAAATAACAGAGAACAAAATGATGGTTGCCAGAGGGAAGGGAGGTGGGAGGATGGGCAAAATGGGATGAAGGGCAGTGGGAGATACAGACTTCCAATTATGGAATACATAAGTCATGAGAATAAAAGTCACAGCATAAGGAATACAGTCAATGATATTGTAATAGTGTTGCATGGTTATCGATGGTAGCTACATTTGTGGTGATCATCCCATAACAATTAGAATTCTTGAGCCACTATGCTGTACACCTGAAACTAATGTAACATCATATGTCAATCATAGTCAAAATAAAAATAAAAATTAAAAAAATAATAAAAATATTAGATACTCTCAGCTCACACACAAAAAGGATGTTAATAGCTTACAGAATCAGCCATAACAAATAGTCTATCTTAGGAAGAATAGGTATGTGGAAAAAACCCAGGATCTAGGGAAAGACTACAGAAAAATCTTTTATTATACTTTTCTCCATTCCAACTGTTTCTGTCACTGCATCATTCTAATCAAGATTCAGATATCAGGGAGCAAGACAAGAGAGAGAGAGAAATATTCACTACAGAACTCAGAAACAAGATGGTTTTCTCCATTTAAAATTTGGCAGATGGGGTGCTTGGGTGGCTCAGTTGGTTGAGTGTCCAACTTTGGCTCAGGTTATGATCTCACAGTCTGTGAGTTCAAGCCCTGGATCATGCTCTGTGCTGACGGCCCAGAGCCTGGAGCCTGCTTTGAATTCTGTGTCTCCCTCTCTCTCTGTTCCTCTCTTGCTCACACTCTGTCTCACTCTCTCTCTCTCAAAAAAAAAGATTAAAAATTTTTTTTAATAAAATAAAATAAAATTTGGCAGGTGTAAGCTTCCTCAAGTAGGTTTCATATTTGTGTACTCCTGTCATGTCAATCAGCTCTACTTGTTCACCAACTGCAGGCTGATCTTCAACCTAACCTTTAGAATAAATTTAGTCTCTAGTTTGGGAGAATATTGGATTTCTTGCTTAGTATTTTGAACTTACGGCCTCGGTCCCCATAATTGGATTTCTGTATCATGTCCACATTCTCCATGGTAGTCTTCTTTCCAGCCTCACGTCTCCCAGGGACTAGGGACTTGATTGTTATCAAACCTCCTTCAGTGTCACAGCCTTTGTGTAGCACCTTTATTAATGGTTTAATTGATGTTTACTAATTGATTATCTTACATTTGGTTGAAGGACAGCCTCGAGCTAAGCTCTGTTTTAACTCTGGTTAGTACTACTAACCTCCCCTCTCTCATTCTTCTGCGTCCCCCAACTCCCACCCGTTTTAAGGGAAAAAAAATTAATTTGAATTTCAGTCCTTGGAATCTCATTGGCAATGTTTTTTTTTTCTTTTTACATCTACTTCTCACTGTCAAATATGTGTTTTTGTTTGTTTTGTTGTTGTTTGTTTGTTTGTTTGGTAAATGGAATCATTTGATTGTCCAAGGTTTTACTAGTCTCCTAAAACAAGTCTTCTGGCCACATGGTTCTTTCCTTTCCTAGAATGGCTTTCTCTTTTCTTCCCAAATACCAATTATGATACTTCTAAAAGTTATCAATTCATGCTTTCTTTTATGTATTCATTAGTTAAATCAACAAGTCCTTATTGGGTATTTCTACATTGACATACACCTTTTAGTAATTAAAAAGATGAATTCAAGACTTGTAATTGTCTAGTGGAAGAAATAACATACACACTAAACACAAAGACTAGAAAAGTGCAGTTATACACAATTTAGTGCCAAAAGAAGAGTTCCAGAAACAAATGCTACAGAGGTTCAGAAAAGAAAGGATGTTATATGGGTGTACTCAGAGAGCGAGGGAAGAGATGAGATTTGATATTGAGGCAAAAGTGAGGATAGAACCTGAATAAATGAGGGTAGTTGGGGGGGCTTCCTGAACCAACATTTACATTAAAGAATTTATTTGGCTTGTTCAGAGGATGATCATAAAATAATTAGAGCCAAGAGCTGACTGGAAGAATAATTGGGAGATAAATGTGCTAACAGAAAGTGTCCTCAGATTGTGAAGGCTGTGTCCTTTGTATTTCCTTCTAAAAGCAGCAGTAGCCATGGCACCTTTCTGAGTGAAACAAAATTTTAATGTGTGATGTAACTCTTTTTTGGACAAATTTAGCTCTGGAGAGTAGAGGGAAAAAGGAAAGCCAAGCAACTATATATATATTTTTTGCTTTGTTTTGTTTTCTTATGAAAGAGTGAAAATATCTGCGCACATTTTAAGTGTTTTTTCCTCATTACTAAAAAACACTAGATCAATACAGACAATATAGAAAGAAGAAAGAAAAATATAAAACAATTTATATTTTTAGACCTTAGAAATAGATCTTGTTAAAAAAAGAAATAGATCTTGTTACTAAAAACATATTTCAGATTTTTGAAAACAATTTATAAAATTGGGATTTTTCTTTATGTAAAGTTATTTGTGTTTGCTATTATCTCTTGAGTATCTTCCTCATTTTCTTTATTGCTTTGAGATACTTAACTCCTTTATTTTCTTAAGAATATATAATTTATCAATACCTAAGAATCTCCTTACTGCACCTATTCATCATCCAGACTTCTATTTTCCTTTTTGTTTTTGTTTATACTTGCAGCATTTTAAAATCTGGGTGCAATATTGTAGTTTATCAGGAACTGTGAAAATCCAATTAGACCACCAAACTGTATACTTTAAAACAGTGAATTTTATGATGTATGAATTATATCTCCCAAAATCCAAAGGACTTTCTTCTTATTTCAAATCTCTTCTTACTGCAGTAGTCAATTCATATAAGATAGAATATTTACACTTGAAAAAAAATTCTACAAAAATTGCTGTTGCATTGGAGCTCTTAAAGTTTGGGCTTTTTTTGTTTTGTTTTGTTTTGTTTTGTTTTGTTAGACGTATGTCATTTGTTTTCCAGCATAAAAAGGAAAAGATTATTGAAGGATTCCTGAAAACAGTTTCTCTTGGCAAAATGGAAAATCAATGGGTCTTCTAACATTACATGTACTAATGTTGGGATCAGAAGGAAACAATTCTAGTTACATGCTGTGTGACTCTGAAAATCATTTTATCTTTTGAGATTCAGTTCTTTAAATTACAACAAGGGAATATTTTTTCATAAAACATTATTTGATTTTTTATCAGTTTTCTATTTGAATTTATATTGCTTGAGAAGTACTTGCCTAAAAGAATGATGATATATACTCATATATGATCAAGCCAATACTAAACAGAACAGTTCCCTTAAAAACAAAAGAACTATAAATTTATGAGTGATTGCTAGAAAACAAAGTAGAATATATAAAGTCTGTATCTTACTGAATAATTTTCTAAAATTATAGTTTCTTATGTGTTATCACTCCAAAGCATATGATTTATCATTTGAAATAATGTTTGAAATTCATTTAATATTAAAATGTTCAGGTTTTTTTGAGAGAAGTTACTTTTTAATTCCTTTGAAGTCAAAGGGAATAAAGAAAATATCAAGGAAGGAATTATCTCCCTTGGACCTTCAAAGAGAGATAAGACCAGATGACACCCTTGATCTGCCTTCCCATTCTTTAAAAACAATGAGATGTTTGATTCTTCGAGAGATCTTAGAGACTATCTAATCAATGGTTTGTTTTGGAGATGAGATTACTGAAGTCTAGAAATCATAAAGTACAGAAGCCTATGGCTCTCACAACAGCTATTATACTCTCCAGTATACTGTGCTGTTTAAGATACAAATTTAGAACTAATTTTTATGGAATGACTCATGACATGTATTAATTTCCAAACTTTAATCTTCACAAAAGGAATGTATGCTCTTGAAAATGATGCTATTAAAAAACTAAGTTTTTACCAAAAAAAAGTTTTGCAAAGTTTGGAATACACTGAAACCAAATCAGGTCTTAAGGCACCTGTTCCTGTCTCACAAATCACACGCATGTAATATGTAGTTGGGTGGTCCCAGCCATCCAATTTCATGATACTCAGGACAAATGTGAACATCAGTGCACAATGATAGTTTTAGGAAATCTTTGGTTATTTACACTCATCTCATTTGTAATACCAGTTACCAAATCTCACTAATTGGAAATTATTAAAATTTTTTAATTATAAAGTTGAAAATGAGATCTTACCGAATTTATTTTTAAAATAATGATTGAGTGGAAATATCTCAATTTGTTTCAAATTGTAGTTGTTTGTTCTCTGCTATATTTATTTGAAATGAGATTATGTGGTTATATTAACACATATATTTATGCACACACATACATGAATAAATATAGAATGAATATATGAATAATACCAGTAGTATTGGCATTGTGAAATGACATGTAGGGTTCCTTAAGTTGGAATTCCTAAAGTAACATAAGGAATCCAATTTCCCTGGAAAAATTCATTTTCTTGACAATAGCATAAAACTATGAAAATTCTTCTGGATATGCAAAACTTACTAATTATCATAATAGGAAATAATTTCAAAATATGGAAGTTAACTGTTAATCAAATTAAATAATGTTTGAAGAAATTTTTTTAATTCAGAAGTATTATAACATAGTTATTACATTAATTTTATTTTAATACTCTTCTAGAACTTCTCTTTACTAAAATAATTATTTTTATTTACTAAAATATTATTTTAATTAAAATATCATAGGTCCTCCTGTACCTTTCTTGGTTTCTTTTCACTTCCTTCTCTTTCTGTCATAACATTATCTATTATTGTAATTGTATCTTTTGTTGAAAGTAGAATCACTTTTCTTACGTCAAAAATCTTTGGTTCTGCAAGAAACAGACTCTTAACTGTAGAGAACAAACTGACAGTTGCCAGAGGGGAAATATGGGTAGAGGGTGGGTGAAATAGGTGGTGGGGATTAAGGAGTACACTTGTGATGAGCACCTGGTGTTATAGGCAAGTTTTGAGTCACTATGTTGTACACCTGAAACTAATATTACACAGTATGTTAACTAACTGGAATTTCACTAAAAACAAAAGATATCTATGGTTCTGATAATTAAAAATAAAGAGTTTAAGATAAAATAGTAGAAAAATGTTATTTATGTCAAACTAAGTTTATTTGATTAGGCTCATTAAACAGGAACTATAATTAATTGATCGCTAATTCATATGACATCTTAGTTCAGTTTATGTTTGGCCCTTGATGTTACTACACAGTTTTTTGTCCCTGGTAATTTTAATTGTTATTCTCTTATCTTGTTTATAACTGGCAGCATTTAGCTATACCTTATTATTGTGAACACAAAACTCCTTAATTACACCAGTTGCTAATTGAAATCCACTTTCTTCTGAGGACCTTAATTTCAGAGTGTCTGATTTTCTGCTTTAATATCAATGAAACTTTTACTTTTTAGACCTGCTGCAACCTACCCTTTACATCTTACATACTAGAGAGTCAATAAATATTTTCTGAGAAGATAAATCACAAAATAGAGGTTTGAATATATTATTTAAAGTAATAAATACTAAAAAATTTAAAAATAGAAATTATCTTTCTACATTTTTTAGGAGAAGGGATGTAGTGGTTAAGGTAATTAAAATTCATTTTTATATGAAGGTGAAACCTTATTTAAATTGATAGTTTTGGAAATTAAAGTATAAGCATACTTTTTGAATTATTTATATAACCATAAAAGAATAAAAATAGAAATGATTAAACATAGTTTTGTCTAGGGAAAAATATAAAAGTATAAAAGAGAGGCTTTAGTTTTTCATTGTCTAAATGTCTAGATTTTGGAACTTTGTTATCCTCAGTCTATTTACTCTTATAATAATCATACAAGACAACTACTTTAGAAAGAAAAAAAAGGCAATTTTTGTCATAGCCTGAAATTAAAATATTTAAAATTAGGTAATATTTATTAGCAAAGGGCAAATGAGAGTAAGCATTTTTTTTAATGCTTAATTATTTTTGAAGGAGAGAGAGGCAGAGAGTGAGCGGGGTAAGAGCAGAGAGAGAGGGAGACACAGAATCCAAAGCAGGCTCCAGGCTCTGAGCTGTCAGCATAGAGCCTGATGTGGGACTTGAACTCACAAATGTGAGATCATGACCTGAACTGAAGTTGGACACTCAACGAACTGAGCCACTGTAGAGTAAGCATTCTCAAAATAAAAATCAATTTTACTTCATATTAAAATATGTTAATTGGTAGCTGTGTATGTGACCAGAACTATACATAGTTTTGGAGTTACAATAGTAAACAATGAAAATGTGTTCCTTTCCTCACAGACATAGTAGTTTAAACAAGTAAAGACAAGAAGTTAAAGGCTATATAGAAAGACAGATGACACTCAAAATGCCTGTCACATCCATCCATTCTTATCTCAATTCAGTCTTGTCTAATTTACTTTTTCCTCCTCAAAATAAAACAAACATAAACAAAATAAAACATACCCAAAAACAGATTCAGAAAAGGTTTCCAGTTTTACACTGGAGACCAATCTGATTTACCATCCTAAAGCAACAGATTGTGATTTCACATAGCGCTATCCAATCAAAAATATGGTCTACATCCATACTCTGCTTGTAATGTCCAACAAAACAGTATTCTTACAGCCAATATCACAAAATCTCAGCTATCTACACTATTAAACATTTATTGAGGTGTTTATCCAAACAGGTGACAGTCAGCTATCTAAACCTGGCCCAGCGAGGTGTTTCTGCTAATCTCAATTGGCCTTTCTCAAGTGCTCTTGGGGGTCAGGTGGAGCTCAGATGGTCTAGACTGGTCTCTCTGTGAACAGTTGGATAGGCTCCATGTGTTTCTCATGCTACTTCTGGAACCATCAAACTAGCCCTGGCATATTCTTTGTAAGTTGATGGCAGGGGTCTCAGAAAGAAAGATGAAGCATGCAAGAACTCTTGAGGCCTGCTTGTAGAGCTGGCCTAAGTTCAACTATGTCCTATTCCATTGGCCAAAGCAAGCAGGTCTCAAAGCCCAAACTGAAGCCAAGAAGCAGGAAAATATATTCTGTCCAATATATTCTGTCCATCAGAGGGAGAATCTGAAAAGCCACAGAGCAAAGAGTACAGATGTAGCTTTGAGTGGAGAATTGAGGCAGTTGATGTAAGTATACAAATACTTAAACACAGACTAATTATAAGAATGATCTGAAAAATTTTCCTTTATACCTACTCCATAGCTCTTTTGAGATAACAAGCTTAAAAATGTTTTCAGGGGCACCTGGGTGGCCCAGTCGGTTAAGTGTCCCACTTCAGCTCAGATCATGATCTCACGATTCCTCGGGTTGAGTCCTCCATCAACCTCCACACGGACAGTGCAGAGCCTGCTTGGGATTTCTCTCTGTCCTTCTCTCTCTTTGCCACTACACCACTTGCACTCATTCTCTGTCTCTCTGTCTCTCTCTCAAAATAAATAAAGAAATAAATAAAGAAAAACTTGAAATAGAAAACAGTTATGGGTAGATGAGAGGGATTTAATAAGACTGAGTGAAGGACATGTGGAGGGTAGTTTACTGATTCTAGTTCACAAGTGTGAAATTTAAGAGCTGGTGTTTATAAAGTTATTTATAAAATTCTGCATCATTTTAATTACTAATCAGTTATTTCTATATAAATGCTTTTACTTGTGTATTACCTGCCTAGAGCTTTAAAGGACAACGTATAGATTGTCTTAGAGGTCAACAGGTATGTAATCATCTTGGCATTTGTGGGTGAAATAACTCAAAGTGAAATGTTGAATTCTTAGGTACTTATGCTGAGTGTCATCATAACTCCTATAAGCGAGTGACCAGTGCTCTCAGAATAGACAAAAACAATTTCTGGAGAGAGTAAAACTTGATATTATGACCTTAACAAATACTTAAGGTACAAATGTGTAGAAGAAGAGGAGAGGGATTAATGATAGGAGAAGATCAAACAGAAGTAGGTATAAGGAATGGTCAGGATGTGTTCCACAGTCAGAAAAAACCTCCTTAAATGCAAAAGACAGAAAGAGACTGAGTCCATTGGAGTCAGAAGATGCCAACTGATAATCAGTCAAAAGACTTTGGGCCTCATGTTGTAGCCAAGGCAGAGTTGTGGTAACGTAAGAAAGACAGTGTTAGAAGGAAGTGAGACTGGTTGTGGTGGGCAGAGTAATTTGAAAGAGAGAATTAGATGGCAGGGAGAGAATTAAACGGATATTTATTTAATCCAGGGAAAGAGCATGTCTAGACCACAGAGAAATAAGAGAAATACAAAGATATTTTGGAAGAAACAAGGGAAGAAATCAATCAGCCCAAAGGACAAAAAGAGTCACATTGACATGAAGAGAACTCAGATGACTGTACAGTGGATCAAACCCCAAAAAGACGAAAAGGAGGTGTTCTGGGATTATGCAATCCTGGAGATAACTGCTGAACTCCTCAAATGAAAAAAAAATGGAAATCAGGATTTAAAGTGGAGATATGTGGCCAGTGATTGAATTAGGGATTCCACAGCCAATTTAACAAGACTTAGATAGATGATACCAAAAAAACTGGCTTTATTTATTTGTCATCTGTTTTTTTTTTATATGCAATATAAGATGATAAAACTCAAATTATTAGGGATCAGTAAGCAAACAGTATATCTTTTTGAAAGGAAAAAATCCATTCCATATTACTATATTATTTTTGGATATGCACACAGAAGGCACAGAGGGAGAAAAAAAAGAAGACACAAGGAAAGAAAATTCTCAAATGTCAAAATAATCTTTTTAGTAAATAGTAGAAGAGCTAACATTTATATTGAGGAGTTCTAAGTACTTCAAAGACTCATGCAGTTCTCACAACAGTCCTAAGACATAAATATTGTTATCTTTATTTTTATAGATATGGAAACAGATGCTCAAAGAGTTTAAATGGCTTGCTCAAAGTCATCCACCAATTAACTGGCAGAGCTAGGATTCAAACCCAAGTAGTCTGGCACCATTTTGCTGTCTTACTATCCCCACTATACTTTTTCTGGCACAATGATTGTTAGCTGTGAAATTTTATGTCATTTTTTACATATTTATGTTACATTAGTTGTGCCAAGACCATCGAGAGACTAACCATTAAGGTCTCAATTAAGACAAGATTTAGAATTGTCAAATTCCAGAATAGAATAATTCCAAAAACTCCAAAACATTTCTCTTCTAGGTTTCATTCATTTTATGCCACATATGGTCCCTACAATGACAGATTTATTCCATAATATTATACAACCTCATCTATGTAAAAAGCAGCACTCCCTAATGATCATCAAATAAATATTATTTTGCAATAGGATCCTATTCCTTTTTAAAAAAACATCCTTTTAAAAAATTTTTTAAAGTTTATTTATTTTGAGAAAGAGGGTGAGAGAGCACAAGTGAGGAAGAGGCAGAGAGAGAGAGAGAGAGAAAGAGAGAGAGAGAATCCCAAGCAGGCTCTGCATCACCAGTGGGGCTCAAATTTATGAAGGGTGAGATCATGACCTGAGCCGATGTTGGATACTCAACTGACTGAGCTACCCAGCTGCTCAGATCCTGTTCTAAATTAAGTTTTAAAAAAACCTACAGACTTATAGTTATATTTCATGTTATGAATATACATAAAGTAGACAATAATACCAAATTCTAATTAAACAATGCCAAGAAAATAAAGCCCTACAATAGAATCTTGAATAGATATCCATTGTTGGTATTTGTTTCTGGACTGGTTTTCAGCAAAAGTTGTAATTCGTTTTTCATATTTATTTTGAACATTTCCAGCATGAGTACGTTTTATTCCATTTATTTCTAATGTTAGCACCATTTACTGAAGAGGAAATAAAGTCTAAGAAGATTGTTTCAACCCATTGTTTTTTAAGTTCCTTAATCAGAGAGGACTGTTTTGTCTCAGAACAACTGCAGTGAACTGTTTGTAATTATGGAGGCATCTTGGAATTGCAAGCACTGAGAAAGAAAGCTCTGGGATTGGCTGTGATTGAGAAAGATAGAATGCTTTGATGAAAATTCAGGACCTTTAGAAACTAGAAAGATTCTAGTTTTTAACTGTAAAAATTTAGAGAAGTAGGGGAGCTGCTTAATCTTGAAATAGCATTCTTTCTGAAAAGTGCAGATTCAAGTATTTTTATAAAGAAGTCTTTTGTAATATCAAATGGCTCCTACAGATACCATTTTGATAAGTAAAATGAATACTTATCATTCTGAATGATGAATTTATTCATCTGAATAAATGAATCAGATCATATAGATTAAATCTCCTTTTAAATTCCCAAGGGTTTAAATAACTAGGGATGTGTGATTGGTCTAAATCATTTGGGGTTTTAAGGACTCCAAAGTATTCAAAAGTCAAACTGAGATTCTCAGGCCACTGGAATGTGATCACTGGGCTATTGATGATATTTGATGTAAAATCTTAAGAAAACATTTCTGTTTTTTACTATAACATTAATATTTTGCCATCAGTTAATAATAGATGATATAAAACAAAGTCAAGAAAACCATCCCTGCTAATATTTTTATCAAAATCCTGTGCTAATTTTATCTGGTTATCAACAAAACTAGTTTCCTTTATGTACTGTTTTGTTTGTATTGTTTGTATTGTTAAACTCTACTTTTCAATTGGAATTAACTTTCCTTTCCAGAATTCGGTTAGAGTCAAGGGTGATGAGGTCTACTGGGAAGTGTGCAGGTGGAGAACCAGGAAATTATACCCTTGAGAAGCTCTGGGGTTTTTAATCATTGAGATCTGACCCATAATGACTGATGAAAACATTCTGTTCCTCACTAGTGACTTGCAGATGGTGGACTACTTCAGATTCATTTTAACTTCTTTCTTCCTTAAATGAGCAAATGTGTGTGTATGTATGTATGTATATATGTATGTATGTATGTATGTATGTATGTGTACATGAATATAGGATTTAAACAGATAGCCAAAAATCATATTTTTGTTATTCATGACACCTAGATCAGACTAAGACGCTAGGTGTGATTTTACATGCCAAAATGTTCCTACAAAAGCCTTTCACCATGCAGATCAAATAAAAAGCTATGCTCTCACTTACTACTCTCCCAAAAGGCATGCACACTTGCACATGTGCACTCACACATACACACACGCATATGGGGAATGTGTACAATGTACAATGTGCATATGTACACACATGGCAATGTACAGTAATATTAGCTTGGTGAAATACAACTGGCTTTCTGTTACATATTATATATACACATAATATATATTTGCAGTGTATATGCCTGTATATATGCATGTATGTACGTATTTGTCTGACAAAGTTTGATATCAGATAAAAAGTGAAACACATAACTATGAATCATAAATGACATTTTGTCTGTTATCTTATGATTTGTAAGGTGCTTTGTGTATATAGCTGATGACAGAGAAGGTGCAGACCTGGCAAGCTGAGAAAAGGCAGAGATGGCCTTCCTATATTTCCCCCACAGCAAGTAATCTATGTTTACATAATTCATTTTCATTTGAGAGAGGCAGTGACTCTCTTTTATCTCATTGGTTTTAAAAAATTCTTAAGGTCCTTTTAATTAATAAGAAAAGTTAGCTCAATTTAATTTAAAATTGTGTTATCATGTTTAATAGTGAGATGACTATAATATTGTTGTAAATATATTGTATCCTAATGCTTTTTATTTCCCTTTATTACATAATAATGTATCATTTTGCTTTGTTACAAAATAGTGAACCCAAATATTAATTCTTCATATTAATAAATATGTTATTATCTGTTTTGTCTTTTAGAATAAAGAATCTCTTTGTAGAAGAAAGCACAAACCTTGTGGAAACATTTGGTCATTGGTAGAAAAACCTTATGATTTCTCTAAAAGCAACATTGGGGAGAGGTTATTTTTAACCAAGGTAGCATGACTACTTATAGCATTGTTCTATTTTGTCAGGATAGCATAAGTGGATTGATGGTTATTATTCTCATGTAAGTTACTATATAACATATGTGACATTAATATTTTACATAAAAATTTTAATACATGCTGTATGTAAAATTCATACATTAACACAAGTGTAAGTAATTCAAATTAGAATTATTTTCTTTAATATAAGGATTCATATTATATAATTTAAATAATCTGTTCACACGTATTTTCTATGTGTCCATGTATGTGTGTGGTATTAAAGGTAAAAGACAAGTCTCATGAAGGTAAATCAAAATCCTCTACAGTTGTAGCTATATTATTAAGGAAAAATATACATTTTACTTATATTTAAAAATATTACTTATATAGTAACTATTATTTAATAATAATATAGGCATATAACCACAGAAATAAGCTAGTACTATTTCAAGTTACTCATCTCAGAAATTACCATCTGCAGATATGTTTTGAAAATTATAAATATGTTAGGTATACAAATGAATAAAGTTCTTTTAGTCTCCTTACTTCTCTATTTTCAGTAGTTTTTAATCAAACTGTTAGATACCTGCTGGTTTCAACATATTTTTACATATATTAAAACTTTTCATGCTCTGTATGTTCTTGAAGTAAAGTTACTATCAAATAACATTACTCACAACTCCTGCTAGAATATGTCATATGAGTTATATTTTCTCCCACTTATACTTGCTGTTTCTCTTCCGTATTTCTGGATATATATTAATTTGAAACCTACAACTTCTATTTTCTTACTTTTTACTCTGGTAAGTAGTGTTCTTTCCAGACTTGTTATAGTGCAGAAGGAAGGTGTTGTCCTAAAATGACAGTTTAGCAGTCCTGAGCATGTCCTGGGGAGCTGATGGTCCAGAATGACCTGACATGTACAGCGTCTTCTTATTTCTCATTTATATTCTTACACTGCTAGTTAATGGCACATTTAGAGCCTGTTGATCAGTCGGATAAAATGATTCTGACACCTAACAGTCTGAGCATCCTTTGGATGGCTCTTAATTGTCCCTGAGAACATTGTGCATGAAACAGACTCAGGTGTATGATGTCAAGACACATTTCCAATCTGACATATAATACAAATGTTTAGATGGCTGTTATAACGAAAGATTTCATTTTTATTTGGCCTTACCCAGGTTTTTGTTTCCTTCAATGTAATTCCTAGTTTCACAAAATAAATGTCTGCAATTGAATTTCTCTTCTTTGCCATTTTACTTCAGGGAAGGTTTTTGCAAATGTGTGTAAATTTCCCACAGTCAAAGTATTTTGTAGAAAAGAAAATGTTTGATTTATTATCTTGTATTTTTAAAGAAGAAGGTCAGATTCATCGTGTTTAGCCAAAGAAGTAATTACAGTAGTTTTAAACACCTGTAGTGTTTGAACCTTCAAGGGCCTGGTATTTTCTGAGCATTGCCCAAAATCATAGGGTGAATGTTATGATTAAAGAAATATATATTGTTAGGGAAATGTATCCTTTAGGCAGAGAAGTTTTAGAATCACAAGTCACCTTGAAATTGCTAATACTTCTCTTTTTCAATAGCAGCTAGCTCAGATGTACATGGACCTCAGTAATGACCAGATCTCTAGGGTATCGGTGGAAAAGACGCAGAATCACAAATTTCGGTGAATTTTCCCAGAGTTCTGATAATATGGAAACATCTTCACTTCTCAGACAATCTGAAATGCTTTAACTTCATGTCCTGGGTCTTTCCATGTCACAGCAGACCACCATGAAGGCCAATAACTCAGCATCCATGGCCAGTTTCTTTGTTTAGAGCCCCATCTGGCTATAAAACCTTTCTTATTCCTTGGAGATGGACCAGAACCATTGGTCCAATTTACATGGGCGAGGTGGCACAAGTGCCTCTCCAGTAGCACGGTCTCCACAAGCTGCAACTGATTAATTTTGTGGTTTATTTGCTTTGCAGCGACCTTGTAACAGCAGCACGTGCCCTCACGACCACAGGGTTCCATTGCCATCAGGACCTCCCCACAGGCCTCCCCGCAGGGCTTCTCCAGTGCTAGCAGCTTGTGTGGAATGTAGTAGCATACTCTCTCAGTGGTGTGAGGAACCCAGATCAGATTTCGTGCCTCTCCTCCCCAGTTTGGTTTGGGCTGTCTGTGTGGTGGCTGACTCTCAGTTGGTTTTGCAGATTTTTAATGAGGAGCAAACATTGTTTTGGAGTGGCGCAGCTGAGAGGCAGAGGACTAGTGGAAGATGTTGTTTTTGGCAGAAATGGTGGCAGGATCAGGCAGAACAGCTGGTAAGAGTGCACTCACGGTGGGGAAAAAAATAAAAAAAGAGTATCTCCTGACTGCAAAACTCATAATTTTGTTTGTGAGCTTCAGTCAATAGCTCTGATTGCAAATTTATATGTCTGGTAAATTACTGAATGTGAAATCATCACTCCTAAGAATCTAAAAAATTCCTGTTGCAATAAACTATGATATTAGCTCTTTTGCATCTCTCTTGGATTTTTGTTTTGTGTCATGTTATCATTAAGGTAAACTGTTTATGTATCTATCTCTCTGTTCTTATTCCATCAATAATGAGTATTTATTATAGACTTACTAGTAGCCCTTCAGATGATAGAAAATTTAATTAAACATAGCCACTATCTTTCAACACTTCACAATCTTGCAAGTGAGGAAAAGCATCTGTAAATAACTATGCAAAATGAGATGGTGTATAAAGTATTATTGGAGTTCAGATGAGCAAAGGGACTTTTTCTATCTAGAAGGATTAGGAAAAGCATTAAGACTGAGATAGTATTTGAGTTTAGCCTTGAATGATGAGTAGAAGTTAGAAATTCAGACATAGGGAAAATACATCTTAATTGGTGGAAATGGCTGAACAAAATCAAGGGGACTATACCCTTGAGTAGAGTAGATAGCTCTTTGCTTTTAGGAGAATGTTTAAAGTGAACATTAAGAGGTAAGATTCAGAAGGTAGATTGGAGATATGTATTGGTGGAACTTAAAAGCTAGTTGGAAAAAAAAAACTGATGTGTGAGAAGTTGTCAAATTTTTAAACATATTTAGGGGGCTCAATCTTTTAGAAAACTGTGGCTATTCATTAATTGCTTATTATTCTTAGTAAACATGTTGCTTATACTGAATATATTTTCGGTTCACGTTTCAAATCTGGGCATATAATATAATAAACTATATTTTAATTTCAGTCAGTACTAAAAAGGAATGTAAGATAACATGGAGAGAAATGATAATGAAATGTATACTTTTCCTGTATTTATGCAAAAATTTTGCTAAGCAAATGAATACTACAAAGGAAGACATGGTGAGGTAGACAAGTAGTGAGAACATAAGAACATATGTTCTAATATAACTTCTGCTGCTCAATAAGGGACTTTATTCCCTTTGTTTGTAAGATGACATCTTGTGTTTGTGTATATAAATGCTTCCAAATTTGTTTGAGTCTAAGATTTTAGAGAAATGTGTAAGTTTTGTAAGAGAAGGTATTTTCTTTAAGCATTTTTTAAACATTTCAGAAATACCAATCATTCAGATATTAAGAATCTGTCATTTAGAAACCATTTTTATCCCTTCATCTATCAAAGACAATGGGAATTAGCCAATTTATTAGTTCACATCCAGTTAACAGTTTCTCAGAGTAAATTACTGCATTTGTCTAAGGAATTCACTGTAGCCATTATTCATACTGAACCTCTTCTTGCTAGTCCATGTTAGTGTTATTTCATGATCTTCTTTTAAAGTTTACCAGTGTATAAAATACTCAGAGTTGAGAAAATGCCATAAAATCACCCAATGTTTTTTAGGGAGACAGGACTTTAGACTTATATTTATTAGAAAAAAAAGAATGGGTCATGAAACACTATGACATATGTCCTAACATTTATGGGAACTAAAATTTATTTAAATGTGATTTAGAGGAGAGTATGCAATCCAATAAACTGTATTTTCTTTGCCAAATATCTTTTATACTTTATTTTTCTATGTGGTTGATAAATGCTTGATGCATATTCTCAAAATCACCTTTCTGTGCCAGCATTAGAGGACTCTAAAATGAAAAGAAGAATATTTAATTATTTATATACAAAAAGCTTAGGAACTACTATAGTTTATGTAGAGACAGAAGTATACCAGGAAAAAAAAATAAGGTATAACTACCTTGCTATATCTTATTTTCTGTTTTCTAGATCAGCCTTAAAACATTTCTATTGGTAGATATAATAAAATTTAATGACAACATCAGTAGCTTTTTAAATTTAGAAGTCATTTAAAATATTTTTGGTATTTCTTGTTTAAAATAGGCACTCACTATTTTGATACAATCTTATTTTTCTCTAAAATACCTAGTTGACAATTGCTGCTTTAAACCACAAGATCTTGTATTTAGGGATGATTCCACATGTTCACAGTAAGTCGACGTTCCATTCTAATTTACAAAATTGGGAATTTTTATATTTTTTCTGTGTAGCAGTTCTCAACCAGGGGCAATTTTACTGCACCCCTCCATCTTCACATTTGGCAATGTTTGGAGACACTGTCACAACTTGGAGAGTGGCATCTAGTGAGAAGAGACTAGAAACACTGTTGAACATCCTGCAATGCAGAGAAATTCTTCAACAATTATTTGAGGCAAAATGTCAATAGTTACATGATTAAGAAACCTTATAGTAGGACAAAAGTAGGAATAACTGGACTGTCTATATATAGAGTGAGCTTGTATTTTTGAAATTAGATAGAAAGACCCTTCATCCCCTTCCACTCGAACCCCTGAATCAGGAATATAAAATCTATATCAATTAGGAGAGGAGAAAAGAAATTATAAAGATAAAACAAGTTGAATCAAGCAAATTAATCAAAGCTAATATACAATGAAAAGGATGCAGAAAAGCAAATGGAGATGCTTAAAAAAACTAATAATATTGATAAGTCTCCAGTAAGATTGTTCAAGACATAAAGGATAAATGTACAAATAAATTACTTTAGGAAAGGAAAAGAGGACATGGCCATATCTGTGGATGTAGAGAGTAAAAGCCAATATAGATATTATGGTTACAAATCCAAATTTTATACCAAGATTGGGTATGTTTATTTGCAAGCTCCACAACTTATCCATGTGTGATCATAGTCAAGTTAATTAATTTTCTCAATTTCATCATCAGTAACAGGAGGAGACAATAATAGGATTTATCTCAATGAATGGCATCTGGATTAAATATGAAATATATGGTAAACAACAACACAGTATGTAGTAAATGTCGAATAAGCATTTTATTATTTTATTATATATAATCTGAGGTTATGATGATGGTTAGAATAGCTTTGTGCAAATAAAATATAAAACAAAATCATTAAATTTCTAGAAAAAATACAATTTATCAAAACTCACTTAAGAAGAAATAGAAAACCTGTGGAATCCAAAAACCGTTAAAGAAAATCATCAATAATAAAAACATTCCCATAAAAAACACAAAAATCCAGATGAATTCACCTATAAAATCTACCAAATAGTCAATAATCAAATTAATCTTTTTCCACACAAAATATTCCAGATTACAGAAATCATGGAAACACCCCTTGATCTTATGAATTTAGTCTAACCCTGATACTGAAAACTGATATACATAATACAAACAAGAAAAATTAGAGACTATAGTCACTTGGAAACAGATGAAAAAAATTCCAAATAAAAACCCACAGAGTCAACCATTATATAAAATTCACAATACATCATGACCAAGGTGGAGTTACCCTAGGAATACAAGTGTGGTTTAACAATAAAAATGTTTCCTAACATAATGCACCATGACAACAGCTTAAAATAGGAAAAATCTCATTTTCTCAATGAAGATCACTTGTTTGATAAAATTGAACATCTATGATTAAACAGTTTTTTTTGAGAGAGAGAGAGAGAAAAAAAGAGTGGGGAAGGGACAGAGGGGAAGAGAGAGAGAGAGAGAGAGAGAGAGAGAGAGAGAGAGAATCTTAAGCAGGCTTCACACCCAGCATGAGCCCTACATGAGGCTTGACCCAGGGCTTAATCTCATGACAGTGAGATCATGACCTGAGCCAAAATCAAGAGCCAGATGCTTAATCAACTGAGCCACCCAAACATCTATGATTAAAAAAAAAGAAACTTACCAACAAGCAACACAAGGAAATGTACTTATCCTCAGAAATAGGATCCACAAAGAAAATCTGTAACAAGCAGAAAGATTAATTACAAAGATTGAATATATTCCTCTTAATAGGGCAACAAGACAAATATGACTGCTATTGACCCTTCAATTCAGTGTTTTAACAAAAGTCTAAGTTTAAGAAGGCATGAAAAAAAGCTTTAAAATTGTATATGTAAAAACAAAGCTGTCTATATTAAAAACTCAAAGACTATCAATTAAAAAGCTATATACAAAGCAATATACAAAATGTCATCTTAATGAATAAATCTCAATGGATTATAAAATATTAAAATACTGTTGATAATAGCACCCAAAGCAATAGAATACTTATGAAAAAAATCTAATAAAAATATGGAAGCCTTTTAAAAAATGTCTATTTATTTATTTTGAGAGAGTGCTCATGCACATGAACTGGCAGAGAGAGAGAGAGAGAGAGAGAGAGAGAGAATCTTAAGTAATCTCCATGCTGTGAGCACAGAGCCCATAAGCGGGGCTCCATCTCATGATCAACCTTGAGATCATGACCTGAGCCGAAATCAAGAATTGGATGCTTAACCAAAGTGCCCCTGGAAGCCTTTTGGAAAAAGTGATAAAAGCTTACTGAAAGTAATGACATCTAAGTGAATGAGAAGAGCCTCCATGTTCTTAAACTGTGAGTCTCAGTGTTGCAGTTATCATGTTTTCCTAAGTAACAGCACAAGTTCAATAAGCATAACAACCTCAGTAGGTTTATTTATTTGTATATTTGTTTATAGAACTTGGCAAGCCCAGTCCTACATTACATGGAAAAATAAAGGAAGAAGAATAGACAAGATGCTGCTGGAGAATAAGTTTGGGTGGGAGGGGGACTGCCTAAACAGATATCAAAAATTTTTAAAAAGCTTCAGTAACTAATAAATAGAATATTGGTGTCTGGAAAGACAAATATGTAAAGAAAACTAAATAGAAAACTTACTACATGATAAATATTAGGGCTGGCACTGTAAAATATTAGAGAACAGAAGACAGTTCAATAAATGGTGATGGAACAATTGATTAGCCATACATAGCCTTTATTTTTATGAATAAAAAAATACCAAACTCAACACCATATATGTAGATCAATTCCAGACGAAAGACTAAGCCACAAAACTTGTAGAAACAGCATAGGAAGATATTTTTGTGATCTTGAGAATAGATAACTTTAAATTTTTTTTAATCTTTATTCATTTTTTGAGAGATAGACAGAGCATGAGCAGGGAAAGGGCAGAGAGAGAGGGAGACACAGAATCTGAAGCAGGCTCCAGGCTCTGAGCTGTCAGCACAGAGCCTGATGTGGGGCTTGAACTCACAACCCATGAGATTATGACCTGAGCCGAAGTTGAAAGCCCAGTTGACTGAGCCACCCAGGTGTCCCGAGAATCGATAACTTTTTAAACAAGACACAAAAATAATAAACCATAAGAGATTGATAAGTTCAACTTTATGAAATTTAAGAACTTCTCTTCAGTAAATGATACATAAGGAGATCATTGGTAGTGGAAAGAGGAGGGGGCTGATCTACAAACCACAAACTGAGAGAAAGTTTTGCAACACTCAAATCCAATAGGGACTAGTATCTTGCAAACTTAAAGAATGGTATAAATTGATCAGAATAGCAAATATAAACAATTAGAAAAAGAGGAAAAACAAATGATTGAGGTTTTTACAAGAAAGAAAATATGAGCAGCTCATGAACAGTTGAGGACATGCTCAACTCCATTAGGTGTCGGGACACTGAGGATGAAATGGAGAGAGAAACTGCCTGAGGGTTGGTTTTTAGTTTTGTTTGTTTGTTTGATCACAAATTCTTCCACAGAAGAAATCAAGCCAGACAGATATGAACTTGAGACTGGAAGCACTTGAATATTTAAGAAGAAATGAGAAATTAAGGAATAATGAAGGAAAGCAACCCTGAGAGGAAAGCAACCCTGAGTCATTGAAATAGCAAAAAGGGGGAAAAAGAGTTCATATGGCCAACAGATCCCACCCCCTCAATCTCAGTATCAATTACAGACTGATTACAAATAAAATTTCAACTTTGTAAGTTGGGGAGTTACAAAATTGTTATATGCATGATTTTTTTTTAATACTTGAAGTCTTTTAAAAATTACACTATTTCTTTGTATTCTCTAAATCTTGATATTGTTTCAGCTGACCATTTTTTAATGTTTATTTTTTTTCAGAGAGAGAGAGAGAGAGAGAGAGAGAGAGAGACCACAAGTGGGGGAGGGGCAGAGAGAGACACACACACATAGAATCTGAAGCAGGCTCCAGGCTCCGAGCTGTCAGAGCAGAGCCCCACATGGGGCTCAAACCCACAAACTGAGATCATGAGCTGAGCCAAAGTTGGACACTTAACCAATTGAGCCACCCAGGCCCCCCTAGCTGACTAATTTTAACCTCTTACTCGATAGCCTCCATGAAACTATCCCTGATAATGAACTCTACAGGCTTAGCTATCTTCTTTGCTAATACACTACACATCCCGCCAACTTTATAAAACTCCATGCTTCTCAAGATCACATGTTGGATTTCTGCTTAAATACCTGATAACCAAAATATTTTTGATATCTTTTTCCATTACTCCATTTTATTCATTTATTCCACCAATGCTTATAGATTCCCTAAGGTGTATTCTAGAACAAAGGAAACAGTCAAATAAGACTACTTCCCCACCCTCATGGAGCTTACAACATAACTGGCAAGAGAAAGAATTACATCAGTGATAATGGTAGAGTCTTTTGATGAGCAAAAGAATAAAGCTACCTGAGGGATCTGTATGGGTACAGGTTCCTAAACTAAACTAAGGAGTCAAGGAAAACTCCTGAGTTTGTAGATCCTGTGCTCATGATGAGATTTAAAGTCTGAACAGACCAATGAATTGGTTGGAAGTGGCAGAAACTCAAAACAAACCTGGTTAAGTAAGAAGTGGACCGTGTTGGCTTGCATGAATGATAAATCCAAGGGTAAAACTCACTCTCAACTAAATAGTTAATCAAGAATCTGTCCTTTCCCATATGTCTTCTTTCCCTTGGTTTTCTCTTTCTTTCTTTCTTTCTTTCTTTCTTTCTTTCTTTCTTTCTTTCTTTTTCTTTCTTTCTCTTCTTCTTCTTCTTCTTCTTCTTCTTCTTCTTCTTCTTCTTCCTTCCTTCCTTCCATCCTTCCTTCCTTCCTTCCTCTCTTCTTCCCTCCCTTCCCCTCTCCCTCTCTCCCTCTCTCCCTCCCTCCCTCTCTTTCTTTCCTTCATTCTTTCCTTTTTTCTTTCTTTCTTTCTTTTTTCTTTCTTTCTTTCTTTCTTTCTTTCTTTCTTTCTTTCTTTCTCTCTCTCTCTCTCTCTCTCTCTCTTTCTTCTTCTTCTTCTTCTTCTTCTTCTTCTTCTTCTTCTTCTTCTTCCTCTCTCTCTCTCTCATTTGCTTAATTTGTAGGCAAGCTCCCTCCTGTGGAACAAGAAGGACACCAGCAGCCCAGCCTTCTGTTCTAGCTGATCACCAACCTCAGCGAGAAGACTGTTTTCTTCTGATCCATTGAACAAAATCCCTGGGCTTGATGCTGATTGGTATGAATTCAATGAGTATCCATTTCTCACCCACTCACCAGGGTAAAGGAATATAAAGCTTGGAGCACATATTCACACCTAGCATTTGAGTGGGACATATATGGAGGACTAGATTAACCATAGCTGAGCCACGTGGATGAAAAGAGGGAGGCATTTTTCCCAACGGAAAATGAAAGTTTCTTTTTAGACAGGAATGGATGCTGGAAGGGCAAAAAAAAAAAAAAAAATTAAGCAGATTACTGCAGAGGAAGATAGGAAGAACATTCTAGGCAAATAAATCAGCATACAAACATCATGGAAATATGAAATTGCATAATTTGGGGGAACAGTAGTAGTTGAAAATGTTTCCAGCAAAGATTATGAATTAGTGGCAGAGGGTAGGAGGACTGGTAGAAGCACCTGAAAAAGTTGCTAATTGTGAACACTTCCTCCTTTCTCAGTACACACTGTAGTGCTGATCTTACCCTTCCCACTATAGATTTCAATATAGGAAAAAAAAAGTATAAAAGAAAGTATTTTAGTTATTTAAAAATAGTCTGCAAATGTTTTCCTTTTTGCTTGGCTTTTGGAAAAACATTATATGTTACTTCCTGCATCTGTTATTTGTAAACATACCATACCACATACCTATTCACAGACTAATTCTTTCATTATCTTCAATCCCTTTCTTGATATTTTTCTGGTTTGTTTTTTGTTTGCCTTGTAGTTCAGTCATGTCTCATACATTTCTGTCCTGGATCTTGAACCTTAGGAGGACAAGATAAATGTCTTTTTCAAATTTTTTGTGTGTCTTTTTGCAGAAGCTAGCAATTTCCTTGGCGATAATCTGTTCTCAACAAATTTTGTTTGGATTGGTTTAGATGGAATTATATCCTTCAAAATTTTTATGAAATAAATTTTCATTATCAAGCTGATGGTACATTATTCCAACTCCCACATTATACTAATAATTGTATGTTTGTCTTTTCTTCTTTTTCTTATCTGTATATTATTATCTATTTATTTTTAAAATACTTCAAGAAAACTTTAGATCACACAATATTGGACTAAATTACTGTCCAAATTTATTTGGACAAATACTAAATTATTTTGTCATTACTGACAAAAATAATGAAAGATTAGACAACACAAAGAAACAGAAAGACAGTCCAAGCTCATAGATTGGAAGAACAAATATTGTTAAAGTGTCTATACTATCCAAAGCAATCTACAGATGTAATGCACTATCAAAATACTAACAGCTTTTTCACAGAACTAAAACAGACAATTCTAAAATTTGTACCGAATCACAAAAGACCCTGAATAATCAAAGAAATCTTGAAAAAGAACAAACAAAACTGGAGGTATTACAATTCCAGACAAGTTATATTACAAAGCTGTAAGTAAATAATCAAAACAGCATGGTACTGACACATAGATCAATGGAACAGAATAGAAAGCTCAGGAATAAACTCACAATTACATGGTCAATTAATTTTTTGCAAAGGAGGCAAGATATGCAATGGGCAAAAGACAGTCTCTTCAGTAAATAGTGTTTGGCAACTGGACCACTGGACCGCTTTCTTACACCATACACAAAAATGAACTCAGAATGGGTTAAGGACCTAAATGAGAGAACTGAGACCATAAAAATCCTAGAAGACAGTACAGGCAGTCTTCTGTGACTATGACACTATGACATCTACCATAACATCATCTTTCTAGATATGCCTCTTGTGAGACAGATCTAGGGAAACAAAAGCAAACATAAACTACTGAGACTATATAAAAAAGCTTCTGCATAGCAAAGGAAACAACAAACAAAGATGAAAGACAACCTACTGAATGGGAGATATATTTGAAAATACACATCCAATATATATTCAAGATATATCCATATATATAATATCCAAAATATATAAAGAACTGATAAAACTCAACACCAAGGAACAAATAATCCAATTAAAAAATGGTCAGAAGACATAAATGTACATTTCTCCAAAGAAGACATCCAGATAGCCAATAGAAACAAGAAAGGATGCTCAACTCATCATCAGGGAAATGCAAATAAAAACTACAATGAAATATCACCTCACACCTGTCAGAATGGCTAAAATAGAAAACACAAGAAAAAACAAGTGTTGGCAAGGATGTGGAGAAATAGGAACCCTCATGCACTGTTGGTGGAAATGCAAACTGGTGCAGCTACTGTGGAAGATAGTATGGAGGTTCTGCAACAAATTAAAAATAGAACTACCCTACAATCCAGTAATTGCCTACTGGATATTTACTCAAAGAAGACAAAAACACTAATTCTAAAGGATACATGTACCTCTATGTTTATTGTGGCATTATTTATAAGAGCCAAATTATGGAAGCAACTTCAGTGTCCATCGATAGATGAATAGATAAAAGAAGATACGATATATACATACAAATATATATGTTTGTATGTATATATTGTATATAATATTATATAAATATATAACAGAATATTAGGGGCGCATAGGTGGCTCAGTCAGTTGAGTGTCTGACTTTGGCTCTGATCATGATTTCATGGTTTGTTGGTTCAACCTTTGCATCAGGCTCTGTGCTGACAGCTCAGAGCTTGGAGCCCACTTTAGATTCTGTGTTTCCCCCCCTCTCTACCTCTCCTCCACTCAGACTCTCTCTCTCTCAAAAATCAAATTTAAAAAAACATTAAAAGATAATGGAATATTATTCAGTCATATAAAAGAAAGAAATCTTGCCATTTGCCACAATATGAATGGATCTAAAGAATATAATGTTAAGTAAAATAAGCCAGTCAGATAAATGCAAATAACATATGATTTCATTCATATGTGGAATTTAAGAAACAAAACAAACAGAAGAAAAAGAGAGAGAGAAACAAACCAGAAAACAGACCCTTAACTATAGAGAACAAACTGATGGTTGCCAGAGGGGAGGTGGGTGGGGCCATGAAATAAAATAGGTGATGGGGATTAAGGAGTGCACTTCTCTTGATGAGAAATGAGTAATGTGTAGAACTATTGGATCACTATATGGTTCACCTGAAATGAATATAACAAATGTATGTTAATTACTCGAGAATAAAATTTTTTAAAAATGTCAATAGATTAAGAGAGGAAAAGAAATGGCAGAAAACTCTTCCACAAATTTGTAGACACAGGAAAAATTAGAAAATAAAACTTTAGGGGAGTGCCCAGGTGGCTCAGTTAGTTAAGCATCTGACTCTTGATTTCATCTTAGGTCTTAATCTCACGGTTCATGAGTTCGAGCCCCACATTGGGCTTTGCACAGACAGTGTGGAACCTGCTTGAGATTCTCTCTCTCTCTTTCTCTCTATGCCCCTACCTCTTCTCAAAAAATAAATAAATAAACATTAAAAAATAAATTTTAGGAAAAAGAAACTGCAATATTGAATAAATATTGAATAGAGAAATATGGAATTCTGATAGCCTCTTCCTACTTATTAATGATTCATAATCATCATAATGATAAATGTAGGTAAACAAGTAATTTGAATTTCAGGAATTAACTCATTTAAATTCAGAACAGCTGAGAAGTTTTCCTCATTGTAACATCACAATGTTAATTTTATTTTATTTACATAATTTTATTTAAAATGTGAACATATTTCTTTGCTTTTGTAAATGTGTACCACGTAGTCTCATTTTACGTTGGGCCTGTTTTTAAGATAAATTTTTATAAGACAAAAATTAATATAATTAAAATTATTCTTGAAAGCCCATTAAATTGAAGATAAAATACAGTATACATGGCTAAATATGTATTCCTGCAGAGAAGTAATTTATTATCCCTTTATAATGTCAGTCAATTTGAAGTGGCTTTTGGGTACTTGGCCAATATTAAAGGTTCATGTTATAAAAAAAAACAAAAACAAAAACAAAAACAAAACAAAACAAAACCTCAAAAGCATATCATGACAAACTCATACTGGAAGAGGCACAGGACAGATATAACTTACTGAGGGAATGGCAAATGTGTCTGCTTTGCCCAGCCTTTATTCTTGGATATGGGCTTATTTAACACTGAATATCTTTATTTCTCTCTCAAAACTAGTTGAATTCATTTAAGGATATACATAATGGAAAACCAAATATAACAAAATATTACTTAATACTTTCTTGATGATCCAGACAAAAACATGGTTTTATGAACAAATGAATATTTTGTAATTTGGGACTTCTGTAATTTGACCCTCTCTCTTTTCTATCAAAATTTCTCCTTGGTGACCTCATACAATTTTTCCTTCCTGATGTTAGTTGGTTCTAACTCTAACCTTCCAGGGTCATGACAAAAGAATTGGGGAAGTCATTCTTGATTCTATTTTTCCCTCACACCACAGATCCAATTTGTCAAGAAATCCCAAGGGCTCAAACTTCTAAATATCCAGAATCCAACTACTCTTCACTATCTTTGTAATTACCAGTCTGGTTTAATCAATTTGTATACTGACTTTGATTAAGTAATTAATTTAGTTATTTATCTATCCATTATATATTTTTTTGTCTTCTGGTATTAAGCTATCAATTGACATAGTGTGGATAGTAACTAAGGGCAAGTTCTTTACTTGTTCTTGCAACTGATATCACAAAGCTTATTAGGATTGAATATAAAATGTAAATCAATAAACTCTGAAGGGAGACATAGGAGGATCTTGCACGTATAAAACTGATTTTATATATAGATGGATTTGTGAATTTATTTTGGATTCTTGACAAAAGTTTTTGCTTTCTGTTGTTTGTTTATATTCAGCTGATCGGTGTTCTCAGATTAGTTGTATTGATCAAATGAAACTGAACCTTAAATTTTGGTCTTTTCTCAAATTATTCATGGTTCAGCAACTTGGAAAACATTTTCACTGCAATTCTCATCTTTTTCACTTTATGAATTGTCCCTCGGTAAAACACCATTCCATGTCGTATGCATCATTTATATTGTCAACTTTTCCTTTAGTTTCTTGAATTTGCTTTTTTAGGTGATTTCAGGTATTTGAAAGGTATCTAAGTTTAAATTAAATGACACGATACCTTTAAAGAAAAAGTAATCTGAAACTTTGCAGCCACTCTGCTAATGTCTCCTGACTTTTTATTTTAAAAGAAAGTATCAATGAAAAAAAAAGGAAAAGAAAAAAAAAAGAAAGGATCTAATGTGCCTCTAGATAGATTAATTAATTTGGGGGTCAAAGCAATGTTTTCTCTAGGAAGGTGTCAACTGTCAACTAGAAGGAAAACTGGAGAAAATCAGAAATGAATTAAATGACTTTATTAGATTAAAAGAAGTTCAGTCACTCAATTTTTCCTTTTTAAACGAATATCAATATTTTAAAAATATAAGTTGACATAAGACATTAAATTATAATTAATAAGTTAAGGGAATTTATATTACTCTTTTATAAAATAAGTTTAATTAAAAATGTGCTTAGCCTGAAATTTTATTTTAAGATGCACATCAAAAAGAATATTTTATATGTTCAATATCTTTATAATTCATGTTTGACTCTTCTTTTTACAAGCATTCATTTACCTTCCCTCAGTTTTCTTATCTGATAATGAATAAATGAATTAGATTTCAAGAATATCTTTTGCCCTAAAATTGTGATGCAATTTTTTGTCATATAATCTCTGAACACTGAGTTTTTATTCCAACTAAAATCGTTTCTTAGCAGAGAGGAGGCATGTTACCCTGGTAGAAACTAGCACATGGATTCTCAAGCAGGTGAAAAATATACGATAGAACCAATATTTTCATGTAGACTTTAACATAATCGTATCTGTATTTAGAGATCCCATAAAGGCCAACCAATTTAGATTCTCTAGAACATAATTTTAAAAACTGAAAATCAATTAGATAACTAATCTATAGAAAACCCTTATGTAACAATGTACCTTTTAAAGTTTGACTACAAAAGTTCAATGATGTGTAGACAGAGACGGCTACAGGATTATTGCTATCAGCTTCTGAAATACATGTAACACAATCTGATACAGTGTTGAGGATCAGTGCATCTGTCCATCTTGGATATCTGGCCCGTTGGAGAGAAAGCAACGGTCAGACCGGTGGAGAGCTCAGTTGCTGAGCAACGGTTCCATCTCGGACATGCTCTTTGCTTTGATTTGGCACAAAGACAAGAAATACACACACACACACACAAACACACACATACACACACACTAAAACAAGCCTATCAATAGCTGAGAATCCTGTGGTATAATGTTGATATTACAATTATTGATCTTCACAGAAAATACATTTAGTAGTATCAATGTGAAACAAGATAATTTTACCTAGAATTTTCCTGATACTGTGCATCCATAAATGATTGCTCTGTATGCACAAAGGGACCAAAATTAGACTATTAAAATATTTCCTTAGAGTCTAAGTGATTATGCCTTCCCTTTTCTAACCTGTGAATCAGACTGCGTGCAGTGAAAAGATCACAGATGTGGTAGTTATTGGAATGATTCAAATCTTTTCAATTTGAAAGCACATTATGGTTTCTGTTAAATAGGGACATGGATAGTTGGGAATGCTTCGGATTAATGTCTAATTTACTCTATTTGCCTTTCTTCTTATAACTGGACAACTACTTGTCGTCTCATAATTTTCGAATCATCACCCATGAGTCTTAGGTCTTTAGAATGAGCTTCCTGAGTCCTTGTTATCAGTTAGCAAATTTAAAGAACAGGGTGCATTGCCCAAATCTCCATATGCAAACCAAGTGGAAATTAAATGATCTAATGTAACAAAGGAACAAAATGAAATTATTTCTCACAGTATCCTTTGTTTGTCTATTCTTAACCACCATCTTAGAGAAGTGTAAATTAAAAGTCGAAATGATTTATTTCAGAAACTAAATAAATAGAGCACACTGCTGCTTTTTCATTTCATTGTGTACCTTCACTTCTGGTATTTTTTTCCTCCCTCTGAAAGCGCTATTTCAACAAGACCATGTAAATGTCTATAATTGCGAGAGAAAATGTTAATATAACATTTACACAGTTCAACAGCTTCAAAGCTGTTTCATTGACTATGCTTAAAAGGAAACTTCCACACAGAGGCCCCAAGCCCACATAAATGCTAGTTTAGTGGGACATTTGGTGACAGAGCCTTGAAAACAGAAACAAAAAGGAAGGGAAATCAAACAGCACCATCTTCCAGCCTAATTCAAGCCATTTAGAAGCTCTGTGCTTAAGCCAAGGATTACCAGTGATACTATCTACATCAGCTTTGCTGTTTGGGAAGAAATGTCCCTCTTATTAAAGAGAAAAAGAGTGGAAAAAAAGTAGGGGAGAAGAAAATAGTTTAAAGCCAAGTAATTCAGGCTTGCATAAATCTTTAATGGGTTCTGTCTTCATATGATTGGCTGTGCGTTCTTTTCTCTGCCCAGGGGAAACACTATATGTCTTAGAGGAGAATAATAGTAACTCCATCTTGTGTGTTATATGATATCTTCAAGTAATCCCGAGGATTTTGGCTTTGTCTGCCGTAAACAAAAGGCCACCCATACATAATGTGTCTGGGCTATTCCAGACTCCTCACCTTAGCAGGTGACACCTATAAGATGGACGTCGGAGACTAAGCCTGTATGTAGCTGGAGGCAGTTTTGCTCCCAAGACAACTGAGAAAATGTAAAAACAAATAGCATATTTCTTTTCTTGTAAGAACAAAGTGTGATCAGCACCCTGCAGTTGTGTCAATTTTCTGGGCTTTTCTCAGGAGTAAGAATGAAACATCAAATAACAAGCTTTGCTTTGTGAGCTGATGAAGAAAATACCACGCTGTAGATTCATTTGTTGCAAATATATGAATGATTACAAGCCCTCTGTGTCTAACCACAAAAACAAAAGAGAAATTAAGGAATAAATGCATCCATCATTTACATGTTAAGATTTTGAAAAAGGTTAATAAAAGTTACCTAGAAAAGTCCATTTTGTCTATTTTATCATCATTCTTTTGTATTTTTCTTGGAGCGTTGCTTACTGGGTTACTTTCTAAACAGTTGCACTTCTTAACAGATGGATTTATTCACTCAACAAATGTACACCTATTACATGGAAAAGGCTTTCTTCCACTCGGATAATAAGAGAGCTTTCTCTTTTACATCTACTTACTACACAGGTTAACTTGGTAAAAATTTAAATCTGAAAGGGTAAGATCTGCATCTGCCTTATTTCTTTATCATCTCTAATAAATATCAATTCTCAGCAATTCTTTGCTTACAAATCACGTTGCATATAAATAGAATGCCTTTTGTCATTACTCAAATAGTACCAACACATCGGGAGGGGATTTCTAAGTTGCTTGGCTAAAATGAATTATTTAAAAAGCTAGATCTTATAGCAAAAGTGTTTTGAATTTAAGGCCAAAAAAGAGTATAGTTACTGCTCTTCCTTCATAAGATAACAAATTGTCCCTAGGATACATGCAACTTTATGCAAGAGTGCATGTTTATTTTTATTCCAAATTCCCAGGAAAAGTTTTCATGTAAGGTAAAAAGGAAAATGCTTTGTCAAATACCAGTTCTCAGTGAAGAGGTTAAGTTATAATTCTGAGTCAGGGAATTGATGCATGGCGATAAAAGACCGGATGTTCATCAACAAACACATATAATAATGCTAATTTCAAAAATGTGCTGCAGTGTGTAATATATGGTGACATGTATAGTAGTAAGTGAAAAAGTAAGTGGTTGGTAAAAAAGGATTAACAGAGATACTACTATTATTATTTTTAAGATGGATTCAAAGCATTCATTTTATAATATATTTCTAAGCAGGATTAGTATCGTCATACTATGTTTTTTTAGTTACCAGAATCATATTAATAATTCATTCTTAGTCTACATATTGTGACTAGCAAAAGGGAAGGCCAATCGACCCCCCAGCAGATCAAGTTGTTGCTTGATCTTGTTCAGTATTTTTTATTATTATTATTTCACAAAAACAAATTTTAAAAATCCAAAAAGGAAGAGAGACATAAAAACAATCTAATCATGATACAAATTTATGGCTAATATGTTAATATATCTTATATGATCCTTAATTAGATATGAAAATGTATAGAAACCTATAATATGTTAGTCATCCAATGACAATTAAATGATTTAAATTTGGGTTATAGAATTCAATATTTAATGAGACATGTTTAAACAATTAGGAATTCAGTGTATATCCCTGATTTATGATTTCTTTAACTGATTATTAACTTGTTAAATAAATGTAATAAATATCTGATTAACTGAATTTACTAATATTTTAATCCATTAAAATCTTATATTCTAAGATATGTTACTTTGCTTAATTAAGGTGAATTAGCCTCAGCTTTACTCTGAATAACTTGAGTCTAAGAAGTTAGGATTTGACATATGTGGTCACATCTATGGTGAATATACTGGTTTTCTGATTAAGAAACATGTCTCTCAAAAATGTATTGGGGGGGAACACAAGGTATGGCCTGCTGCCTAGTTTAAAATTTCAGTTTGATGCATATTCTAGACTCTGCTGTGATTCTCTCATTCATACCATTCTACAATCTCCGAATTCATTTGTATTTTTTCCCTGTGTTGCTTTCTAGAACTGTTAGGTTTTAGTTTGCATATATGTAGTCTTCTTTTTATGAGCTTTAAGTTTATGTCACTCAGCTTACAAAGAATTCCTCCTCTTCCAAGTGTAGTTTATAAATATATTTTGAGCATTATTTTAATGGTTTTAGTCATAAAGAAAAATTAGATGATATTTAACCCAAAACACTCATTTATTTTCCCTACATTTACATTATATAGGATATGTAAGCCTGAATTAATATTATATGAAATAAAGAAGGGAAAATGATCATTTGGGAAGTTACTATGTCTTGACTTTGGAAAGTATATCTAGAAGACACTGTTGGGAAATGGGACAAACTGTCCTTATCGGACCTCTGTTCCCATCACTGTCCTTGTGTATGTATTGTCTTTATCAGACTTCTGTTCCCAGAGCGCTGGGAACATAAGACTTGATGAAGTCCCAGGAGGACATGCAGGACAGAGCCTTCCCGGTCATCTGCCAAGTGCGCCAAGAACCCACGGCACCAGAGATATACCCACGCACAGTTGCAGAATGTTCCTGATCTGTCCTTCCTTTATCTGTACCTACTGTTCTGAGTGAAACATTCACTGTAATATTTACTGTGCTCTCCAAGCTTGCAAGGAGGTATCAAATAAGATGCTGTTCCTAATAAAGTTTGCCATTAGCCATCAGCTCATGGTCCGTCTCCATGGCTTTCGGGAACGTTCACGGTGCCCTTGCTTTCCAGGACCGTTCACGTTTCCATTGAGAAACGTCCCTCACATTCCAACCAGTGGTGGTTGGGAACGTCCCAGTCGTTGTGTCCCGCTCGTTGTGTCTCCAGGACTCAAGGAAATCCTACCACAAGACACCAAACAGAAAGTAGAGATGTGAATTGATTTATTATTAGTTTTTTCGACAAAGTTAAAATATAAATAGTAAAAACAAATACATTTTAATATTATTAGGTTTATTATTAGAACAAAACGTAGATCATAAATCACATCTTCTAATTATTATTTCTCTATATCATCCTTTCACTGACATGTACTAATAGAATAAAGTCTACTACTCATTAAAAACCTAATATTTTTCATTCTATCAGACATAGTGATTAAAATAAATGGTATAATATGACAAACACTTACTATCTTTGACAGGTATTAACAAGAGTACTTTCTGCTGCTATAACAAATGAAGTTCAAGATTGCAGGGGAATAACATGATAGGGATTTATTTTTTTCCTACATTACAGTTCAATGCAGATGTGCCTAGTTAGTGGGTAGCTTTCTTACTTGCAGTTACCCAGGTTTTCAAATTCCTAAAACTTATGGCTTCAGTAATATTCTAGGCTAGAATCTCTTAGTGCTGGGCATCTAGTCAGGGAAAGAGGATAGAAAGTGTGAGGAAGGTCACTAGTCTTAAAAGCTCACATCATTCTTTCTTATTCTGTTGCAAGATCTAATGCCAAGATCTCACTGGAAGCAAGGCATTTATAAATTAGAGTCCCTGGCTGATAACTGCCTCCCGGAGACAATTTCACACTATAGATACTTGAGTAGACAGCTATGTGTCTTGGGCACGTAAGATATGGTGCTGGGAACTTTATATTTATTATAAGTTTATACTCTCGCAATTTGAACTTGATACTATTATTTCTTATTTTGCAGATGAGAAAAACCAAGAGTCAGAGAAGCTAATTATTTGCATTAAAAAATATGAACCCAACTTAAAAAAATTCTAACATAAAAATTTTAACAAAAAATCAAGTTCTTAAAATTATGATATATGTTATAAAATTATAATAGATATAGTTATTCCCAATAACATTAATATTAATTGATTTTGACCTCTTATTATGTATTTTTCACTATTTAGGTGCTTTTAATGTACTAGCTAATGTTATCTTCTTAACAGCCTATGATGTAGGTACTAAAGTGATCCACATTTTCCAGGAAGAAATTGATGCAAAACCAAATTCATGCAATTCATAACTTATAAAGCCATAATTTGAAATCCTGACTCCAGAGACCACTCTTTTACCATTACACTAAACTGCATTTCTGTTCAGTAACATAATGGGATATCTCTGTTCTGGATTGTTCTTCGGCAGTGTATAAATGGCCTGAAAACATATTACCCACCCTGGAAGCTACTCAGTAACTCCTTAGGTCTGTAAATACATAGGTCCAAAAACAAAAATGAAAACAAAACAAAACAAAAACACTGATTGGCACATTCTCTTCTTCCAACTGCCGCCATTAATTTCTTTCAAATAGCATGGGAAGCAGAACGCTAATGATTTTTATGACTTTCTAACACAAACTAGACACCTGTTGTAAGCACATTGGAGACTCAGGGTTACTACTGCTACCTTCCTTTGGTTCTGCACATGCTCAACACACTTCATGTCAGTGCGGCACATATTCATGAGCACCTTCCCAGGCACCTCATAATTTCATAGAAGCAGGAACCTTTTTCACAGAGTTTAGACACGGAGAATATCTAAGAGGCAGTTTTGTCTGAACATCCACCAAATATAAGTTCTCTATAATGACTTCTCGGTTAATATTTCCAATGACAGGGAACTTACCACCTCACAAGATAACATGCAGGTTTAATTGGTAGAAAATAGTTACAATCATAGAGTCATAGAAATTCAAACAGTCTGTACACTACACATTTTTCTACTGTGCTATTCATATATATTGAGTTCTACGTGGTCAACTACATGTATTATATCTGTGAAAATAAAGGCCATGAAGACTTCAGAGACCAATTTGCCGAGGATCAGATAGCTGGTCTTTCTTCAATTCAATCCACTGATTCTGGCTCTGACCTTGGAATTACTTCAAGCAACTCTAATTTCTCTTTTACATATCAGATTATCATATATTTGAAAACAATTATCATGTTTTCCCTAATCATTCTACTAAATAAACACTTTAGTTTTCTTCCATAATTTTTGGTATAAAATCCTTTCAGATATTGGTAATTTGGAAAGTTTCTTATTTTTCAATATCTCATAATGCTTTTCCCCATAACCTTGGCCTCCACATGTGGTCTGACCAGTGCAAGATACAGGGAAATTAGTTTCAACTTATTGCTCAGCTCTCTACTTCTGTTAATTCAATTTAAGATTAAATTAGTTTTTTTGGCAGCCACATTGCACTATTGACTTACATTGAACTATTCAACTTGCCATTATAAAACCTTCGAGGTCTTTTCCAAACAAGCCACTGCTGAATACAAAGAAATGTAAGGTCAAAGGTGCCTTCTTTTTTTTATTTAATCAACTATGAAAGTTGAGTGTGTCTAAGGTAATATGGCAAAAAGGAGAGAAGTGAGTATACCTGGACTAAATTTCATGTCTATTATTTTGTCTCATGATTTTTGCTTCTTGCGTATTTTGAGTCATAAATATTAACCTCTAAGTTGTGCCTTCCGATAATTTGAAAACAACTTCTGTGTGTAGATACAGAATATTAATGAAAATCAAAAAACTGAATATTGCAGAAGGGACAAACAATTCTATTCTCTGACACCAACTCAGATTGACCTGAATAAGCACTGTGTAAGTTTGAATTTTTGCCACAAATGAACCCATCTATAAGCATCACTATACTTGCATACATTTGGTACCCTGTTTATAGGTATATTGTGAATGGTTTTATTCCATTTTTTTGTTGAAATTAAGAAATCCTTGTCTACATCATTCTCTAATATTCTTGTCTTATATCTCTTCCAGGAAATGATGTAATATTAGTTTGGTATACCCTGTTTTAGTGAACCAATACTGGTCCTTAGGGATCATTGCTTATTTCTCTAAGATGTTATAAACCAGTTGTTTTCTATCTATTGTAGATTTTTTATGATTATTAATGTTAAATTATCTCCTCTTCTGGGAAATTGGAACACTAAATGCAATTCTTGTGATATGATTCTAAACGAATTATAGTAAGGTTAGGAGACATGAACGGCGTTATTCAAAAATAATTATAGAGGTGCCTGAGTGGCTCAGTCAGTTAAGTGTTCAACTTTGGCTTAAGTCATGATCTCGTGGTTCATGAGTTCAAGTCCCACATTGGGCTCTGTGTTGACAGCTCAGGGACTAGAGCTTTGTCTTCCTTTCTCTCTCTGCCCCTCCTCTGCTCATGCTCTGACTCTTTATCTCAAAAATAAATTTATTAAAATAATAATTATAAACTAACATTTAATTAAATAGATAAATTAACTTTACTATTTTGATATTTGATTTTATTGAGAATTTGGAACTAAATGCTTTCAAGTTGTTTGAAATTTCATGATTATAGATAGCAACCTATTTTACACTAGAAGAAAAATAAAGAGAAAAAATTAGATAAGAGAATCATGACAGAAACAATGGCCTGTTTATAGACTGTAACACAATAGTGCTTAAACTTTTTGGAGAGTGGAATAGAGGTGGAATATAATCCCTTAGCAAGGGATTGGGATGGGAATCTGAATATGTTTCTAGATGAACTCTAATTTAGTTTCATATTGGATTTACCTGTTCTCTTTTCAGTATGTTAACAATTCCATAAATATCTGTGAGAATTACACTTAAATGTCAATATATCATCAAATTTTTATTAACTTTTATTTTAGATTACCTACATTTTTGCTTATGTAAGTGCTACATATATCAGACAATGTTTATTACTAGATATGCATTTTCTTTTTTTTAATGTTTATTTATTTTTGAGAGAGAGAGAGTGCAAACAAGGGAGGGGCAAAGAGAGGGAGACACAGCATCCAAAGCAGGCTCCAGGCCCTGAGCTCTCAGCACAGAGCCCGAAGCGGGGCTTGAACTCATGAACTGTGAGATCATGACCTGAGCCAAAGTAGGATCCTTAACCAACCACCCAGGCATCCCTAGATAAGTATTTTCAATCATTGTCCTAGGTTCTTGTGTCCAAAAGTATGGATTCTGTATTTATTAATGAGAAATATTCAATATCAAGAAATTTGTGTCTACAAAACCAATAAGAAATTGAATTTTCTCTTCATCTTATGGTATACAGATACTGAGATTAAAATTTTAAAAGCAGATGTTTCATTGTCTTGAAGCATTCTACTTTCAACTGAATTGCCAAGGGTAATAGTAGAACACATTCAGATCAGTATTCACTAACTAGAACATTGGCAAAACAATCTCATTTTAAGTATGGGGTAAAAATAGCATTACCAATGAATTGAAAGCATTTTCAGAACCTGTCTAATTTGTCAAATTAAATTTTTGAATAATTATACAATGACTTAAGTAACAATATTGGCTGTTAGTATTTGACTTCATCTTCCTAACTGTAGAAAGGAGAAATCTTAGCAGGCTATCAACTCCTCTCTCATCTTTAACCCCACATCCAGCTGATCATCAAGATCTGTTGATTTTTTTTTTTATCTCTTTAGGGGCTTCTGGGTCTTTTCTTCTCTTGCTTTCCACATCTTTTATTCAAAGATCGTCTAGAAGGTTGTCTGCCTCCAATCATCCTCTATCCCACTCCTTCATACAGTTGCACTAATCATTCTAAAACAGATACAACCATTCCAATTGTTTGCTCAGAAGTATTTGCCATCTTGATATTCTCTCAAAAGAAAGATCAAACCTCCAGCATCTTAAACATAGAACAACTAGAGGACCCAGAAATTGTAGTTCTAGGTATATTCAAAAATTGAAATCAGTAACTCAAACACTATTTGTACAACCACACCCATAGCAGCATTATTCACTACAGACAAAAGGTAAAAGCAATTCCAGTGTCCATGGACAGATGAATTGATAAGCAAAATGTGGTATATACACACCATGGATTATTACTCAGCCCTAAGAAAAAAAAAAGCGAGGAAGTTCTGACACACACTATGACATGGATAAACCTTGAAGACTTTATGTGAAGTAAAACAAGCCAGTCACAAAGGACAAATATTATATGATTATTCTTATATGCAGTACATAGAGTAGTTGAATTAGACAGAAAGTAGAATGCTGGCTATCAGGGATTAAAGGAAGAATGGAGAGTTATTGTTTAATGGGTGCAGAGTTTCAGTTTAGAAGCAAGAAAAGTTCTGGAGATAGATGGTGGTAACGGTTGCAAAACAATGTGGGTGTATTTAATGCCGCAGAACTGTACACTTAAAAATGGTTAAGCTGTAAATTTTATGTTATGTGTATTTCATCACATATTTTTAAAAGACAAAACTTACAACATAGTGTTCATGATCACAACACTCTGGTACCAACCCTGAAGTTTTCCATCTTCCTTCTAAATCTCCACCCATACTGGAGATCCATCGACTCTGCTAAATCTGCCAGATGGCCCAATGTTCCTATGCCTCTGTCCAGGCATTTTTTTGTTTGTTTGTTTATTAGATTTCCCTTATATTCTTTATCCATCTTTTCAAATTTCTCTCATCTTTCAAGTCTCAGCTGAAGTAATCATCCTGCAATAAAACTTTTTCTAGGCTCGGAAATCCCGAATATCTCTTTTTTTGTCCTCCTTTAGCAACTTGTTTATACTTGATTATAGCATTTGATAATTTGACTAGAATTGTTTAAATGTAATCTATTAAGACAGGTCATATCTCTTATATTTTTTAGCATGGTATTAGTCTGGTACTTAGTGAAATAGACACTCAATTCTTATGGAGTGAAATGACATGGAATAAAGTAGTAAGAAAATGTAATTTAGAATAAACCACAAATTCAGATTTCCCTTTGAAAATGTAGATTTTTTAAAAAAATTATGTATTTACTTTGAGAGAATGAGACAGAGTGCAGAGTGCAGGAGAGGTGGAGAAAGAGGGAAAGAGGGAATTCCAAGCAGGCTCATGCTGTCATTGCAAAGCCCAAAGTGGGGCTTGATCTCACAAACCCTGGGATCGTGACCTGAGCTGAAATCAAAAGTTGGACATTCAATCAACAGAGCCAACTAGCACCTGAAAATGTAGAATTTTTATGTTTTATCACTCAAAGAAAATACATGATGTTGTATTTATTCATGTCTCAAGAAAACAAAAGTCTGTAACTTAAGAAAATAAATATACTGTGGACCTTTTTGTTTATAATTATTATTATAACATTTTTGTACTGATGAATCATCACTTATTAAACCAATTTACAATTAATAACAATTTTAATTGTTTATAATTATTGATATGGTGAATGGTGATATAAAGAATATCTTTGTACACTTATCTGATGATCTTCTTAAAGTGTTTCTTAGGATAAAGTTCTAGAATTAGAATTTCTGGATTAAATAATACAAATTATTAAAGACTGCTCTAGCTGAGCCTTATTCCAATTGTAACTTCTCTTCCTCCAAAAGCAGCTACTGTCCTGATTTCTATTATTAGAATACTCTATAATTATTCACATACAATAACTTCAGAATAATGATGTCAATACCAGCACAAGTTATGACTACCATTAACAGTTAAAATTTTGCATATGCTATTCCTTTCCTACTTATTTATTTGTTTGTTTGTCTCAAGATTTTATTTAATTTCTAGTTAGTTAACATACATGTAATATTAGTTTCACCTGAAGGATTTAGTGATTCATCACATACATACCACACTCAGTACTCCTCAAAAGTACTCTCCATTTAGCCCATCCTCTGCCCACTTCCCCGCCAGTAACCTTCAGTTTGTTCTCTATAGTTAAGATTAGCTGAAGATCTCTCCACAGCAAGTTGGCAGGCAAAAAGGGAGTGGCATGAAATATTCTACCTCATTATTTTTTATGTTTTTTTTCAATTGCATTATCAGATCATAGCCATTATATTGTATTATTTTCTGCTTTTTAGTTCTCATGTAATGTTCGTTACACAAATCAAAGGCTCACTGTCAGTACTTAGCTCGTCTATATGGATATTTTGGTTGTCTGAATCACTGTGTTTAGTAGATTCCTGAAGAAGACTTCATGAGAACAGCACTCTCTGAATTCTACACTCTCTGAACTGAAGGAAAGTTTTGGTGGCTATAAAATATTTGACTCACATTATCTTTCCTTGAGCATCTTTAATATATTACTCTATTTTCTTCAGGCGTAAAGCATTGCTATTCAAAATGTGTGATAATGCTCTACATTTTATGGCATTAGGGAAATGCAAGTTAAAACAACAATGACATACCACTGCATATTTATTAGAGTGACCAAAATACAGAATACTGACAACATCAAATACTGATAGGCTATGGCACAAAAGCAATTCTGTTCATTGCGGTGGGAATACAAAATTGTACTACCACTTTGGAAGGCTATTTAGAAATTTCTTACAAAACTAAACATACTCTGACCATATATATAATCCAGCAATCACACTACTTGGTATACACCCAGAGGAATTTAAAACTTATGTTCACACAAAAACCTGCACACAGATGATAATAATAGCTTTATTAATAATTGCCCAAACTTGGAAGAAACCAAGATTCCCTTCAGTAGGTGGTTGCATAAAACTATGGGCCATCCAGACAATGAAATATTATTTAGCTGTAAAAACAAATAAACTATCAAGTTATGAAAAGACATGGAGCAAACTCAAATACGTATCACCAAGTATAAGAAATCAATCTGGAAAGGTTATATACTATGATTCCAACTATATGACATTCTTAAAAAGGAAAAATATGGAGACAGCACCAAGAATGAACCCTCAGATAAACTATGGACTTGGAAGATTATGATATTTTAATGTAGGTTCATCAATTGTAATAAACATATCACTTTGGTGAAGGGCATTGAAAATGCGGGAGGCTATGCATGTGGGGGTGCAGGAAGTATATGGGAAATCTCTGTATCTTTTTCTCCATTTTGCTGTGAAACTAAAACTGCTCTAAGAAAATAGTCTTTGTTTAAAAGAAATCTGGTGATATTCTAATTCTTTCCTTTTTAACCATATGTTCTTTTTGTCCTCATACCTAAAAGTTTTTTCCTTATCTTTAATGTCCAGTATGTTTCCTAGAATATGACTTGTTGACCATTCTGTCTGTGTCTATATTCTTAGGCAAAAGGTGTGCTTTTTCGATAGCTTTTTCAATAATATAATTTTAACACATTTTTATTGAATTATATTTTATGTTTTCTTGCTTTTCTTAATGTTGTATTTCAGGAACTCCACTGATTTTTATGTTGGATTTTCTTTTATTAGTTTTTATTATATTCTTAATATCTGTGATGCATTAAAGATGGATACACTTTAACGTTTGACACTTTCCCATTGATGCTAAGAACGATGGTATGGTCGATTTTCCCTCCTCTTTACTCTGGACTGGCAGATGACTTCTTTGACCAATACGGTATGTCTAGAGTGACACCACGTGTGCATATGCATGAAGAAGCTACTTTGAAATTGCATCCTCCAACCCCAGTTGCTATAGCCGATGCTACATGGATAAGATATAAACTGTCCCAACTAGCTTTTGTCAAATTCCTGATGCATGAAATTATGGGCAAGGTAAAATGATTGTTTTAAGCCACTATGCTTTGAGATGGTTTGTTATCCAACGATAGATAGACAAAACAATGTCTTTCAGCTTCCTTTGAAGTAGTACATTGCAATTCTGACCTTTAAAATTAACATCTTGGGGCGCCTGGGTGGCTCAGTCGGTTGAGCGTCCGACTTCGGCTCAGGTCATGATCTCGCGGTTCGTGGGTTCAAGCCCCGCATCGGGCTCTGTGCAGACAGCTCAGAGCCTGGAGCCTGCTTCGGATTCTGTGTCTCCCTCTCTCTCTGACCCTCCCCTGCTCACGCTGTCTCTCTCTCTCTCTCTCAAAAATAAATAAAACATTAAAAAAAAATTTAAAAAAAATAAAATAAAATTAACATCTTTATGGTTCACATATATTGACTGTTGGACTATTACTCTGCTCTTTATTCTCATTTTTTAAAAATAATGTCTTTGTGTGGGATTTCACCTTAATATTCTTCCATTTTTCCTTTTCACATTAATTTAGTTTTGCTGACAAGCTCACAAGCCTTTTCTAACTCTACCAAGCTGCCTCTTCTGATGTTCTCAGGCAGTACTTAAATATTTGGCAGTTTATTTTTGAGATATACTAGATCTATTTCCTTGCCCTAGTTTTCTTTTTCTTACCTTCCTTTCCCTTTTCTTTTACTGTCCTTTTTTGCTCAATTTTGGTTCCACTAAGAGCACTTTCTTTTAAATGCTGATGTCCTCTCTTGTAAGTCAGGCTTGGTCAGCTACTTTCAAAAGTTTCTAGGGCAAACTGCTACAGCTGTTTTCAGACTGGACCCTTTTCTACTACTTGGATTAGAACAGGTAAATCTCACCCAGTTTCAGTTTTATTGGTCCACCGTGTTTTCAGTTTATTTCCGTTTATTAATTGTTGGATATTTGGGGGTTCTCTTGTTGCAGGTCTTCCAGACTCCCTCTTGCTTCCCTCTGCTTTCTCCTTCACAGATACTGCTAAGAAACAGACTTTGGAACTATTGATGGTTCTTTCCTTCTTACTTCTATTTTGCTTTTTGAGGGAGAGACCTCATCACCCAGTTTTTTGGTCAATGTTGTCCAAGTACTATTGTCTTTGTTCTCTAGTTAATATTTATTTTTACATGAGAGTCAGAAAGATCCAAAATCTATGCTGTCATCACCTCTACCATCTTCCCAAAATCTACACATCAAAATTAAATTGGAAAATTTTGTGCTGGTTTTCAAAAACATGTATTTAAAAAACAATATATACTGCTTATACAAAAGATCCCATTGTTCTAAAAGTTTATTACCAACACATAGATGTCTAATTCTCTAGCATTTAAATTTGACCCAAAAGTAATATACAAAAATAACAAATACCAGTTTAGCATCTAATTAACTATAATTTTATTTGTCTAAAAACTTTAGAAAAGTTTCTCGAGAAAGATTAGAATGAAGTCTTATAAATACATTGTAAAGAAATTGTGCACTATTTCTGCCTTTACTTTTACCCTGAGAAAAGGATACATGTGTAAAATTGTTCTATTTACTTAGAGCCTTGATTAAGTACTACAGTAGTTATATAACACAAGTTTATAGTGAGGAGGATGAAATTCTGCTAACATAAACACATCTGATACTTTTTCCTCTAACAAACATTTACGGCCAATTACTATGTGTAATTCTTTATAACCATCACAATAAAAGTCAAAAAGAATAAGGCAGAATCTCTGTCTTCAAGCAACTCACAAAGTGACAAATGAAATTAACATTTATGTAATTCGCAATAATGTAATAGAGGGTGACTAGTTTCAATTTTGTTCAGTGTTTATTAAAAACATCTTCAAATACATGACAGCTACATGGCCTTCATCATGAATAGGAAAAGCATTAAAGTGACCAATTTGGTCTGATTCTAAATTTATTTAATAAATGTGTGTACTTGGACAAAGCATCAAAGTATTTGGATACACTATGCTTAACTGTTTCCATTTGTAACATACAAATTCTCACAATTTTGAAAAGATTATCATTTTATACTTCCATGAATTTTTTGTCAAATACCTAAGGCATATATGCATACCCTGACCAATCTTAAGCTATTGATATCCTATGTGCAGTACTTGACAGAAAGTATGCAAAGGAGTCTGGACTTCTTATGTATATTTCTGTACATACATGTACATAGACACATACATTATCTATTTAGATAATAAGTGGCTAAGTGGATTTTATAACTTTCTGGTAATTTTATAGTGAATATAGTGAATTAAAGTCCATTTGTACCATGATCGCTGTCTTGGAAAACTAATGCATGTTCGAGTTTACAAATTCCTTTTTTAATCCTTCCTCTTGATTTTTATTCCATTAATTATTGAAGTCATTTGACATTATTTAGTTACCTTATTAACCAAGTACACTATATCCACAGGACCTAGAATTCTTTATATACTAACAATATCCTCTGCCATGAGTGATTCAATCTGTGACCCGATCAGTGATCTTGGAAGCATAAGGGCTAAAAAAGAAAGTATCCTTGATTAAATCAATCATTTAATCAACAAGTATTAAGAGCTGTGAGGGAGATAACAAAACACAGAAGGTAATTATCTCTGCTATCAAAGAGCTTACAGTCTTGTTAGAAATGTAATACGTGCAAGAGGCAATTAGAAAATAAGACAGTGTGTAATGAAGTGTTTAATTGGGATGGGGTGTAGCCTTAGTTTCTTTCGCTGCAAAGGAAAGGTTTAGACAATATGGACTCTAAGATTACTTTGAGGAGTAGCATCTCTACAGAAGTAGCATGAGAAGGTATCCATGAAGGTAAGGCCTTAAAGACGTAATTTATCTCTTTGCCAATTATGTTAATTTTCTCCATCCTATTCCCAGCCCACTGAATGTTGAGGAAATCTCTTTATAAGGCCCTCAGTAGGGAGTGTAATTTAATCCATCAGACCTCATGATCACAAATATAAACACACTTTGGCAAACAAATATGTCACCAACTAAAAGATAATAATAAACAATGAAAAAAAACCCAATGTCTAAAGTTATTTAATGTATTTTTTCTTTTGCTGAAAAGACACATGTTTTCAGTGAAAGCAAAAAATTCTAAAATAAAACACTGAAAACAATGACTGGTTGGGTTTGAAACTCATTAATTAAAAGATGGGAGTCTGGGGAGTCTGGGTGACTCAGTCGACTGGGCGTCTGACTTTGGCTCAGGTCATGATCTCACGGTCCATGGGTTCAAGCCCCGCATTAGGCTCTGAGCTGACAGCTCAGAGCCTGGAGCTACTTCAGATTTTGTGTCTCCCTCTCTCTCGGTGCCCCTCCCCTGCTCACGCTCTGTCTCTTTCTCTCAAATAAACATTAAAAAAAAAAAAGGACAAGAGTCTGGTTATCCATGTCATACAGAGATAAAACAATTACTAAGATTATCCTCTGAGACAGACTGGAAAATGTGCACACGAATGTAAGGCATTGACACATCACACGATTGTTTCATTGGACCATTATGGAGAAAATGGGGAAGGCAAAACTGGTTTAGAGTAGCTGCTTCTAAACATTTTGGAAAGTTTAAAGAGGAAATTTAAATTAAGGCTCATAAATTCTCAGACTGAGATGATATCTGAAGACCATTACCACCCATGGATGTCCTAAAAGAATAATTACTTATCATCTCTAGTTAAAATAGCCTAAATAGATTGACCAGTCTGATTCTGAATTGCTGAATTACAGTATAGGTTATGTTCTGAACCTGTCCAGATTTCTTGTAAATTTTAGAGCATTTATTGGGAAAGAGTGTGACCCCCAAATTGGAAGAGGGACTTTACAGGGATTCAAATAACCCCAAATACCTTATACTGCAACTCATACTACAAGGCTGGACATGCTTTGTGTGAATACCTTATAAATATCTCACATAATAACGAATGCCAGTTATTCAGAAATCTCTTTCCAGACCTTCAATATCAGTATCTAACTTAGATGAGATTGCATCCATGATAGGACATTTTTTAAGGGTGGGGCAGAAGCAGAGGGTCAGCTTTCAAAGTCCCTCTCTTACTCCTACACATCACCATTTCTTTAGCTCTTACCCAGGTCTACATATTCTATCAGGTCATTAAGTAATTTTATTCCCTCTGCTAATTGGTAGATTATTACAAATTTAGTCATGTGTTAACTCCAATATCAATAGTTATTCCAGAAGTTGTCCCTTTATTGAAGAATATTAACCCAATTTCTAACACCAGATAAGTAACAATTTAGCTGAAAAATGCAGTTTCTCTATCCCAAGAGACAGAGAATTCCAGAGCAATTTGTTTTCATCTCTCAGCGATCGTGGTATAATTGCATTGTTAGAGTATGTCACATTTCTGGTTCTTAATCATAATTTATTTGACAGGGACCCTGATCATCACATAGAGTATCATGTTGGCCCACTTCATGGAGGTCTTTGTGCTGCTAGAACCTGGTGGGTAGGAGATAATTACGGTCTATACATGGGTAAGACATGTGCATGCAAGAGGGTGAGAATGAGATGCCATAAAAATTCAGTGAAGCTTGTGGAGATCCAATAGTGTTGTGGGTAGTTTTCTCAAACATTAAAGAATGCTCATAAGACTTTTCATCAATCAACATTAAGAAACGAGGCATAATGGGGACACCTGGGTGGCTCAGTTGGTTAAGCATCTGACTCTTGATTTCAGGTCATGATCTCACCATTGTGAGATGAAGTCCTGTGTCAGGCTCCATGCTAGGTGTGGAGCCTACCTGAGATTCTCTTTCTCCCTCTCTCTCTGCCACTCCCCCACTTGCATGTTTTCTCAAAATAAATTAATAAACATAAAAAAAGAAACAAAGCATAATGCTTATTGGGCTTCTTTAGATATAGAGGCAACTTAACCATACTTGTATTTTTATAACCTATTTACTTAATATCTCAATGCTGCCAACTTTTGTGGGTCCCAGAGAAATAGAAGCCTCTTGAGCTTGTCTGGGCTGCAGTGGAACCACTTTTCCTACCTGATATAATGGTGCTTGAAGATTAGAAAAATGTGTGAGGACTCTGGCAATGCCAAATAGCCAGATCACAGTCCAGGTCTCTTAGAGTTTGGAGAAAAGCTTTCAGTGATAGTAATTATTCTGCTGACCTGCCACTGGAAGGTATTGAACACCTGGCTATGAGATGCCAAGTGACACCATGTGTCCTGGCTGCCTATCATTCACCAGGTGTTCTTATCAGAAAGCCATGGCATTGGAAGTAGGCAGCAAGTTGACATTGTTTAAATGAGATCAACCTTGACCAGTTTTTAAAATCACAAATTCATTGCTTGAAAAGGTGTCTTTTACTCAAATTGTATCTATTTTTGCTGACTTATCCTTTCCTCCACTTTTACTTCTGGCCTCATAGAGGATTCCTATAAACTCAGTCTACTAGTTTATAGATCATCATGAAATATATGCATCCCCAGCCAGAGGTGGATGATTCTAACATTATAGCCATATTCAGAAATGGCTTTTAAGGGGGGAAAATCCTCCCAGTGGCAGAACCTTTAGAAAGATATTTCTATAAGGAGAAATGGCCAGAGAAGGGACTCTTTGCTGGATAATAGTTTGGCCAGGTAGTCAGGTAGAAGACTAGGAACAAGAACAGTCTGAGGACATTCTTAATCAGATTATCGCTACACATCACAGGCAAGGAAGAAAATGTCTGGCTTCCAGAGGTCCTCTGGGATACTATCTCGTGTTAACATTGCCCAGGGAATACAACATATCAACCTAGGGAGGCAGATTCATCAGGCATTAAAGTTTGTGTTACTCTTCTTTGTAAAATGACAGTGATCATCTGGGTGTCATGGCTGAGAGCAAAGGGAACATGCAACTGGCTATTGGAGGATGAAACTTACCATGTTCCATCTCTGAATTCATTGTCATTTGCAGAAAGAAGGACTATTGTTACTATCCATGGAGTCTGCATTTACATGGAAAAAGAAAAGTACACATAAAAAATGTCCCTGCAATAAGAGGATTTCAGATATAATGACATTAGCTTTCATTTTACACCCAGCCCCTATTTTCAAATGGAGAGGAAGTTCTTATGTGTGTGTGGCAGGGTGAGATACAAGGGGTAGAAAGGTGAGACCTAATGAAGAAGCATCAAACAGCTCTATCTTAGGGAGCTTGGGGTTGGGATGAGGTCCTCTATCCCTGGTGTTTCCCTGGCCCTGTTTCCCTGTGTCAGGATGACGAAACCACTGCTGAAGTCCCAAAAGTAACAGGCTGGGGCAGGACACAAAGTCTCTCCACTGGTAGTGAAGGCAGAATAGACATCCATTGCCAAGTGGTTCCTAACCATAGCGGGGCCAGAGTATATTTGGTTTGCACAGCTGGACCCCTGTCCAACTTGCGGTAGAGGCTCACTTGGGTCAATTCATTACTTTCACCTGACCCCATATTTTTTTAATGCTTTTATTTACTTTTGAGAGAGAGAGAGACAGCGTGAGCAGGGGAGGGTCAGAGAGAGAGGGAGACACAGAAGCAGAAGACAGGATCCAGGCTCTGAGCTAGTGCTCAGCACAGCGCCTGATGCGGGGCTCGAACCCACAAACCTGAGATCATGACCTGAGCCGAAGTCAGACGCTTAACCGACTAAGCCACCCAGGCACCCCCACTTGACCCAATATTTTACATGACTGAATTTTTGAATCCCATATTTTTCTGTTTTTCCCACCCTCTTTTATATAGTGAAAGGTCGCAATTGTTAAATTTTTTGTTTAGTACATGGATTGTAATATAAGACAGGATTCAAGTTCAATTAGAAAAAGAAATGAAATTAACAGAGATAAATTCAGCAATGGATAAAACTGTATCCACCCTTTGAGAGGGGGTGTAGAAGTGCTGACAACACTGACTCCATTTTTGACCCTCTATTTTGTTTCTGCTCATGCAATGGCCTCCCTCAGGGTGTTCAGGCCCCATGAAGATTAGTGTTTGTCTTGACTGGAATGCAGAAAGGCTTGCTTCCGTTTTCCCTCAAGCGGTGCATGGAAGACTCCTGTTTAGGTAACTAGCAGACATGAATGGCGTGCAGATGGTGTTACTTTAGATAACTATCTTACTACAATGCCCCTCTCTCTATAAGAGCTGTGGGTTGAGGTCCAGACTGCGCAAAGAGTATCTGCGGAGAATAGCTGCATAGCGTCAGGACCATTTGTCCACAAGTTCCTCTCCCACCTGTCAGTAAATTACCCTGAATAAAACTGAGTAAACGGTATAGAGTAGTTCGCTTCGTGTTTTGGTCTCAGAGTGACTTATCATGCTGGGGGATATTTTATCATTGTGGTCCACTTTCTAATAGAGAGTAGAACTTTTTCATTTCTATTCATTTTGTATGTATGATAGACGGGAGAATGCTGTTATTCTCCTTATTGTTATTAAGTTTATGTGTGATAAATATGGATGTTAGGAGCTCAAGGGATGGACTCTTCCCCTCTCTTGTCATGCTGTTCTATAATGAAGAGGCTAAAAAAGCTAAAAGCTGTCAGGCTCCTTTTACAGGAGGTCCTACATGTGACTAGGTCCTGGCAATCCAATGTAGTCACTTGAGATTGAAAACCGAAGGAAGGCAGGGGTCATGCTTCTGAAACATCAATTGTCTTGACTAACAAGCAGTATTGGGAGGTGTTTTTTCTTCTCAGCATTGGTGATCTCCTAGTGTCTATTTGAGTGGTAGGTATTGAGAGGCAGGCTTCAGGAAGTTCACTGGCTGGAGTGAAACATATTAGGCATGGCAAGTCTACTTATTCAATTCATTTAACATATATTTATTGAACACCTATCACATGCCAGACACTCTACCAGGTCCATGGTGTATAATAGTGGATAGAGCTCACCATATCCCTGCCGTTTGGGAGTTTACATGCCAAGAGTGGTTTCCTGGTCTGGTGGCTTCTGCATTTCTTTTTCCTTAATAGGGGCAGTGACAATGCATTCTTGACCAAGGAGTTCCTGATAGTAGAAAAAAAATAGCAGTTCCTTTGTGGCCAGGCTCTGGTATGACTCTAGAAGTCGTTGCTGAAAGGTCAGTTCAGTCTTTCTTCAGTTCTACAAATTTAGAAGTTAAATAAGTCCCTATTTTAACTTCCTTTTTGCTTAAATTATTCAGAGAGATTATGTTCTCAGCAAAGGGATACTGACCAATTACAACTCTCTTCTTAGAATACCCATCCATTCCCACTTTGGCCACCTTGGGAGTCCCACACATTCTTTAATTTCTGCCCACCTAAAATGTCACCTCTGGCCTCCCCTTTCTTGTCACCCATGTGATTGATTATTACCTCTGCTGAGCTGCCATAGCAATTTATACATGCTTTTGTTCTTTTAATGTTTATTTATTTTAAGAAAGAGAGAGAGAGTGCAAGCAGTGGAGGGGCAGAGAGAGAAGGAGAGAGAGAATCCCAAACAGGCTCTAAGCTGTCAGCACAGAGCTCGACGTGGGGCTCAAACCCACGAACGATGAGATCATGAGCTGAGCCCCTATCAAGAGTTGGACGCTTACCAACTGAGCCACCCAGGTGCCCCTATATGTACTTTTTAAATAGGGTCTTATCAGGTTGTATAATTTGGTTTCTTTTCCTGCTCTTCTCCTATTGCTCATACAAGCACACAAGATGGAAACTTGGTCTTATTTACCTTTGTGTTTCAAACTTTTGACAGTGTTTTACAGATTACAGTTACCTATACTCTAATTACTCATATAGTAATAAATCACAAATTTCCTTATTGCAAATGTTTTTGACTACATTTATACCCTTCTTTTCCATTTAGATTTATTTACATAATTTTATTATTTTTTAAATAAATTTTTAATATTTATTTATTATTTTTGAGAGACAGAACACAAACAGGGAAGGGGCAGAGAGAGAGGGAGACACAGAATCAGAAGCAGGCTCCAGGCTCTGAGCTGTCAGTACAGAGCCCAATGCGGGGCTTGAACCCACAAGCTGTGAGATCATGACCTGAGCCAAAGTCTGACACTCAACCAACTGAGCCACCCAGGTGCCCTATTTACATCATTTTAAACATGATAAATGAGATTATAGGATTTTGGCTTAGGAATCTTATCAGAAAGTACATAGTCCAAACTTCTTTTCCAGATCAGGAATTTTAGGTCAGAAGGATCTGGCTTCTTGTCCCATGTAGTAGTGTTCTTTTGTGTTGTTCTTCAGTGACTGAGGACGGGTTATCTTGACCTTGATCTAGTTTATAGTTTCAGTGACACATGAACATGTATTGTCTTTGAAGCTCTTCACCGTGCTTTGCAAGGTGAGAGGATAATTGGCGACTGGGGAACTGGCCATATTTCCCTCAAAAGTGCTTTTATGTAGACTTGTAATGCAGAGGGGGTGCTCTCCATTTTCAGCAAGAGCTTTTGTCAACAAATAGATTCACGGACACTGGATAAACTGTCAAATATTTTATTTTGATTCTATCAATTATATATCACTTTTTTACATCATAGTTTTCCTCTGTACGGTGCAAAAATGATACTAAAATAGGAATGCATATGCTTTTATTTACAAAAGTGGAGTTCAAACTAGTTAGGTCATCAACAATGTATTACAAGAACATTCCATACAGATTTTTCTTTTGGCACTTGACCAATTTTTTGTGACCATGTGTCTCTCTTTCTCTCTCTCTCTCCTCCAGAAGACTTTGGACTCCATGAAAGCAAGCTTCATGTCTTCATCTTAGTAGATTTATAGCCTAGCAAGGTGCTTGGCATAGCTTTACATTTTATATTTCTTCCTAAAGGTTCTTAGACAGATATATGTCATCTGCCAGATAACAAACTTCTAAATCTCCCAAATTAAATAAAGTGAAACAAATTTCTTTCATCCCTGTAAACTAAGTTTATTTTTTGTAGGAATTCCTACTAGTTTGTCCATTTAACTTTAACAGGTTTCTAGAGTCCTTTACAATCATTGTAGGAAGAGGAGAATTCTATTTTCTGTGTATTGTTTCTTTGTGAAAGCTTCTCAGTTCTCTTCCAAAAATTGCTCCACGTGGCATGGAGTATCTACAGTACAGGCATGTTAGCACTTTGAAATGACCCCAATTAACAAACTTGACAACCGCTTCAACAAATATAGTCAAAAGTGGAAAAGGTCTGTTTTTAAGTGGTACTTCTGAGAAGTGTGAACTCATAATGGAAAACACACTCACATAATCACTTATGAACAAATCAGCTTGAAAATTAGTCCTGCACAAGTTAGATATAAAACACTGGTTTTTACAGAGCACACACATGTGAGCTCTCAGGAGTGTAATATGATTCTGCTTCATGCTGACAGTCGTGGTTGACGAGCAGGTGCTGTGAATGAAGACCAATGAATATGAAATCCAGTTGTTCAGGAACAGCTTCAAATGAAGCTCAGTGACAATGATTCCTATGCACTTTAGAACAAGAAGAGGGAGATGGAAGGACATTTCTTGATCTAAATTCGAAGACATTGTAAACTTAAGCAACATAATGAAAACGAGGAATCAAATTTAGTCCTTGGGTACTTAACTCACTCAATCTTTTTGTGATATTTTTCAAGTTGAAGAGGAGATAATAGACCATTTTTGGATGAATTTTGTATGTTTCAGAGAACAAGCCAACTTTTTACATATCAAACTAGCAAAAGCTAAAAGACGATAAGAATTAAAAAGAATTTTTTTTCCCACCAGAAGCTCACCTTGATTACAAACACGTATTGACCATACACCAGTGCCTTCCTATTCTTTAACACTCATATTAGAGAACAAGGTCTTATAAGCAATTAATGTGTTAACTTGATTCATTAATGCAGAGAATATTCACGATTTTCCACCTTGGAAGAGACTGAGTCTGTCATCGCTTTAATAGAACTCTGCTGGAAATCAAACACAATTTTTATTCTAGGGGATGATTACTGTGTCTTGTTTAATTCTCCCCTAACAAATGTCAGCACTAATGTATTACAGATTATTCAGTCAATTTGATGGTTCCAGGTGAAAGAAAGGAACACAAATCTCTTCTTTTAGTGTAAAAAGGGTCAGCTGGATGACTTCCCCTGCAGGAGCCGAGATGAGGCTTGACATGAATCAATCAAGAAGGCTCAATTTTACAGTTATAGTGCCTAATGCCTAAACATGAGCGTACGGGTGGAAATTAGCACCCGATTATGAGCATACATGATCTTCCCCTGGAAGACAATAATATTGGCATTAAGCTTCTCAAGAGGGAAGATGCTGCTGGTTTTTAATATGTCTTAAATTATGTCAGGAAAAACACTGGAACATCACACAAAAGCCACAGTCAGTGTCTATTGCTATCTCATAAAGCTGGAGATCTTTACAACAATATTGACACAGGAGCAGGCAAGCAAATGTCAGCCAATATAACATATGAAATACTTAACGTAACCAATTTTCAGCTGTCAATCAGCAGGGAATAATGACTGATGCAAGGAATCAATACGCCACAATTGAATTCCAGCTCACAAACTTGTTTCGTTCTGTGCTATAAAAGACTGTCAAATGTCACACCCCAAGAGATGCAACAGGATTCCAAAGATTTATTTATTTCAAGCTCTGAAGTCTATTAGCAATAGTGCTCCTTTGCTATTGGAAATAGAGCTTCAATGACATTAAATTTTCAGAAATGACAACTTGCTTTTCTGACAAATTAATGATAGCCCTTCCTTAGGCCCTTCTTTATTTATTTATTTGCCAACATTTTTTTTTACAATTATACTCAACTAATTCTCAAGATTTCAGAAAGCAAATATTTGACATAATTTGTCAAGTAAACTGCTCACAGAATCAACTATTCTTAAACAAGTTGTCCTATACATGGTAAATACATGGAAATTGCAGATGGCAAATCTTGAGCTTATGTTAAATCCAAACCTTAATATTATGCAAATGATGAATAGCAAATTAAACCTACAAAATTTTGTCTTCTTCAAATAACAATATTATCTTTCTATGGCATGATGAACTTTTGGGTAAAAATAGTAAATCTGTATTAAAAAAGCCTGTGTTATCCAGAGCACAAGTAACTCGTATCTGATTCATGACAGCAATTTTAGAGTTGATAGTTTGAACAAATTTTTTAAAATGGCATTTTAGTATTAATCAATCATTTAAAAAATAGCTTTGATGTGATGTAATAACTAGAGAGATGCTTTTTAGAAATGGGAAGAAAAATAAAACATAGAAGATTGCTATCTACTCTTTCTTAGATATTCCCACAGGACCTTTTTTTTTCCTTTTTATCTCTATTATTTTGCTAAATATTCTCCCTAAGTCAAAGAGGAAAAACATGAGTTTTATGAAAAAAAGAAAAAAAATGTCAATAGTGATCTTTCAGGAAGTATTCTTCTTGTCTTTTGGAGCCAAAGAAAATGCAAGTCACATATTCTTCTAAGCAAAATAACGTAACAAGCCAGTTATCTCTCAAGGTGCAGTTATATGTGGTAGAAATGTAAGAGTTTTCCACCATTGCCAGTGGTGCTACTGACAGGGCAAAGTCAAAGCCTGCTACCCTTTCGGCAGAAGGCACCCACTGAAGGAGCATAATTATCATACTATTCTCATTTGGTCACGCACTTGCTGATGTCCTTTGCTAGGTGTGTTTTTCTGTGTGTGTCTGTGTGTGGGGTTTTTTTGTTTTTTGTTTTTTTGTTTTTGTTTTACTTTTGCTTTTGTTTTACAGACTGCCAATATGGTGGGACCGTATATTGGAAGAACTCAGGACTCCACCTAGACTGATGCCTAGGATAGATTTTATGATCTCATGACAACTCCTATCATAAAATTGATCTGGTTTAGTACTAAATATTTAACAGAAAATATTTTTCTTCAGGCACATTTGGCATAAAAGTGATAAAACTCAAGTAGATCATGTTGAGAATCTAATGTTTGTTTATGAACAAACCAGCAAAAGGCCCTCACTGTTTATAAATGGGAATAAAATACTGTTAAGGCAGAGTTACTCATGTGGTTGAGTGGGCTGATTAAACCCAGAGAGAACATCTTGGGCAGAGCTGCCGTATCCTTCATTTGTTCTTCACTGAAAATGATAACATCGAACTGTAAAAGTTGAGATTGAAAAGCCACTAGTGTGTTGTCTAATTTCAACTGCAGAAACTGCTGTGCTCTTTTGGTGACTTTATGAGAGAATAAGATTATAGGTCACAAGAGCTTCTTTATTTCCCACCTGTAGCTTCTAACAACATTTTATTAAGGATTTTCCCATCTTCTTTCTCTGACCTATTGGGGTTGAAATCCTAACAGCTGTTATAGGACCTTGACCAAAAAGGTATTAACATAGATTAGTGATTCTGAAATGAAGTATCCTTTTATCTGAGCTCTGTGGATGGCTACTAATATTTTTACAGTGCTAATAAGACAAACATGATATATCATTATGTAAATAGAAAAGGAATCCTTAATATGATTAAACACTTAAAGCTTTATGTTGCCTCACGGAAAATCACATGGAGCTATAGTTATTTGAAGATTCAGTGTTAGTTTCTAAAACAAATATGTTGGAGAGTAGTCCATAAATACCTTCTTGGCATTCTGTTGCTTTCTGTTTTGTTTAGATGTTTGTCTTTTAATTGCCCACTCCCTGACTAAATTTCCAAAATAAAAACTGGAGGGAGAATTTTAAGTACATGTATCATGTAACACTCTTATTGGAGGATATAAATTCTTGTTTTCAAGAATTGTTTTTGAGACGAGATGTACGATTTCTTGCCTTTTGAAGAGTAATGAGATGATATTTGCAGGGCACTTGGAGAGCAAGGAAAGGTGCTAAGTACCCAGTACTATCATTGGTCTGCACTCAGAGATATACTTTAACTGAATAAATGTAAACACAATAGAACAAGAACACCCTGTTCACCACTTGGTATACTAAAAATCGGAAGGAACACATGGCTCATTGGAATGTCAGAGATTTATATTTCCCTAATATTGCTTTATGCTAAGGCCAATGCTGCTGCTTCTTAAAACAAAAACAAAAACTATCTCTGAAACATTACCTCATTAATTCTAGATCAATTTAGTTCCAGATATAGTCAAGTAAGACTATCTTGAGGTTTTTCTGGCTCTTAGATTTAATTCCTAAAATTGTCAAGTGAAAATTTTATTATTATTAGACAAACCAATTCTAGAGTCCACTTTATTTTTTGCTGTTAGTAAAATTTGAAAAAAAAAATCCATCTGTTCTGCAGTCAGATAGAGGATTTGAGAACACTTCGACAATAATTGTGTTTATATGAAACAGATCAAAAGGAGTCAATCTGCTGTTTTCAGCTGTCTTAACAACAAAATCAGATTGTCTGCACAGCTGATTCAATCAATAGTGGAGAAATCAGTTAATATGGCAAAGAGTGATTGGAAAGAAAACCAGTGGATTCAGTATAGTCATGGCCTCTTTAACTATGAAATAAAAATCCAATGTGTTATTTAATTGAGATATTTCTCTACTCTGCATTTGTCCTTGTGAATGTATACATAAGATTAGTAGAGAAAAAAATACCCGTTGCATAAGCTGTCTTTAATTATTAATATGAATCAGATTGAGAAAACACCAAAATTTTGCCAAAATTTAGCTTTTTTTTTAAATTTGAGTTGTGTATTAATAGAAAGATTCATTAGGTGAGGAGGGTAATAAATGAATAATAATAGTAGAGACATATTCCAAAGGTATTTATTTAATCTAAAAGAAAGTATGGGGCACCTGGGCGGCTCAGTCAGTTAAGCATCTGACTTCGGCTCAGGTCATGATATCAGGATTCGTGGGTTTGAGCCCTGCATTGGGCTCTGTGCTGACAGCTCAGAGCCCAGAGCCTGCTTCGGATTCTCTGTCTCCCTCTCTCTTTCTGCCTCTCCCCCCAACTTGCACTCTGTCTCTCTCTCTCAAAAATAAACAAACATTAAAAAATAAATAAATGAATAAAAAAAGGTAAATATCAAAATATTTAAAGTCAGGGAGGTTTATTCTGTTCTGATGCTTTCTCTAGCCTTTATCTGTTCTGTTCTTTTTTTATATGATGTAATCCTTATAGAAAAACTCCAATAGTATATTCTGTGCCATCTTCTTAGAGTTTGAAATGCAAAGGTCAGATTGGAGAGACATGATATTATGAGTTGAATCGTGGACCCCCCTCACAGGATGTTAAAGTCATAACCCCTAGTTCTTGTGAATATCATCTTCGAAATAGGGTTTTTGCAGATGATCAAGTTAAGGTGAGTCATTAGGGTGAGGTCTAACCCAATATGACTGTGTCCTTATAAAAATGGGAAATTTGTACACAGATATGCACACAAGGAGAATACCATGTAAGAATTAAAGCAGAGGTCAGGGTGATGCCTCTACAGCCCAAGGAACACCAGAGATTGCCAGCAAACCACCAGAAGCTAGAAGAGAGTCCTGGAACAGATCCTTCCTCACAGCCCCAGAATAAACAACCCTGCTGACACCTTGATCTCAGACTTCTACCACAAGAAGTGTGAGATGATACATTTTTGTTGTTTAAGCCCCCCAGTGTGTCCTACTTTGTTATGGCAGCCCTAGCAAAGCAATATACTAGCAAGCACAGACCAAAACATATCATCAAACTTCAACTTTGTAGCCTTAAATTTCCAAAAAGAAAACAAAGAATAAAATATTATGAGAACCTGCCAGTCTCCTGTAAATTGCCTCTTTTCCTTGAACAGGTGTCTGGGGTGATGGAGTATCCTCAGGTATACTTGACAGTCTGACGTACGAAGTATAACTCCTGGAACTTCCAGAACATTCTAGGTCTTAAGCTGAGTAGAATTTTACATATCCTTGGGCAATATCATACTGGTGGGATAATTTTTTTCATACTGGTATTTTTTGGGGGAAGAGAGAGAGAAAGTCTCTTCCTTGAGACTTAACTTTGGAAATGTATTGCTTTCTTTGCTGCCTTACCAAAAAAGTTAAACTAGAAAAAGATACCCACCAAAATGCAGTGGCAAAGCTAAATGAGTCAAATAGGCTACAGGAGGTAGATATGGCCCTGTTAGACCCGTCTTCAAGGAAACTGAGTCATCTGAGTCAGAATTACTTTAGAAGACAAGATAGCTAAATGACTATGTTTTTGCCTATTAAAATTAGACCACTTGATAGTTACGAATCTAATGCCAACACCTTGATGGAATTGATTTATTTCTCACCAAAAAATATTTTTCCTCCAACACTAAATATGCAAGTTGAAATTAAACTGACAAAAAAGAAAAATATGCAGTGAATTCTCTAGATGAAAGAAATATTTTCTCATAGATTAATACTTTTTCAATCTTATCATAGAAATATTACATAAGCACAGATTTATTTAATATGGCTATTCCTCTCATATTTGATTATTATTTTGAGATCAGACCTCCCAATGAATTTGTACATCATTAAATTCTAGAGAAAATGGGAAATCTACTGTTACGTAAATAAAATTCTAAAATGTCTCTATTTCTCTCTCTCCCTGTTTTATTTCTAAGAGCCCCTTTTCATAGGTGAGAAATCATGGGTAGTACAATAAACTTGGAAAAACAATGAAGTCAGCAAAAGAATGAAGACCAGCACATTCAGGCTTCTGATTGGTAGCCTGATATAATTATTTTCCAAACCAAACTTCCTGTCCATGTACTTAACATGCAATATATATTGGGTTGAAAATGATATTTTCAAAACCTCTTTGCAATGCCAAAAGTACCATTATGTAGCCTATTCTCTTTATTAAAAGATAATACTAAAAGGTTATGAAAAGGCAAAAGATTAAATTGTTTAAAGTAAAAATAATTGAATTGAATTCTTGCCTGCATTTTATAAAACTAAAATGAGTTTATTTTGCTAAGTCAAGCAGTAAAAAGAAGGAAATACTTCTCTTTTATAGCCATGTACCTCTAAAACCACTGTCCAGGAATTTTCCAGCACTAACTTTTGGTCTCTAAAGACCAAAGACATGCAGATAAAGTTACTCGCGGCAAAGATTCCACAATGCGACCAAGTTTTTCATGTATAGGGAGAAAACAAACCCATAAACTTAATGCAAATTTCAAAACATGTGGCCTCCTAAAACTGTCAATCAGCGATCAAAAAGGATTCTGCTTTGTCTACTTAGTAGTGTACATTAGCAACTCCTCTGGGCAGATGTTGGTTGACACAGTAACTAGCCAGAAAGTTGGGATGACTTGCAGGGGGTTATTTTTTCATATGAAAATATCCATAATGCCATACAAGATTTCATATGATACATGGGAATGTACTAACTAAAAGAAATCTGGGAAAAAAAAAAACAAGAACCTTGTAATCAGGATGCACAACAAAATTAGAGTTGCCCAAATTCCAGCAGGTCTTTGTTAAGCATGTAGAAAGTATCCAGGATCCAGAATTTCTCTTCTTTTACCAAAATGGAGTTGTCATAAAAATTGGTAAGCTTCATTCCGAAATGACTCATTCCAAATTGAGCATCTGGATATGTGTCAAATACTCTACTTAGCTATTCCAGGGTCTTTGATTTAGGCTCTTCAGTGACAGTGGTCAGATGACATTAATGGACTGTCTGGGTTGATCTGGCTTCTTGGAAATAATTTCTGATCAATTTACAATATAGCATTCATATTGTTCTTTGAAGAATCTTTTTTATATTATATATGTTTAAAGAAATCTTTTCATAACAATCATAGATTACATATGATTAGAAACAATTGTAATTTATTTAAAAAGAAAAGAGGCACTGAATTTACATATTACCTAACAAATCTGCACATTTTAAAATCTTCTTAGGAATATTACAGATTATTTATATATGTACATGTATAGATACATACACCATTTTAATATTTTTCATATTAACCTGTTCTAGATAATGATAAAACTTTTCTAAGTTACTGCTTTCTTTGGTTGTCTGAAAGAATTGTCATGGCATTTAAACCAAAAAGTCTTGGGATGCCAGGGTGGCTGAGTTGGTTAAGGGTCCCACTCTTGGTTTCAGCTCAAGTCATGATTTCACCTTTTCATGAGTTTGAGCCTGGCATCTGGCTCTGAGCTGACAGTGTGGAGCCTGCTTGGGATTCTCTCTCTCCTCTCTCTGCCTTTCCCTCACTTGCACAATCTCTTTCTCTCTCAAAATACATAAATAAACTTACACACAACACACAAAACAAAACAAAAGTCTTAGGGGTGCCTGGGTGGCTCAGTCAGTTAAGCATCTGACTCTTGATTTCAGGTCTATGATCTCATGGTTTGTGAGTTTGAGCCCCGCATTGGGTTCAGTGTGGAACCTGCTTGGAATTCTTTCTCTCTGCCTCTCCTGCTCTCTCTCTCTCTCTCTCAAAATAAATAAATAAACTTTAAAAAAAAGGCCAAAAAATCTTAGACTTTTGATTCCAGAGTTCAGTATGTTTTCTGAAAAGTTAGACTAGGGGTGGGCCAAGAACAATGTAGGTTTTCTAAACTTGTTATTTTACTAAGGATGCTATATGTATTTTTTAATTTTAATGTTTATTTTTGAAAGGGGGGGAGTGAGGAAGGGGCAGAGAGAGAGAGAGAGAGAGGGAGACACAGAATCCAAAGAAGGTTCCAGCCTCTGAGCTGTCAACACAGAGTCTGACATGGGGCTCAAACTCACAAATTCGAGATCATGACCTGAGCCAAAGTCGGATGTTTAACCAACTCAGCCACCCAGGTGCCCGTAAGGACATTATTTTTTAAAAATCTATCCCACACTACCACTATTTTCTAGAAGAGAGCCACTTTATGACAAAAACTTAAGAAGGGCGGATTCTTAGACTAAAAGTTTTATGTTTACAATATAGGATTGTTGACAACTTTACCTTTATATAGATCAAAATCTTGTTTTCCATTTCTCATTTTGTCCTGAACTATAAAAGCCTTGCTCAAAACCATCCCCGGTCTGAGAACTGGCACATGGGAAGCACTATATTTCCCTAAGAGGAGAAAGAATATTAAGCATTAATTCTGCATTTTTTAAAAGAACTGCTCTAAATTAAGGAAGACTATATAAACTATTTGGCTGTCAGACAATCTGGTCACAGTTATAACAACTGAATATGTTTTTCTTTAAAGTTTATTTATATATTTTTAAGAGAGAGAGCCCAACCAGGGGAGGGGAAGAGAGAGAGAGGGAGACACAGAATCTGAAGCAGACTCCAGGCTCCGAGCTGTCAGCACAGAGCCCTATGTGCAGCTGGAACTCACAAACCGTGAGATCATGACCTGAGCCAAAGTCGGACTCGTAACTGAGCCACCCAGGCGCCCCCTGAATATGTTTTAAGAGACCAAGTGCTCACACCTTTCCTTGCAGGAGCCAGACAATGTATGTGGCTGCTCAGGTTAAGTGTATATATGTCCATACCGACTTGAGTCTGTAGGCTGGTTGCCACTAGGAAAATGGCTTGTATTTCTGGGAAAGAGGAAAGAATGACATTTTGAATATATTGATGATAATCTTTAAAATTTCTCAATTTTATCTTCATAAATCACATAATTTTGGGAGGCCAAAGAAATGAATTCCCCACTAGCAACAGCCTTTGGATGGGTAACGTCTCAAAACTTCTAACATAATTTTGGATTTTTCTTTCTGTAAACTTTCAAATGATGTTGATTTACACTTATATTTACTTAGGACTGTAAATATAATATCTATTTTCTCTGATTTCCATATTCAGGAAAAATACAGGCATAATTGAAGAATTCTTCTAGGCTTTTTGTATCGTTTCTTTCTCCTACTGAAAGAGAAATAAAAAGAGCAAAACGTATGTATTTTGTATTTCCCTTTTAGTTTTTCCTTTATTATGCTCCTGAAATAAAGTAAAAAAAAGTATGAGATTTTTTTACATACACATATTTCCCTAATATAAAGTACAATAGGAATTAATATTTAAAGTGAAATGATGACCTGTAATTTAAGAAATGTTAAAAAATAGTTTATACATTGCGATCTTTCTAAAATTCCAAGATAAAGTCTTTAACAGTATGAAAATTATGTGATTTTTTTCTCACTACAATTTTTAATGTATAAAATAGTACAAAATTAACCAAAATCCACTAAACATAGGATTTGTATGTAGCATTGCATCTGAAATCCAGGATCCTACAAATTTGTGTTGTTCTTCTTTATCTCAAGCAGAGCTTTGGCAAAACTGTTTCAGAAAAAGCACAGTGACAGTACATATTTTCCACTTATAACAAATTATCTCACTTTTGTGGATTTCAGTAATGACCTTCATATTACTCATTCCATGTGGCAATGAAGAACAGGTATATTTGTTCACTGGATAAACTTTTTTCTTTTTGATATTCAAGTCATAAAATTATATCAAGATATAATAGGGATGTGACAAAATTGATAAGAACTAAAACATTTTAAGTTGAACTTAGAAACACTCTGTCTAACATGCATGTGTTATTGGGCCACAAATGTCTCAGACCCTAATAATGTGAGTTATGTGAATCCAGTTCAACAGCAGTGATGCTGAAACTATTCTTACTTCTCATGATAGAGGTGGGATAATGCTACTGGAAGTATCTTATCACATATTTTATAATACAATTGGTCTTTCAAAGGATAATTTACTGGATCTGTAAGGAAAAAAACAGCAGTGATATTTAGTACTCTTCAAGAGTCTTTCAAGCCAAGAAGAAAAAGCACTTTATAAACTCTGAAGCTCATTAACCTTCACAAAATACTGGTGAGTTAGGTGGCAAATGTTACTCTTCTCAGTTCATAGATGAGTGAACTGAAGCATCGAGAGGTTAACTGATTTTTCCAATTCACAAAGCAAGTCACGGCATAAAGGGAGGTCATACAGAATCCTTGACTATTGGTTCACATGGGGCTCTACTCTCTGGACAAATAATTTATTAAATAAGGACCTATTGATTATAATTTACTGGATAATTCCATTTGGCATTTGTCCAAATAATTTGCTCATGACACACTTATCCACTCTCTAAAAAGACAAAACTGCCTGATTCACACAAATACTTTAAGTTTAGATCGCAGCAGGTGCATAATTGAAGGAGAAATTCCAGCCTGCTTTTATTCTAGTAAAACTATTAAAAACATATAAATACTTTGAAGGAACTAATAGTTTGTTTTCACCACAAAATAAGATAAGCACAAAATAATGTTCCTTCTTGGTGGAAGTTTTCAAATATAATCTAGAGGTGAAAGTTAAATGTATTTTTATTTATCTTCTCTAAGGAAAAAAACAAAAATAATTCTGATTTTTAAAAAATCAAGGATGTAAAAAAAGGTAGGAATTTTAACTCTGCTTTGAAAAGAAAGGTATATTTGCTATGACACTGTTAAAGCCAGGTGATGGGTGTATAGGAGTTCCTTTTTATTATGTCTACTACTGCATATATTTTAAATTCTAAATAAAAATTATTGAAATTAAGTATTTAACACAGTTCCTGGAATATACAAAATGATTATTATTCAAAATAAAAGATAAACCTAAAGAACACATATTTGACAGTAGACATATATTTGATATACTTTGTCCAGTGATCTAGAGTCTTATTGTATACTAAAAGCTATTCAGGTACATAAAGCATTTTCAAGTTCTAAAATGTTGAACAATGATCTCATATATCAGCTTCATTTTTTTTTTATGGCAAAGAAGTAAACTAACCTGCTCAATATTGAATAGTCAGTGTAGTCCTAGAGAATTCTTTAATAATGTTTCTGAGAATTGGGAGATCTTACTGGACAACATACAGTTTTAGAAAACAGTAGGTTGTTTGAACAAATCCCACCAAGCTCATTTACTTTGATTAAAGTGAAAATTTGGGTGTGCCTGGGTGGCTTGTTTGGATAAGCATTGAACGCTTGATTTCAGCTCAGATCATGATCTCACAGTTCATGAGATTGAGCCCCATGTCAGGCTCTGTGCTTTTAAAACAGAGGATTCTTGGGATTCTCTCTCACCTCTCTCTCTCTGCCTCACCCCTGCTCGTGCTCTTTCCCTCAAAATAAATAAACATTAAAAAATAAAATGAAATTTTCTCAATTAAATTTAGTTAAAAGAATTAAAATACAGAGAAGAAAAATGGACACAAGAAGGAGGGAGGAAGGATGGAAGGGGGGAAGGGAGGGAGGGATGGAGGGATGGAGGGAGGGAAGGCTAGACAACAGGGAAAGTTCATTAAACCCAGGGATTCAAATCTATCCTGCATTTTTCCTGTTATCTTTTTTTCCATCGCTGTAAGTATGTTTCCCATTATTTATCACTTAAATTATTATAACTGTGTGTTTATGAGGTTTTTTAACCTCTATTTCCTCCAGCTTCAATTTGTCTCATTTACCATTACTAGAATCTTCTTTCTAAGTATAATTCTGATCATATTAAGTCCTACTCACATATTTTCAAAGAGTTTCTGTTTTTCACCAAATTAGAAAAAATTCTCACTGGATAATCAAAAGTCCCTCACAGCATGATGAATACCTACTTTTCCAGTTGCATTTCTAATTCTTCTACCTCTCAATAGTGCATGTTTTAACCAAACTTCCATATTCATTTTCTTTTCTGAGTATGTCTGTGCTCTCAAGTCATGCATGTTTGCATGCACACATCCAAACTTGGCATGTGCCATTTTAAGTGTCTGAAATAACGTTTTCACTGTCTTCTGCCCTGGTTTTTGCATTTTGTTCCTTGGGTTTTGTAATCTGTTTTGGTTCTCAGTTCAGAGAAGTGATAGAAAGAAGTTTTATTAGTAGATATACAGTAAAAAACAATCTCTTTTCCTGAAAACTCTGACTCTGTTTTCTCTGCTAAATTTACTCTTTTCTTTTATTTTCAAATGTTTAATTAAATTCTAGTTAGTTAACATACAGTGCCATATTGGTTTCAGGAGTAGAATTCAGTGATTCATCACCTATATACAACACCCAGTCCTCATCACACGTTTCCTCCTTATGACCCATACCTCATCTAGCCACCCCTCACCCACATCCCTTCATCAACCCTCTGCTTGTTCTCTATTGTTAATAATATTTTATGTCGGCTAAACCTACTCTTGAAACAAATAGGAATCCAATTAATCATTTTTGTCTGTCCAGAACAGCCATCATTTTCAAGTAATGGTATTTCAAGGTGTTTTTGGTGAAACCAATTATCTCTTACTCTCAGTTCATGGGATAATAAAACCACAAGGGTACGTAGTTGGAAAGAGCATAAGTTGATATATGTAGTAGGGCAATGAAGATCTCTTTGTTCTAGGCTAGGAAGTCTACAGTTCTGGTTATACGGTAGCAAAACATCTGTTAAATGTTAATCACTTTATCTTAGAACACAGATAATAAGACAGCCAAGGTTAGAGTTTCGGGACCTGGTTGAGAAATTTCAGTGACCCCTTCTATCTGTGAACGAGTAAATCTATACAGCTTAGAGTCTGATAGTATTAATCTTCAGATGATTGAAAAAATTGAAATATATGTCCAAAGCTAATGTTAGTTTCAACAAATGCAAAAATATGGAGTGCAAGTATAGGATTATACTGGCACCTGGAGAAAGCCTCCCAAGTTTTCCCTGCTATTTATTTCTCCTTCCAGACAAAGGAAACAATCACGACCATTTTAAAGAGTTACAAATTGAAATGCAGTCGGTGTAAAGGGGAAACCTGTACTAGCACATCCCATGCTATGGTGTACATTGTTCTGGTGTAGAGCAAGCAGAAAGCACTTGGGCCTTGGACCCACAGACATTGACACTCTGGGATCTACATTCAAGGATTATGATACTGGGAGATCTCTGTCTTTAGTTACAAGTTTATGGGATTAGATTAATGCAAAACTAGAAAAAGCCCACAAGCATTTGGAAAATTGTGTTGGCTGAGAAATCCTACTTCTATTCCTTTCCAAAATTATCTCCATGCCCCAAACTCCCTGTGTTTCAGGAGGGGCTGGCCCAGTACTTAGTCTCCAATCAGATGCATGATTGACTCAGACTTGGTCAATTAAGTTCCACATCATCTTGACCACATGGATTGCTTCAAAGATAGACACATGATCCAAAATGGCCAATAATACGAGAGGTAAAAACTCTTCTTCTGCTGTGGTTGGGGTACTAAAAGAACTTAAGTTTAGAAAACGTGGATACCACTCATAGACAACTTTGCCTGAAAAAGGAATCAATTTTAAAAAGTAAATCTGAGAGACTGGGAAATTAAAAAAAAAAAAGCTCAAGAACTGAACATATTGTTTGAACTCATGAACGATTCAAACATGAAAACAATTCTATTTACAAACGTTTCTGTTATATGAGGAATATGTTCCTTTTTCATTTATGCCAGTTTGGGATTCTGTATCTAGTAATAGAAATACAGTAATTACCACATAAGCAGTATTGAATTAAATTGAATTGAGGTCTTTTTAATGGCCACAATTCAGCAGATTGAAAAGAAACATCCAACTGATTGAAGATATACCTAACAAAAACTAATTCCAGAGTGGATTCTAATATGGGATGGCCAGTAACCCCTTTTTTAATCATTTCTATTTTCCAGTATAGTGTTCAAGAAGCACCAAAATTAGTGATCTCAGAATGACATTAAAAATTAGCACTGAATATGAGTCTAGTGCCAGAATTTGGGAAGAATTTCCATCAGCAGCAAAATTGACGGGACTGGATTGAAAAATACCAGTCATCATGTACTACAAGATAAAAACAAGCCTCCTTACCTGAAAGTGAATGGAAATATTTACTTCCTACTATTCATTTCCTAACTTTTCAAATTAATTCAGAACTTAATTTCTGAAAATATGAAATGAGTAGAGAAGAGGCATCTTCTACTGCATTGTGCCTCTGTTCTTCTCTTCCCTTATCTTTCAACCCCACACTTCCTTCTTAGTGTATTTTCTGTGAGTAAATGTTCTATAGGCAGAAAGTAAGATGGAATACTGGGGATTTGTTGCTAACCTGGTTTCTAGGAAGTAGGGTGGGAGAATGTCTCACCTCATGGCATCATAACTTCATAAGGTGCATGCCTGCCAAGGCCAGATTTAGAATAGGGGTTGTATTTTCCACTTAACATCCAGCTTTAGATCTAAAAAGATTAAACATGTGTACAGAGAATGGATACAATTAAGTCTTGATACTCTATTGACTGACACATTTATGTGTATTTGGATTTGGCATTTTTTTTGAGGATTGGGCTTAGTTCTCCTGATTTTAGAATAAGAAAAAAGAAGTAACATTAAATACACATTTGTTCAGCAGCCACCTCTTGATTTTGGCTCAGGTCACGATCCCAGGGATCGAGCCCCTCATCAGGCTCTGTGCTGAGCATGGAGCCTGTTTGGGATTCTCTCTCTCTCTCTTTCTCTCTCTCTTTCTCTCTCTCTCTCTCTCTCTCTCTCTCCCTCTTTCAGCCTCTCTCCCCCCCACTTGAACTCTCTCTCTCAAATAAAATAATAATTAATTAATTTTAAAAAGAGAAATTTTAAGCAAATACCATCTTTAGGATAAGACATTACTGGGGCACCTGGGTGGCTTAGTCAATTAAGTGTCTGACTTTGGCTCATGAATTTGATCCTTGCATTGAGCTTTCTGCTGTTACCACAGAGCTCACTTCAGATCCTCTGCCCCCTCCCACCCACCCTCTACACTCTGTCTCCCCAAAATAAATAAAACGCTAAAAAAAAAAAGCATAAGACATTACCAATTATAAGACTTGGAAGGGGACTAGACTTCACAAAATAAAATGACACAGGGATTGTAGGAATATTTTATAAAATAATTTATCAGCCTTGATATAAAACAAGAATCTATGGTTCTTAAAAATGGAAAGAAAAAACTAAAGACAAAGTTTACAAGATTTAAAAAAATGATTATATTAAAAAATACTGAAATTAAGTAGAAATACATGGAAACTAAAATTTTAATAGTAATATAAAATTATTAGAAGCATTAAAAAACAAGTTTTTTGCTTTTTCAAGGTTTGGCTGACTTTTTTTGATCCCTGAAATCAGATTTTTCTAATATTTTGTCTTTTTTTTTTTAATGCTGAGCTACTGAAAAAAATGGATCATGGAGGAAAAAGGAGTTTGACAAGTATGAGAAGAGGGAGAGGACATCTTTATGTTCTATATAAACCAAAATTTCTACTGATTGAGAGTCTTAGCCCAATATTAGTGGGGTATGTGTTCTCTTGAGGGGTACAGACCTCAAAGAGAGACAAGTGGAAACTGAGTTTTCCTCTATTGCATTTGACTTATACTTGGGGAAGAAAAAAATCAACAACAAAGTTATAAAATTGAAGACTGGAATGGTGGTTGCAGGAGGCTGGGGGTAGGGTTGGGAGGATGGGGAGTTACTAAGCAAAAGGCAGTAAGTGTCAGTTAATCAGTATGAATAAGCCCTAGAGATCTGCTGTACTCATTGTATGTAGTCAACGATAATGTATTGTACAGTTAAAATTTGTTAAGAGGGTACATCTTATGTTAAGTGTTCTTACCAAAATAAGGTAATTTTTTTAAGGAAGGATGTTGAGGAAATAGACACAACAAAATACCAGGAACAAGAATTAACTCCTACATCACTGATGATAACTTCCTTTAGTTACAACTGAATTTTGTAGGTCCAATGGGTAAAACCTCAAGAATAATCCATCTCAATCACAAACGTGTCAGCGATGAGGCAGGAGAAAGACTTCAAGGCACTTTCAGTCATTAAGAAAGTAAAAATTAATGACTCAAGGGGAGTAAATGTTTAGTAAAAGTTTTAGGGTGGACATTAAATTAGTCAGATGGGATTAAGTCAAAATATTCACTTGAAATTTATTCTTAAATGTTTTTTAAATTTTAAAAATATATGCTTAAAAATAGAAAATGAGTACAGGAAAAATAAAATGTTAATAACAATGATCTTATTCCTAATCTCCTTCATAGTAACTAAGCCTAGAAAGTGAGCAGAGATGATGACAAAATGGGGAGGGTTAAAAGTGGGCTAATATTTTCTCAAATAATAATATTTATTTCTGATTTTGGTAAATAGTAAGTTTTAAATATATTTTTTAATTAAACTCTCACTAGTAGAACTACTATAAGATTTTTTAAAGATTTAAAATGTTGGGGAAATGAAACAAGTCAAAAATATAACAAGAAAACATTCAAACAAAATTTTAATCACAATACTATATGACATTAGAAAATCAAGACATAAAAATGAACACGGTGTAGATTCAACTGTTAAACTCAAAAAGAAATAAAATGTTAGTAGTGTTTTATCTTTGGTAGTACAATTATAAATTGTTTTCTTCTTTATAATTGTCTTTGTTTTATATACATAGAGGCACAAAATTATTTAAGTAATCAGAAAATAAGCTGTTCTTCAAAAGAGAGAAGAAATAAATGTGACCGCCAATGTAGACTAATTCTAGATTATGTGACAGAGAAACTAAGAGTTGAGGAAACTTGAGAAGAACTTAAGGGTTTCAAGCAAGAATTTAAAAGTATATAAAAAGATATCCATATTTGTGAGGTCAGAAAGATGAGAACATTAGCTTATATTTGCAGCTGTGTTTTTCTCAATTTAAAGGCTGCTCCCAGGAGCACAGTTTAAATGGAGAGAAAGCATAATTGACCCTAATAAAATAATGAGGTTTATGAAATCTGTCTTCTTATTGCACCAATTCCTTTTTTGTTTTGTTTTGTTCTTATGCTAGACACTACACACTTGAGCACTCAATGGCCAAAAGGCCATGAGAGACCTTAAGCAGCAAAGAAAATATAGATCCCTAACCTCAGTATAATTAAAAATGATATTAAAATATAAGGTAAGGTAAGCAATTTCAACAAGTATTGGATTTTTCCAATACTTCATTCTTTTGGAAATATCATATGTTGAATCATTAGGAAAAAAAAAATCCTGCCTTCACTTTGCTAGTGTCTTGACTAATGTTTAGTCATCAAACTACAATAGCTTCATATTCTTCCCCAACCAAAATCTCTCTTACAAGATTCATTTATCAACATTAAGATTTAAGTACCTGATTAAATGTTTCCAGGATACCTCACCAGGACTAAGGTCAGTTAGCAATGCTCAATATCTTAAATTAGATTAATTTGCATCATCTGATAGGAGGAGGGAAAGAATCTTGGGGACACTAAAGTTTTTTCATCATGACTTTGTATTTCGGCCTAAAGCTTATGAGTCACACAGAGCAAGTGGCTCTCCCTGTACCCTTTTCACTTCTTTGTTCATATGAAACCAGTGAAGTTTATGGATTCCTTCCGAAATGAACTATCGATGTCATTCCAAAGATGGACACATAGGGGTCAGCGTTCAGGGTTGGCACAAAACAACTATAACAGCTCTCTGTATCACAGGGCTCATTCTGACTCTCACCTCAGGCTGAATGGTTTCCCACATGGTTTCTGATGGATGTTCAGCCAGCATTCATGTCTTCTGCTGAGTATGGGAAGCGTATGCAGTTTAATCATTGTAAAATAAAAGAATTATTCTAGATTAACTCATTTGTTCATTTAATCCTTCTACAAACTTTTGTTTAGTGCTAAGTATGTATCAGACATTTGTTAAGAGATGAGGCTATAAATAAAATAAAACAAAGCTCTACCCTCATGGTGTTTATGTTCCAGTGGTGCACGATTTAAACTCTTTATATTCTACTATGTGTGATTCGATTAGCTCTTCTACAAATCAGAGAGTGTGGAGAGAGAAGTTAGAGAGGCAGGTAAGACACCTATTGGAATTTGCCATGGATACCATATCTTCTTGTCACTCTTTTACTTAATATTTCTGAGAATTACAAAAGCAAGATCTGGCCAAAAGGGAGCTTCTTCTGCCTCCAGGGGTCAGTCTCTCCTTGAAAATCCTTCCTTGAACCGCCTGAAGCCACTTCTAAGGATCACAGACTCCCAGGTAGGAAGAAGCCTTTAAGAACTTTACTTGCACAGAGAAACCAGTTCTAACTTTTCTTTCAAACGTGAAATGAATCTCAAGAAAGTTTTTTCCTTTGATTGAGATAGAGGGGCTTGTGAGGGTGCATGTGATTTGTACGTTTACATGCACTTTCATATGTCTTTGAAACCTAGACAAAGATTTTTGCCTTAGGCCACTAAGGGAGTGAATATCACAAAAGGGATTAGCAGGCTGTACTTCATAGCATCAAATCGTGTATTAGAGTATTAGATCATACGTTTAATTCAAATAATTTCACATATGTCTAATTCAAGTCAGAATCATGAAGGCACATGACTGAAGGAGCAAAAAAAGATTGGCTTTAATTTGCAGTGAATCTACTAGTATGGTTTATTTGAAAGACAACCCCAAATGTGTGCATTCAACATGCTAACATTCTAGCCCTACTAAGAGACCGCTCAGTAGACACAGGTGTAATGCCATTTAAGAACTGCCTGCTGATTAGGAACCCCTTCCTTCATTTTACCCTATCCTGAAGACTCATTTAGCAATTAACAAAATGAAAGCATTCTCTTTTTGGAATTTGACTTTAGAAGCGGGAATTTAATTTACAAAACTGCCTGCAACTAATTAAAATGAGTAGTCACTGTTGGTTTGAAATGGATTATCTCTGAGAAAATTACACTTCAGATTGTCAAAAGAGGGTTTATATCCTGATTTTGAAAAAGCACCTTCCTCCATTGTAAATGCTTTCTCTGTTCAGCCGACTGATGCTCATTCAAATTAATGGAATCCGAAACCTGAAGCCACACACTGAAGATGATTGATACTCAAAGGTTAGTTTCATACATAGCTGCTTTACATCAGAGTTTTTTGAAAGGATTCATGTTCCTTTATTCTTTTATCTTATCATTTCTTTTGCTTTGGGTGACTTTCTGTTGTGTAATATATAACCAAAGAAGTGCTATTTTAGATGATTTGTAGATTAAAAAAAAGAAAAATTTTTAGCTCACCAAATATTTATTTGCACTGAATATTTTCACCAAGGTTCTCCACCCTTAATTTCGTGTTAGTGTTCAATCTGATAATACTTATGTCATAATTGGAGAAGGATAGCTATCATTCTGCCAACTTCCAATTAAATTTCCGCGTACGTGAATCCTACAATATTTTAAGGCAAACTGTCTTTTGCAAGTTTAATCAGGAATTTACATTTGGCCTCATTTCAATACTTCATGGACTTCCATTGATCAACTTGAATTAATTTGGTTAGTCTAAATAAAATAATATAGGTGTATACAAATTTATTACCTTTAGAAGGTTGATAATAGGAAGTGTTCACAGTATGCCTGTTTCTACACCTAGCACTCAATATTGTCTTTTTAAATAAATCCATTAACTATTGTATGAACTAAAGGATAAAGAAGTAATAAAAATTAAAGGAATTTGATGTTTCAAGCATAAAGAAGTATCATTAAGCTACTGTACATTAAGTGGTACGCTACTACTATTAATTGTAGTGGTAATATAAACAAAGAATGTGTTTCCATAGGACAAATAATAAAAAATTAAGTGGATTTTAATAATATAAGAAAATCAACAGAGGCAGCACATTATATTTTGGGGTCATATACTATCGGCAGGTTCAGTAGAGATTTCCTGAATCAATTCTCCCATTGGGAATGTTAGTTTACACTCTGTGAATGAATGAATTTATTCCCTTTACTTATGCTTTGAATTTCTGGAGTAATGAATGCTTGGAACTATTGAAAAGGGACACTACTGCTTAGTTTTCTCAAATTATCCAAAACCTAATTAGTAGTCACAAATTACAACCTATATTAAAGAAGACTGAATAATAAATGTGTCTAAAATATCACTCTAAAATAAAAAAAATATAAATTTACTTTTACTTATAAATTTACTTATATATTTTTTGTTATGCTTTGCTCTATAATGGGTTGGAACTAGTCAGGAATTACCTTATAAGAAAGATATCTGTAAATTAATTAGAAAGCATACTAGTAACACTTTGGAAACATTTACTATAATTAATCTATCTAGATCATGCCATAACGTGTATACAGTTTAAAAGTAAATGTGCATTATATAAGACAATGCCTAAAATAGAATATTGTGCTAAAGAATAAAACACTTTCGAGAGAATGGGTGAATACAAATTCATAACAATGAATGGCATAACAGGTTATAAAAGTGAACTATATCAAAAGATATTTAAAACTCAAATCCATTCTGAACACCCAGAAATGAGCCTATACATCAATACCTAAATTTTCTTTCTGGCAATGTGTTGCTCCCATAAATAACATTGATAGTTGACTTAGCTAATTTATGGGCTAACCTAGGTCATTCTCATTAATTTACTCAAAGCTTTAAAGCCATTAGCAGTGCTCGCCTTTGATCACTTCTTAAGTTTGCCCTAGGATTCTTTTCTGAAAACTGTTAGTTTACCTCTCCCATTTTTTATGATATAATCCTCAATCTTTCACTCATGTTGTGTGTTCTTTAGGTGTTGATCTGTGCTCCATTAAATCACTTCAATTTTCCTTAATGGGTCTGGATTAAGTGTTTCCAACTTGAACATGCACTTGGGTGCTTTTTTAATGTATATTCCCTATTGCCTTCCATGCCAAAGGCAATGTGGAACAAATGGCAACCTTAAAAATTAATATTTTTTATGTTTTTGGAAATCACTATTAGGAGAATTGGGGAAAGAATGACAATATCTTGGGGATATAATCCAGAAGAAGAAGCAAAATACCCACATCTGCTCCCTAAAAAATTCCCACAGATTATGCTATCAGATGGAGAAGGTATAGCTAAGCTCTTGCCAAAGCTTAAAAAAAAAAAGAAGATATACATCTTGGAATGTGCTCCCACCTCAGAGGAGGGCCAATCAGTGACTTTACATGATACCATAGCTGGGGAAAATTATACTTACATATAGTCAATGATATTATATTAGCATCATTGTATGGTGACAGATGGTAGCTACCCTTGTGATAAGCATAACATATAGTTGGATCATTAGTTGTACACCTGAAACTAATGAAACATTGTGTGGCAACTATATTCAAATAAAGAAATAAATAAGTTAATAAATAGCCTTTTTTCACTCTTTCAAAAAAAAATGATCTGTTCATCTGTTTTTCTCTTTTCACTTGAGTTAGCAATGTTTTTTTTTCCAGCTATTAATTTCCTTCTTGAAGTGAAAATAGAATGTTCTAGAAGATTTAGTAGAATCTAGAACTTTGGGGAATTTTAGATTTCACTGAGATTTATATCAAATAATTAATACATTTTAAGTGTTCCAAGTTTTGGACATTATTTCTGGTCAGGAGGACTTTATTAATTGTAGACTAAAAATATCTTGGAGAATTCTACTGTCCTAACTAAAAATGCAGGGGCAGCTTATTTTTTTTAATATTAATTTATTTTGAGAGAGAGAAAGAGAGAGAGTGAGAGAGAGAGAACCCCAAGCAGGCTTCCTGCTATCAGTGCAGAGCCTGATGCGAGGCTTGATCCCATGACTCTGGGATCATGACCCGAACTGAAATCAAGAGTTGATGAACCATTTTAAATGATTGAGCCACCCAGGCACCCCAAAAGGGTAGTTTAGAACTTGTGACATAGCAGAACTAAGAGTTAAAGTTACTCCATCTATACCTGTGAGTATCTTCACCAAAAGACAACTCCTCAACTTGTATTTTTCTATTATTTGGTACAGGGTGGGAGAAATTACTACCAAATATGATAGGGGTTTCATACCTTAAGTAAAAAAGGTGATGAGTATTAAGGAGGGTACTTGTAATGAACACTAAGTGTTGTATGTAAGTGAAGAATCATTAAATTCTATACCTGAAACTAATATTACACTCTTTGTTAACTAACTTGGATTTAAATAAAAACCTGGGGGAAAAAAGTACTTGTAAAAAAAAGAATTTGTATAACATGATACCTAAACTAAGCAAAATATTCCTAATGTGATTTTATCAGAGCAGTGTTCTAGGAGACCAATTATTACTAAACTTTGTTCTGGATATTCTGCTTCTATCGATTTGTTCTGTAATTGTCTTAGGTTTGTGTGTGTGTGTGTGTGTGTGTGTGTGTGTGTGAATATCTTCTTCAAACTGTCAAGTCATCCTAAACTCAGGGTATCATTATCTCCACATCATTTCACAAAAATATCAAAGCCAATTTTCTTCTATTCTACTAAGATAATTTGAAGTTAAATAAAGAAGATTCTATACAATTTAAAAATTATCATCTAGGGGTTTTATTTTTTGGCTAATCATTATAGAATGTCACATTTTTAACAAATTTTCATTGAGTTATCCAACAATATATGAAAATATCTACTGACTTTGAAAATCTATAAAAATGACCAAAATATTTTTTCTTACCTTCATTTATATCTGATAAAAGTGAAAACTAAAACAGGATAACACCTTGGAAATATCCTTCTGCTTTGACACAACACTTCCTACACTAGGGAACCAAGACACTCAACAGTGTTATCAATCATAATTATTTACCACACTGGTCAGGAAAGGTGCGTTTCTATGTATTACCTACAGGATGTCATGAGGTTCTATCAAAAAATTCCTTGAAATTATTATGCATTTTTGATATTTTTCTTAGCCTATCTAGTAAAGCTATTAAACACAGGGTTGTTGTTGGTTTGACATTTTTCTCCCCATTAGCAAGTTCACATAAAATCTCAGTAATCATCATTTTTAGGCATCTACAAATAATTTTCTCAAAGTTTAATTTTAGAGTTTATTTTAGCAAGAAACTGACATTATTGTATTCTAGGGAGTTCTAATTTCATTGAAATTAGACATAAATTTTTATTTCTCAGTGTGTATTAGAAAAACCTATAGAGTTTTGACAAATTCTAAAACTTGAACCCTTCCCCCAGAGATTCTGATTGAGTAGATTGGAATGGGGCTAAGTTACTTAAAGTCTTTGAGAATTATACATGAAAGCTTTCACTTCTGAGAAGAATGCATCATGAGTATGGTGGGTTAGTGGCCCCACTACTTTAAAATAGTGAAATGCAGATAATTTATAAAAATTGTCTTTTTTGAAGGTATTCACTGGCTGTAGAAGCACTGAGATAAAGTAAAATTATATGAAAAAAGAATTCTCTTGACTTTTTTCAGAGCTAAGAATAAAGACCAATGCCAGGCTCTCAATTAAAACCACATGTGGTTCAGACCTAAAGAATAGGGGATAACCAGAAGTAAACTGAATTCTACTGAAATTAAACCTAGCCACAACCCAGTTTAACTCCTGAATATGTTATGGTGATCAGACCTACACCCTCTCTCACTGAAAAGAACACCTATTTTGGGTGGAAAATAACATCATCTGAAGCCTATATTTTTTTAAACAAAATGTCTAACATGATCAAAAATAATAAGACATGAAAAGTGGAAAGACAATATGATCAATAATCGAAGAGAGCAAGTGAATACTAGAAGTTGTTTCACATGACCTAGGTATTCAGGTTAGATGAAATAAGGAAAAATATAGAAAAAAATATATGAAAGCAGGAAAAATTTCAATAGGAAATCAAAGTACATGAACATAGTAATAGACCAGACATCCTTGAATCAAAAACTGTAAGATGTAGAATTAAAAACTCAGGGTTTACTTTGATTAAAATTCAGGGTTTAAAAGAAGTTCAGACAGAGCAGACTAGTGAATTATAATGTGAAGACTATGCCAGGAGTGTGATTTTACTTTACTTAGAAGCTTACAAGCCAGCCTATTGCTGTTTCATTGACACTGGCAGAAGACACAAGATCCATGGGTCAGAGACAAAGAACTCACAAGCACAGCAGGCAGCATGAACTGTACTTTTGGGCTGGTTTCTCCAGAATAGAGCAGGAGGATGTATGTGGACACCTCCACACAATGAAACACCATCAGTGGAGACAAACATTGATGTGAGAGTATTCACCACTTTGATAGTAGGCAGAAATAACTTTAATATTTCTCTAGGGAGAGATGTTACTTCAGCTACCAAGCCATCCAAAGTGAAGAGGGAATTCCAGCTACTAGCTGCTGGGCACTGCTGCTTAACATGCACAGCAGAAGCCAGACACTGAGAAACTGGGAATGCTGCAAGCGCTTGGCACTGAAAAAGCTAAGCATCCTGTAGGACCCTACAGAGAGAGCAAACTACCTAGAAAACAACACCTTCACCTCCTGCAATGACTCTCCAGCATCCTGTATTGACAACTGTTCAGTGTCAGATGACAAAAGAAGAAAGCACTTCCAGGGCCCAGATACATTTTCACAAAGCAGTCAAAAGTCACAAAAGAATTTGGGGCAGAGAGGCAGTAAATGGATAAACCATACACCAGGCACACATGTCACAATCATTATGAGATGCACTCCACCTCCAATCAAAAGGTAGACATGCTGGTATTATGAAGCATAACTAAATAATATACAAGTTCTCTATGCCATTAAGTAACCAGTCATTTATATTACTTAGCCCTGGTTCTCTGCACAAAGTTATAACATTTTCATTAGAAAAATAACTTAGAACATTCAAGTTCTTCACAGAACTCCCAAGCTTTTCACATTTTTTTTTCATTGCTTCATAGTCCTTAGATATTATTCCTATGTCCCTTCTGGTAGGGAATCCAAATAATTAGTGGTCACTGAGATTAATAACCCTCACCAGGATTTACACCACAATGCACACAGAATATTTTAGAAAGAGAGTACAGTCATATCAGTCGACATATATCTGCTGCTACGCCACTTATCAGGATGTGTTTGCCACCTTAATGCATGGTTTTAACTCAGGGCAGTGATAAGTATTCACTTACTTGCCCTTGTTAAGATGTCTTCCATGCTTTGTTGTACTTCTCCCAGAGGTTTGGTTTTACTTTCTGTGTGAGACAATCCACATATAGTTAATCACAAGTTGGTTCAGGAATGCAGAATTTTTCTTTGTCTCTTTTCTCTGTATCTTGTTCCTCCCATCAACATCAACTTTGACATTTGTTTTAATTCTTCCTCATTTTGTGATTTCTTTTGAATAAGATTTTCTCTATTTAAGGTAGAAAAATATTCCCAATATGAAATGTAAGAATATTTGCCTTTTCTTCTAAATCACTTATTTGGAAATCAAACATTACATATTTAGTGTAAAAATGCTTCAGTATAGATGGTTTTACATGTTTTCATCTACACATTTGCACAATTCTAAAAATGAAACACGTGGTCTTCAAAGAATTTTCTCACTAGTAGAAAGCTGATTTTCGCAGTGCGGATTTCTCATTGATTTTTGCAGTATTTAGGTGGGTTTCATAAGGAGACTCTGCCCTATGGATTTAGAAAGGTAGTACAAAAAGATATTAATCATCATAAACGTTCATTTTGAATGCATTTTTAAAATACCTTAAATAATCCTGGGCTGTCACTTTGTGTCTTAAAAGCTGCCCAATTACCTTCATAATTTGCAAAAATGAAACACTAAAGCTTTAGCACTGATGACAGACAAGTGACCAATTAAGGTATTGGTTGTGGTAGGCAAAAGACTTATTTTGCATTACCAGTTCATGAACATCTGAGACAGAATTTATGTTGTTCTGAACACTGGCTGAATCTGTTAAACATTTTGTACCTTTGAGCTAAAACCTAGAAACTACTTTTACATATCTTGTTTTGCCACTCACCAAAAATCTCAAGTCGTATATTTGGGGAAGTACAATGATTTTTTTAATGCTTTATATGCATCAGAGGTGAAAATTCATGAATTACGTAATAGCATTTTTACCAGTCTGTTGAATTTAAAACAAATGTTTTTGAGAACTTTCAAATTCTTGTTTGTTATCCTTTTATTTCCAAGTCTTGACATTTATTGACAAAGATAAGATAGTTTTAAAAACATTGGCAACATTCAGGGTCCTATTTCCTGAGAACAGTTGCTAAGAGGCTGCTTAAAAACCTTCACCTAGTTATTATTATATATATAAAATAGATGTCTCATTCAAGTCTTTCCATTTATAATTTATAATCTTTGAGCCTCAACCAATGCCCAACTCTCAGCTAGTCTCTGAGGATAATATTTAGTTTGACTCAGAGTAGCCTAACATACTTATTGTCAGGTATATGTTTTGCTAATCAAATTTGCACTTCTAATCTAGAGGACTCAAGGGATAAATTTCTTACCCTCTATTTTGCTTAGCTTACAACCCCATGGGCTAGAACAATTTCCATTATCTGAATTTTGTTCATGATTAAGCTACAGCAGGAACAGTAAAGATCAGAAAAGGAAAAGCTCTTTTGCTAATGCATTATGATATAAAGAGTTATGTTTAAGAGGCTTCCTTTAAGAAATCATCGTGTTATGCTGCATGTTACTCATGGGATTCACACATTGTAAAAAAAAAAAAAATTACCCTATAATTGTAGTTTAAATATCCTGAATATAATTGTTTTCAGTTTTTAGCCATTGTTAAACAGAAGGCATTTCTTCCTTAAGGTGTACATTCTATGGTTAGTCATATGGTTTTATTTCCTTGAAAAACATTTATTAAACTGTATGATCTGATTAATTATTTTAACTAATCCCATTTTGAATTCTAACCTTCAATTATTTTAACTATTTTAACCTTAATTTGAGTTCTAATATTCAATTGATCTAATGATCTGAAATTTTTAAAAAATAACACCAATACCATTGTTGAGTATTTTTTTGGCAGACGCTATATTCATGTCTATTGAATTCTTGAACAATGTAAATCTGTCCCCTTTGCCAATGATTAAGATATAAGAATCTTTATAATGAATGTTTATAAGAATCTGCCTCCTCCAAATTACAGAAAGTAAAAAATAGCTGATTTCCCCTGTTATATTTACTCATTCAAGGTCTTTAAACATACCTAAAGTCTGATGTATATGAATGTCAGTTTAATGTATATAGTTACACATTTGATTTCTATTCCCATTATTTTAGCCTTAGATAAATTAATTTCACTTTTGTCTTCAGTGCTATCCTTTTTATAATCTTTTTACGATATTTTCCCTTGTATTTTAAGGCAATTTTCTAATTTTGACATTTCTCCATCCTTTTTTCTTTCTCTGCTGCTTTTTAAGTTTATTGAAAATAATGTACTTCTGGGGTCCTAAGCAATTTCTAATACATCTGCTTACTTCCCCATATTCATTTTGGCTGTTAAATTTCACTATATGGCTCTATGACAGATTATTTTTCTTTGATGACACTAAACAACAGTCACTCACAGAGTTTTTTGTTTTTGGCTGTTCTTTCATTATAATTTTAATAAAAACTGGGAAACAATGTCAGTCTAAGAAAACAGACGACCAAGCAGAGAACAATCGTGCACCAAAAATGCTTTTGTATAATTTCTCAGATGGGTGTTATCACTGAAAAAGGCTTTTGTGTTGGCCAGAATGATGATGACAAAACACGAACACTGTGGCTCTGAGCTTCCTTTAGATATGTTTTGTGACATTTGGAAAATGTTTCTTGACTTATGAAAACTAATCTCAAGACAAAATTTACTATGGGCGGGGGTCATTGGGGTGAAGGCAGCATTAACACAATCCTTAAGTACTGTGTTTAAGTCATAAATTCCTACAAATGAAAGAAATATTATTACTTGAACGTTTCTGAGTTTTAAGGACTTGTAGTCAAGATAATGATGTAATTGTATACCTAATATTTCATATGTGCTTGTTTTAAGGAATACTTCAATTTTCTTATAAATAAGCAATTCAATTAAAATGATGATAAACTTCATATTCCGCATTAATAATTCTTTTGCATGGTACATGAAAGTTTTAATTTGGTCATTTCATTAGATCAAACTAGTATGTTTTCAAATGACGTCAAATGAAAAAATGTAATAGCTGTTTGAGTTAGTATATGCTGTATACTAGTTTTGTTAAAATCAGGCTAATGAAAAGATATCAGTTAGCAAATCATTTAAAATTCTAGGGACCACATGTCAGAAATTCAAGGTAGCTTTCACTAGGTAATTGTAGTGCCTTGTTTAGTCCCAGAGTAGTCCTTGGTTGAGCCAAAGTCTTACTCTAGACAGGAAATTTGACACATGGGGAAAGAAAATTAAGTTTAAATTTATTTTCTAAGTGTGTCAGTACAGGACTTATCACTGACTTAATAGAACACCATTACTGCCTACAAATATCATGCAGACTTCTCCCAAAGTTATTGAGAATTAGTCCAAAGTGCTTTCAGAATGGCAACCTCAAATATTGGGTTACCTGTAATATTGCTGTACTGAGAACGAGGAAGTGGCTGGTTAAAGCTCTAAACCCTTTTCAAGTATTAGATTGTTTCTTTCTACTTTATTCTTTTGGGGTTTTTAAAATTTAATTTTATTCATTTTTTTTTTCACAACAACCTTATCCTGTATCAGCATTGAAAACATTTTGCAAACATTAATCAATGATGTCCATGTTACTGGATCCTGATATTTTGATCCAGTTTTCTCAGATGGTGTAAAATGTCTGTCTTAGACTATGGACAAAGTACCCAAGGTGGCATAGGTGGCAATAAAGTCTTCAGTGGAGGGTCATTTAAGTTATCTGACAGACCAACAGAGATATACACCACCTAAGAAGAAATACTTTACCCCAAAATGTCCCTAAACTTTACAATTCCTCTCAAATAAAAAAAAGGAAGGCTACTCCACACAACAACTGGTTACAAACTAGGCATCCTTTTATGTTACTGGGGTAGGATTGAAACACTGACCCTGACTGGACAGCCCAATACAGGAGGTTTAAACATTTAGCTTTTACTTCATTGTCATACCAGCTTTCAGTTGGTGGCCATTTGAAAAAGGCACAACATTTGAACATATTAATTTTATGTTTCTTCTTGTACTCTCTCTATATATATACAGTTATATTGGTAATAATATATTAATTAATATTATTAATAATTAATTATATATTATAATAATATTTAGTATAAACATATACTATATACTATAATGTGTTATTATGTAATATATATTTCATTTCTTTTTTTTTCTTTCTTATGTGCCCGTAAAGTATTTTGACTTTGACCTTTGCTTCCTTCTCTCTTTAACTTACACAATTTTTAAGTTTTTTTAGTTTACTTTTGAGATATTTGTGAGAGACAGAGAGAGAGAGAGAGATGGAGTGCATGCATTCACATGAGCAGGGGAGGGCCAGAGGGAAAGAAAGAGAGAGAATCCCAAGCAGACTCTGAACTATCAACATAGAGCCAGGCACTGGGTTTGAGGTGGGTCTTGAACTCAGCAACTGTGAGATCAAGAGTCGGACAATTAACTGACCCACCCAGGTGCCCCTACTTAGACAATTTTAAAATGTTCTTTTGACATTGAGGTCTGTCACCAGATAGATGATAATGATAGATAGACAGACAGATAAATGATAGATGATGTTATCTTCTAACTACTTGATATTTCTCTTCATTCTAGCAATTAATTTGTCAAGATTAGTCTACCTAGGTAAATAGATTTTTAGCATGAAGTAGCACTTTCTCTTAAAGTGTGTGATAGAAGGGAAAAGCTTAAGATGTGGAGTAATAAAACCTGGAGTTTGATTTCAACACTTGCTCTGTGACCTTAATGACATTACATAATCTCTCTGAGATATGTATCTTCTATATGTAAGTGAAGATAGTAGCATCTGTTCTATGTGTCTAATAGTACCATTTAAGAGAATAAATTAGAGCAACAGTTTTCACACTGTCTAGAAGGGAAGGGCCAGGCATTTATGCATGCATGTGTGTATTTATGTATGTATGTTTGTCTGTATGTTTTTATTCCATTACATAGCAGACCATACTTTTGTAAAGTTCAATCTATGAAAGTTAATTACTAGAAAATTGAAAGGAAAAGAAAATAAAACTCAAAATGAACAAAACACAAGTCACATCTTTAATCATTAGATATAATTGGCATAAAATTACTCTGTTGAATTGCCGTGAAAGTTTGTAAGCATTTACTCAGTTTTTGTGCTTATTTCATTGGGGACTAAAAACAAGCAGTTATGATAATTCTTCTTTGTTTTAATCATTTAACATGTATTCATACAGTTATTTCTTAAGCAATTCTGTGTTTGCCTTTTATTAATAAGCGGCTCTGACTCCACAAACATATATATACACATGACATAAAACAGGCTCAACTTTAAAGACTACTATATCATAGACAAGTACTTTTCTCTATCATGCCAATTTGAGTTCTTAAATTTATCTATCATGCAAGTTCTACACATGTAAAATATTCAAAAAGAAATGAGCAGAGACAAATCCATAAAACAAGACTCATAAATATGTCTAATATGATAAAGAAATGATTTGAAGATAAATTATTTTCATTTTCCTTTCAAAAATATCAACTTTAAACTATCTTGTGTTTCTACTTATAGTTTTCTATGTAAGACTCCTCTACACCTGGCTATTGTCAACTACACTGGTGATACATGATAAAATTTAATTCACTGGTTTTATTTAAAGCCTCTGCATCTAAGTCTGAATCTATAATTGAGAATGTGCTTATGTGCCAAGTGTTTTTTGGAGGGCATATGCATACCTTATTGCAACAATATAAGTTGCTATAGGGATGAAGCGTGAAAAATTTTCATAGTACCAAAGGGAAACTAGGCAAAAGAACAATACTGCATTTTAGGAAAAACAGCAATGATGTGATAATATCCTGATGAGGGAATCCAAGCCTTCAATTAATTTTTCCTAAAATAAATATTTTATAAGATAGCATAAAATATAATTATAAAATTATAAAATATAAAATAGCATAAAAATCCAATAAAATGGATTCTATGAGTCCAAATGCTACACACTAAGATGAGTTAATATTTCAACCTGAGACAACCATGAGTCTGTTTTGTGCATCATTTAATCTACATTTATGCAGCTTTTGCATTCAACCAAAATGAAGCATAAAATTTTATTTTTATAAAGTAAAATAATGTAGAGATAGAAATTATTTTTTAATATTTAGTACTTCTAAATATGAGGAAGACTCATGGCCTCAAGACTCTAGTTCATCTTTGGCAAAGCAGAAATTTGAGTCGATGTCTGTCTGTCTGAAGAGGCTTCCTTAAACACTATGCCATATTCTGTTGTGATCTTAGATTTATATAGCCAACTTCCCTAATGAGTTCAGAGAAAATTTCTGTCTATTATTCTCTTTATCCTTTCTGTTAAGATTTCAAGGAGTTTGAGTTTTATATTAGGTAAGCGGTGGAAACTAAAATAGGCTTACTTTGAAAATGGGGAAGTAGTGATATGGTTATGTAAAGTGATTGGTTGAAGGTCACACAACAAATCAATAAGAGAACTAGAACTCAAACATGTCTTATATTTTTTCTGTGTTATACTTTTTCACTGAAATACCTTTAACTGGTTCTTTCCTCTCACAAAGGCTGAAATATAGCAAACAAATGAAAAGATTGTTTTTAAAGAATTTGTTATATAGCATCCTGGGACAGTGAAAATATATAAAGTTCAGGGAAATAAATACTCTTTTATGCGTTTAAAAATCAAGGATAGAGATAGGTTTAAATTTTCAGTTAGAGTATATCAAGGACCACACACAATATGCCATGCATTACACATAGCAGATTGTTAATCAGTTCTTACAGAATAAATACATACATGAATGGTGTAGTAATAAAAATATTTACACAAAATAAAATAAATTGTCATGTTTAAAAGAACTCACTCATTCATTTACGCACAATACGTAGCAGGCAATAAATTAGTCACTCTGAATACAAAGCTCATTTCATGCTCTCAATGAGCTTATAGTCATGTCAAGGAAATATGCAAGTAAAAAAGTCGATTTATTCAGAATGTAAAGCCAATTTATTCAGAATGTAAAGTGTTGTGACCTAGGTGGGCATAAGTCTTCTAGTGGGGTGTCCATAGTGTCCTGGAACAAGCAAAGCCTGGGGGATGTTAGGTATTTCAGGAAGAGGTAAATGTGTATGGCTCAGAAGAAAGCCCAAAGGCAATAATTCACTGTGAAGGAAATACAAAATCTGAGAAAAATTTATTTCTCATGGATACTCATACATTGAGTATTTTTCTATCTTAATTAAAAGATTTTGGAGAAAATATAGAAAATTTTAGTATTGGTACCGTTTGTGTCATATGTGGTGCCAGCATACAGCAGCCATCCCTTATCTTTTTTCTAGATTTCAAAGGCTGGAAGGCTGAAAATTTTACTCACTAGATTTAATCTAAGGTAAAGCTCAGGATGCAAATTAGATCCCTACCAATTTGAACCTGGAACTTGCAGGGGATTTTGAAGACAGAATTGAAAGACTATATATATATTTTTTAATGTTTACTTATTTTTGAGAGAGAGAGAGAGAGAGAGAGAGAGAGAGAGACAGCGCATAAGTAGGGGAGGGGCAAAGAGAGAGGTCTCCTAGACTCTAAACTGTCAGCACAGAGCCCAACATGGGGCTTGAAGTCATGGACCACGAGACCATGACCTGAGCATAAGTCTGACACTTAACCGACTGATCCACCCAGGTGCCCTGAAAGACTATATTTTTATTGTTTCAGCTGACAGTGTGAACAGGCATGATTTTGGAGACATTAATTGCCTCAGCATTATCTAGTCATTAGCTCTGTGGGTGTTAAGAGGCATTGGTAGCGGGTCTAGCAGGGACTTCTTAAGCCTTGGAGAGCAGCTGTGGACACAGTAGTTCCCTGAAGCCTCCCCGCACCCCCATGCTCCTGAAGAGTGTAGGGTGCAGATCCTTGGCAGGCAAGCATGGTGATGGTGTTCCAGGAGTCCTTCTTGGAGGCCCTGTCAAAATTCTTCTCCTCTAGCTTTGTAGAAGCACCCATTTCCTGTACTATATTGTCTTTCACTTCAAGTAGTTAGAATTGTCTGTTTCTTCCAGCAGAACTGGACAGATGCTTGGGGAAATCTAGCTTTATGAAAATAAGAATGAAGGAATTTGTTACCATTCCACAGGAAATTTTAATTGTTCCTAAACATACTGGGTTCTTGTCCATTTATATGTCAAGCACCCATATCATTTTCTGCTCTTTTCCTCTGCTGTTCTCATTTTATATGGCATCAACACACAGCTGTTTAAGAAGTAACTGCTGATTAGATAAAATCAATCAAATACCAATTTTTTCAATCTATTCAAATTGTTTTTTTTAGATTTTATTATAATTACAGTAAAACCTTGGATTGTGAGCAACTTGTTCTCTGAGTGTTGCAAGATGAGCAAGATGAACAAACATTTCTAATAAATTTTAACTTGATAAACAAGTGATGTCTTGCAATATGAGTAGTATGGGATGCTGAACATCACATGATCACAACTAAGCCAATGGTTCTCTCTTTTTCTCGCTCTCTCACTGTGGGATTGTGGGTGATCAACTCCCATGCTCAGATGCTCAGTCTCAGGCCACAGTGTTTGACAGAAATCCATGATTTTTCAGAACGTTGGAAGGTGCCCACAACTGGCACTAGTGTATTTTTAGTCACTTCAAAGCATATATGGACAGTCTTTTGCTTTTCCATATAAGAGTAAGCTCAGGAATGCTTTGCTTCTTCCTAGGTCAGGATGCCTGCAGATATAGACCCTTTCCTCTCCTGCCTTATTGATTGTTATATTAAATACAGTATATGACAAAAGTTTATTAATACTGTACTGTAGTCAACATCTATTAGTGATAGTGAAAGTCATCCAACACAGTGAACCTCCTCTCTTTTGTCTCCCTCACACCAGCCATGAAGGGTTTCAAAGGTAAGCACATATTAATTTATTTTCTTTACATTTTGCATTTTCTTTATTATTTAGTATTGTATTTCAATATTTTAATCATTCTTACATGAATATTTTTGGGTTTTGGAATAAATCATCTGAGTTTCCATTAATTTTTATGGGTTGGCTTTGATATACAAGTGCTTTGGATTACAAGAATGTTTCCAGAATGAATTATGCTCGCAAAGGTTTTACTGTATTATTATTTTAAAAGTTTATTTTTGAGAGAGAGCGAAAGAGAGAGTGCTCAGATGTGTGGGAGAGGGGCAGAGAGCCAGGGAGACAGAGGATCCAAGCAGCCTCTGTGCTGACAGCACAGAGCCCAATACCGGGCTTGAACTCACCAACTGTGAGATCATGACCTAAGCTGAATTTGGACGCTTAACCCACTGAGGCAACCAGGCACCTGTATTATTATTTTTTAATATACTAGTTTGGTAAAAGTTAATTATAGTTGAGAGTGTACAGGATTTTTCATGTTCAAGTTAACAGATATTACTATAAAATTTCTTAGTGTTCTGTGTAAAAAATTGACTAGTTAATTCTTTCATTTCAAGGTGTGATGTATATACAAAGCAAAAATGATTTCTGCAATACCCACAGCAGCTATTTTAGTCAAACCATGCAGGAGACTAAAGGAAGTTCAACAGAGGACTGACAATATTGAGATGCTTACCTGTTAATTTATACACAGTTAAATTGGACCTCTAAAAGCGTCTGATGATAATTATAAGGTAATTTCATCAGAATATTGGTCAAAACATCAAAAATGAGGGAAATTTTTCTTCTTAGTTTTCTTCATTAATAAAATAAATTATCTAATAGGGACCACTTTTTTTATTTACTCATCCAAAATAAGGAGAGATTGATGATTTATTGATTTATTGATTTATTGATTAAAGAGAGTGTAAGTCACCATTAGGCAGGGTAAACAATAACTAGTTTGGGACAGTCAGCCAAAATTATGTCTGCTTATTCTTAATTATGCTTAATAACTGCTTATTCTTAATTATGATTATATTACAAATAAAATATGTAAAATAGAAAATTAATCCTATCAGATTGCATGGATCGTGTTAGAATTAACATAGTATAATGGATGGATGGCAGGCATGTAATTTTCTGCCCCAAAACAAATGTCTATACATGGCCCAAAATACAAAATCAAGCTAAAGTTCAAATTATATCTGCAAATTCACTACCTGGGCTACCGTCTCTTTAATAACTTACCTATAACCAAAGTAATATAAATAAAACAAGACACTCTTGAGTTTCAATAAGAAATGGGGCTTCTGCAAAGATCTATTTCAGTCTCTGTATCTCTCCCTTTATTCTCCACCAAAATCCCAACAACACTTGGGTTGGTTTCAACATATTTTTTGTGGACACATAACTATCAACAGCAGTAAAGACCAGTTCCCCGGGTCAGGTTCACATTTGCTCTGCTGAGCATGATATGCTCAAGAAATTAACGATATCAAAATCACAGTCAGTGGGCTACTGTCATCTGCATACCTAAGGAATCTAGGCCCATTAGCATGTTTGATGGGCAAAAATATGTGTTGATGGAAATATGTGGGCACTTTGGGTGTAAAAGTATCAGGGGAAGTGACACAAAAGAAATTAAAAAAAATAAATCATTCTCTCAGTTCCTTGATGTTTTTGGCAGGTTAAAACAATGGGAACAAACATTTACATGGAAAATAAGTATGCTCTGAGATATTTTGGGGGGGCTTGGGTATAATTGGTTAAATCTTGCTTATTCATTGGTGGAATTATTTAATCATATTGTGCTTTTAATGGTCTAGCAACACTATTATATTTCCTCTCCAATATCATCTCCATCTCATACACTTTATTAATATTCCTATATTATAGGCTGACCCACATTAATAAAAAGAAGTTTGTTCCATGGCATCCAGAGATGAGATAATCTGTCATGTCTAGTGAGTCAACTGAAGGTTCTGATTCTTGGAGTGATGAATTAATTCATGGAGTCATCTTAGTAGCCCGGGATTTCTCCAAAGGAAGAGAAAATTAAATTAACAACAAAGCAGTAAGTGTGCATATAGAGGCTGAGGGAGAAAAAGTGGGGTTGAGAGTGATGCCATAAAACAGCACAGAGCCAGAAGGTTGGGTTACCGCTATGAACAAGTCGGTGTTAAAGATGGGACAGTTTCCTTTAGTAAAATAAGATGTGAAGACATAGAGATATATCAGGTAAGGAAACAGATTTGAAGGCATTAAGAGGGCCTACCTCACAGCTATAATTGTATGTCAAGTGACATTATACTACTGATTGTTAGCATGATAGTCCATGTTAGTACAGTTAGTTAAAATGTGAAAAATGTGAATTTACTTGGTCCACATGATGTCAAAACGTCTTCTTGTTAGTTTCTCGTGAATTACAGTAAGTGGCTTGTTAAACTACAGGCTTTCAAGCCTGTTTCATGTGAATGAAATGTTATAAGGTGTAGAATGTTTGGAAATTACACTATCATCTTAAAGAAACCTCAGGCACTTTTTAAGCTCATCGATATTCACAGAAACATAAAATTATTCAGTCTGCCATTTAATCATTCACATTTGGTCTAATTACCCATGTTTTGGTAAATGTGCATGAATAAATAAAAATATTTCCTATATGTCTTTAACAGTTAGTATTTGCTGTTTGCTTCAACCATACTTTAACATAAATTTAAGGTTTCTCTGGTAAGGGGACCAGATCTTATAGCAGACTCACCTGTTTGTCAGATATTATCATTTTATTTTCCTGATTCAGATGGAATGCTGTTCACAAAATTCAATTTCTAAAATAGCTTTTTTGCCAAAGGTTGGAACCATTTTTATATCTTATCTTATGTCCATTGCACCATGTGTTATTATACTGTATATGCAATTTATATATGCATTTATGAGGTGGAGTCCAGCAAAAGGAGGAAAAAAGAGAAAGCTTTAAAAGGGCGATTTTCAGGTCCATACTTTCCTCAGAAAGCAATATGGGGAGGGATAGTAGTCTCTTCGTGAGATTGCATTATGATCTAGTGACCCTGAAAATAGGGTCAGAAGGAGGTCTCCGTGCTAACTGGAAAACTAATCAATATAATTCAATATAAGGACTTGTGCCCCCAAATCACATAACTTCTCTCCTTTCCTGTCCCCCTCCATTATCCACCCTGAGACTCTAGCCTCCTCCAACCTCATGGCCCCCCCACACCACGGCTCACATACCCATAGTCTTGCTAGGCACACACTAATAAAAACTGCAAAAATCTTATATTATTGGCTAAATGTATAAAAATCAAAAACTTTTAGCCTAATTTTATATGCAACTCTTTGGGACTGAGATTTACTAGTTTGAAATATGACTTAACTTATTTCACTTAAAACAATACTTTGGGAATGTAGCTTTTTGTTTCAAGAAAAGTAAATGCAGAGGATTATAATTTTTCTTAATAGATCAATTTTATTGTCTATACCAAAGCCCAATTATTCAGATTTGTGGCAGGTTAGCAAAGAAACTTCTCTGTAGATTGGTCTCTATTTGATTCAGATCAGGTACAGTTACTGAGAAGGAGAGCAAGCAAAGGGTAAAAGGTCACTGGTGACTAATTTTCTGAAAACTAGCAGCTTGTGTAAGTAATAGAACATTTATTGCCTTTCGATGTTGTCCCAGCAATGAGCTAGAAAATCCATAAGAATTCCCAGCCCTAGCCTTTATTAAGGCATAGCCTGGATTAGTTTAATGTGCAATTTAAAGTCACTGCCTGCCAATACTTTGCTTACTTTTCTTAAGTAGAGCCATTTTCCACCTACCCCCACCATCAACTTGTCAAAAAGGAAAAAAAGAAAAAGAGGTGTGCTTTTCTTAATCATTTGAGAGTGACTCTGTTTCCAGTCTAAGTTATGCATTTATTTCTTCTTATATAGTGCAGATCCTGATAAAATGATCAACTCTCAGTGACTCTCTTGTTATTTATAATAAATTCATTAAAGTGTGGAAGGAAAGAACTGTTCCCTGTGTGCCATCTGCTTCCTGCCAGGTGGACCAGGGCTTAATATTCCAGCACTTGTGAAGCATTTAGGTGTCCACTCTCTACTTTATTTAGTATTTTAAAAAGATAATCACAATACCAAAGTAATTTTTAAGACTCAAAGTGTTTTTCAACTAGAAAAAAACTTTAGTTATTTAGAAAAGAATATTTTAACATAGTAACACTATCAGAAGTTCTATCTGATGCATGGTGCATATGCTATCTCTGTGTCCATTCAACAATTTCCTAAATTAGGCTGCAACATCATCTTTTTAAGGATGAGGAAACTGTAATTGAAGAAGTTTAGTAAAGTAGCCAAAGTCACAGACTAAAAGAATTAGTCAGTTTTACTGTAACGCAAATATCCCTGATTTTTTTGTACGACTCTACAAATTAGTCAGTTTTACTGTAACGCAAATATCCCTGATTTTTTTGTACGACTCTACAGAGTCTTCTGGAAGCATGTTGTTCCATGTTCCAGAAAATCCTCAGGGGCTTCTGACAAGATCTCTTATTTGGTATAAGCTGGATTATTTGAAACCTCTGAAACATGTTTTAAAATGCCAATCAATTTTTCTGTATTTAAAACAATACTGAGTCCAAGTTCACAGAAAGTAAAAAGAAAATTTCATAAATAGAGGGTTTATAAAAGAAGCTTATTTTATTTGGTCATTAACCCTAGAAAATGAGGATCAGGACACGCAGGTAGGGACCCAAACAAAGCAGAAAAAGAATAAAATTATGCTGGTGCTTCTTGTCTATTTTCCTGATAGAAGTTACTGTTAAATATGTTAAAATTTTTAAAAGCTCCTGATAAATAATATTGGAACATTATTTCAGAGCCAGATTATTTTATGATACTTGTTTTGCCTTAATTATGAAATGTAACAATGGTATAGGCGTTCAATTTTAATCACACTGATATCCTTGTTACCTCTCACACATAGTTCTTGGCACATAGAAGTTACTGTGTGAATATCTGTGATTTTATATAATGGCCAATGAAATAGTACTCTCCCACCGAAATCCTCATCAGTTTGGAAGCTCTAACAGAATATATAATATAGTACAGAACTATTCCTCCCCCAGTTTGGACTGAGATGCAGTAAGATACCAGATATCAAAGTAAGACAAATTTCTAGTACAGAGTTGTTTTTGTTTTTTTTTAAAACATTTATTTATTTTTGAGAGACAGAGAAAGACAGTGTGATCAGGGGAGGGGCAGAGAGAGAGAAGGAGACACAGAATCTGAAACAGGCTCCAGGTTCTGAGCTGTCAGCACAGAGCCCGATGCGGGTCTCGAACCCACGAGCCGTGAGATCACGACCTGAGCCGAAGTCGGAGGCTTAACCGACTGAGCCACCCAGGTGCCCCCAGAGTTTTTAAAACAAATGTTTTAGAATGGGGAGAGGTGGGACGTCCCATCTGAAACACCTCAAGCTTAATGATGGCCTCTTCCTTGGGAAGACTCAAAGAGCTTAAGATGTGTTCTCTGCTACTGGAAAGCCCAGGGGTCTGGGGCCAGACTTACTCCAGAGAAAGATAAAACAGTTAGTGTGTTTATAGGATATAGGAAGCTATTTTAGAATTGTCTTCTTCTTCAAGGCTTTGTCAAGGGAAAGACTGTGTGAATGTTTTCCTTGGACCTGATGTGGACCTTAGAAGGACAATAGAACCCCCAAAGCAGGAAGATTCATGTAATGACCAGTTTACTAAGATCAGAGGGAGGAGTCACAAGCAACCATTAGGAATACAAATTCATCTTCCAGAGTCAAGAGATCTGAATGAGAGAAATATCCAGTGATAGTTCCTATCAAGGGCCCAGGAAATTACACCTCAAGACAATAGGTCAGCGACAAATATTGGCCAGGTCTAAAGAGAACAAAGCCCATGGAAATAGTACCTGATTGATCAAGAGCTTACCTCCTTACCTAGCACACTTCCTTTCCAAACTTTGACCTTGCAGGGGTCAGAAACAACTAGAAATTGGAGTGATGGGGAAGGAGGAAAAATAAAACAGGAGACAGAGAAGAAATTGCAAACACCACCCTGGTCCACTTCAGATTTCTAGTTTGGAGCAGCTCTTGAGATGGGGAAGGGGAAGATTTAATATTGAATTGGTTTTAGAATTTTGATTAGTATATTGGGTTAGATAAACTAATTACTGAAGTGAGAGAGTATTTGTGACTTAATGTGAGGGCAATGCTCTCTGCTCTTAAAACCAGGCATTCTGAGCCAGAATGAAGAAAGAGTAAGCCCTCTTAACTCACAATCCTGGTGTATCGGTTTATATTAGAATATTGTTCATGCTAGGTTATTTGATCGACTGCTCCATCAGAGACCACATTTACCAGTGGCTCAAACAAGATAAAGGAATGCTTTTTTACTCTTTTTGACCAACTAAACCCACTAATTCGAATTTAGGATAAAATTCTCCAAAATTAAAAGATGTTGTGATTGAAATATTCCCTAAAATAAGAAACTTTGGTAGCTATTATAATTATTTTTAAACTATTGGTATAAATTAGAAAATATAATAAACATTTTACATTAAAAATTTTTTCCAATGTTTATTTATTATTTTGAGAGAGAGAGAGCGTGAGTGAGGGAGGGAGAGAGGGAGAGAGACACAGAATCCAAAGCAGGCTCCAAGCTCTGAGCTGTCAGCACAGCACCCAACGTAGGGCTCAAACTCATAAAGTGTGAGATAGTGACCTGATCCAAAGTTCGAGGTTTAACCGACTGAGCCACCCAGGTGCCCCTATAATAAACATTTTAAAAGCCAGACTATGACCATGATGATTAATTTTTATAAAACATGTTAACAAGTCCCAGAATAAATCTATTTTAAACAGAATCCATGTAGTTAATAATAATAATCCATTGTGGAAAAATTCTACTTTCTTAATTTTTTAAAAATATTTGATGTTTTCATAATTTTCAAAAAATGTTAGATGAGGTAGATGTATCAGTCATGGCTGCTCCAAATTTTTTTTTTAAATTTGGTAATCTTTTAGTAAACATTTTTAATGTAAAAATCTTTGTGACCAGCTTCACATTTTTATTAATAATTTCTTTCAATTTGGTTGTTTCCCAAATTGTGATTCCCATATTTCCAATATAGAATACAGAGAATTATATATAATTAAATATATTAGTAGTTATTGTCAATAAGAGCAAAGTCCTACTATAATATTGAGAATATCAAAAACATGAGTAGACTCATTCCTTACTCTATAGTTTATAACCTAGAGTTAAGACAGATAGCTGATAATCCTACACTTAAAATATGATAAATTACTGTTAGGAAAGTGTTTATTCCCCAAAACTCTGATTTCTGTGACATAGGATTTTCCCTCAACCCTGCTAATAATTACTTCATTCTGTGCTCCTCCCCAGGGAGAAAGAATAAGTTACCAGGTTTGTGAGTTTGGGGAAGGAGTTGGGCATGATTTCTCAGTCAATCCCTTTTCTTTGAGTCACTTCCTTCCAAGGAGCGTGAAGAAAATACATGTTCTCCAGAGACCTGCTTTTGTTCAATACTATCTGTAACTGAGTTGATAAATCAATATAATTCTGGGGTTCAGCAGTAGAAAGCCCACTACTGCTAAGGCCTCACCTTCCATTCTAGTCATTATCAGCAATGAATATGCTATTGTTCTATCCTTGGATTGATTTGTAACTCAGGGAAAAAAGAGCGCTATTTTTTGGTGTCTTTGAATCCCAATTTCCTAAAGAATGGAATCAATGAAACATAATGTGAATTCAGGTAATGAGAATATATTTGCTGCAGCAGAAAATATTTAGTGGGGTCAATAATATTTTAGTTCATTTTAAAGTCTGTGTAGGTATTTGTCCGGCTGGAGGGCCAGTGGGGGATGCATGAGATAGTAACAGAATGACCAAAATAAAAGCAATCTTCATTTGAAGAAGTCTCTCTGGCTTGTCTACAAAAGTTGTATTTTCATAAACTATGTTCCAGTTAACTTTAAAAAAAATCGATTTTACTGTTGATGGGTATTTGGGTAGTTTCCAACTTTAGGCTAGAGCAGAGAGTGCCTCTATGAACATTTGAGTAATGTCCTTAAGTGAACATATGTACACATTTCTGATGGGCATAAACCTAAGAATAGATGGATCCTGGTGTAAAGATATGTTCAATATCACTAAATATATTTATTGACTATTTTGATGTACTCTTTGGTAGAGTATGTTTAGAAAGAACTTTGCCATTTCTATTGCTTCTCTGTTGGTTTTGTTTTTCCCCCATTGACTTGTAGGAGTAGTCCATTGACAGAGGACTTCTAAAAATTATATTAAAGGGATTGTAAAAGCTATGAGACTTGCTGGAAATTCCACAGAGTTCTGGGAAAGAAAATGTCAGCATAATGACTTCAACAGGGAATGGCAAGAAAGAGTAAATTTTTTTCATGCTTGAGTCTTACCGAGCCCAACTCAGTAAAATAGCTATCTTTGAACAGTTTTACATTTATATTAAACATTTATAAATATATACATATGTTGTTAACTTACCAGAATGAGTTTGTATTATATAAAGCAATTTTCTTTTCACTTAATTTACATTATTTTATGGTCACCTCTCCAGGTAAGTTCATACAGGCATGCCTCATTGTGATAAATACTTACCTGCCTAGTTTTATCATAATTCATGCAACCATTTTCTTATTGATGACAATTTATGTTGCTCCCAAGTTTTTGTGTTTATGATGTTGCTATAAACATTCTAGTACATATATTCCTATATATGTAGGTTTATGTATATGTAGATCTATGTGTATATATACATGTATTCTAGGAATATATGCACAAGAATGTTTATAACAACAGTGTATTTTTGTTGTTGCTAATTGATATGCATTAAATCCCCCAAATCAGATTACTTATCAAAATTTATATCAGTGATGTGGCCCTTGGCTCAGACACAATGTTGAAGTACTACGGTTACAGAGTGCATTTAACCTCTTATATATTATTAAAAGAAAAAACTGAATAGCTCTTATAATGATCAATTCTCATGCACTTTCTTATTTTTCTCCATATGCTCATTTTTTATACTTGTCTACATTTGAAAAGTTCTTTCAGATTGTGCTAAATAGGAATTTTAGCACGGCTGAAGTCACATAGTTTTGCTGCACATTAGGAATGCATTAAGTGTGGTCTGGAAGCAAATTTACTCTTCTTAAATTATTTCTAGGTGAAACATATAACATAATGACAACAGGTCACATTTGTTTCTGACTTGACAGCTGGTTCAGACTGGTACTGGCTAGGAGATTCACTTTGGAGTCAGACCACATATCCTTACTAGGATTTAAATGCAGGCAAAGCATTGCATTTAAAAAATCTGTGTTACTCAACTTTTATACTTTTCCAGATTTAATTAGTACAAAATTTAACATGAATTACTTAATGTGCATATCCCATAGATATTTTTATTTAAGCCTTCCTTTTCTCTATAAACTTTCAATGAGTAGAGGAGGGAAAATTGTAAGACATTTAGAATCTTTAAATAGGACTCTTCTAAATTCCAGAACAATATGTTATCTAGGTAGTGTTTTCCAAGTAAAATCAAATTCAACATGTTTATATAATTTGTAGGTGTCCCCTCCAAACCTGGTCATTTTTTGGTATTTTTCTCACAGTTAGGCACACCTCCATCAATTCAGTTTTATAAGCTGGAAATTTGAAGATTATTTCTGTTAACTTCATATATATTTATATATATTTTTCTATGCTAAGTTTATCATCAAATGTTGTTGATATAACGCTTAGAATGTCTCTTGAATTTTGGACCTTCTCTCTATTGCTGCTCTTTCTACCTTGACACAACTGGTTCTGGTTCATCCTGGTTCATCCTTGTTCATCCAAATCCTAGAACAATCCTCAAAATTAACAGGTTCATCAAAATCTGTTAAACTTATTCTCTACAATGTGGCTGAAGTGATCTTTTCCAAGTTTAACTTTACACTACTTCTTTCACTAAAACCTTTGAATGGCTACCTTTTGATCTTATGATAAAGGCCAAGATTCTTAATATAACCTGCAGGGCCCTGGGTGATTTGCTCCGCCTCTTCCTCCAATAGCATGTTTTACCAAATCTCCTTTTGTTCCTGGTGGCTGTAACACATGGGTCTTCATTTGGCTTCTTGAACATACCAAACTCCATGGATTCAGGGCCTTTGCACATGCTATTTTCATCCCTGGAACAATCTCCTTCTTCCTATATCCCTAAAGTGCCCTCCATCTATTAATCTCTACTCATCTTTTATATCTTGATTCAGACCTTACTTCAGGTAAGGCTTTTCTAAACCCCCTAAACTAGGCCAGTTTCCTTTGCTATAGCACAAATATGCATTAGGGTAAGAGAGAGGTCTTTGCATAGTCCATCCTAGTAATATAATGGATGGGCAGAAGACACATTCCTACTGCCAACCTCCTACCATATAAGCCCTGCATTTACTTCTACGTTGTGGAAAGGTTATGTATATTTATATCTCTTTCACAAGTATTCTGGGGACTGAAAATTAAAACACATGACACTAGCTTAGTGCCTATCACTATTTTACTTAATACACATCCTGTCTTTCTTTTAAATTTTACCAATTAGTCATTGGCATACTTTTATAAAATATCATCAGTTTTGGCGTGTAACCAGGGATTCTCACATTAGTATGAATCACATTGTTTTTCTCTGGATATCTATCTGAAAACACTATAGGTTAGTGATAACTGGCATAGGACCCTAGGACCAAACCCAAAAAGCTGAGCCCATGAAGAGCAGAAAAGATGAGGTGCCAGAAGACTTCAAACTGCAGAAGAGCAAGAAAGAGATGGAGGAACAATGAAGACAAATAGAATTATTTCAAATTCCTGTCTAGGTTTGTGTATCCTCAGCCTAGAGAACCATCACCAGAAGTCTCCTTTCTCTCATTCTTTCACATGGAAAATCCAGATGGATCTGTTTCCTCTCCAGATCTGTTGTGGATTACAGCTTGTATGATTGGACTAAGTTCCCATATCTGTAGCAATGCCTACATTCTAAGATGTGAAGTAAGGTAGGTGTATATGTGTGTGTGTGTGTGCAATTACACCTTAAATTGGTGAAGTATAGGGCATTTTGACAACCTACTCTTGTTTCACAGTAAATTGTTTTCAGCACAATTTTCTCTACATGTGCTATCAATTGTTAACTCCTGATATTGAGAGAGACTTAAGTGTGAAAACAACCTAATCAGACAAATCAAAAAGAAAGACACACATAATTTATTTGAAAATGGATAAAGAACATAGACCAGCAATTTACAGTAGAATAATCCTAAATGATTAATGAACATATCAACCAACCTCATTACTAAATAGGAAATTCAGATTAAGCAGTATGATCCCAATAAATTTAAAAGTCTAACAATACCAAATACTGTTAAAATGTAGAAAAAAACAGGGGCAGCTGGGTGGTTCAGTCAGTTAAGCATCTGACTCTAGATTCAGCTCAGGTCATGATCTCACGGTGTGTAGGTTCAAAGCCCGCATTGGGGTCTGCACTGACTGTGTGGAGCCTGCTTAGGATTTTCTCTCTGCCCCTTGCTCACTCTCTCTCTCAAAATAAATAAATACACTTTTTTAAAATGTAGGAAAAAACATAGTTTCATACTCAGTGAGAGTTAAAATTGCTACAACAAACGTAGGGACTAGTATTGCAATATCCGGGAAAGCTGAGAACTTGCATCCCTTAAATGATTTCGTGAGTTTGAGCTCCACATCTGACTCTGCGCTGATGGCCTGATGATGATGGCCCAGAGTTGCCTGCTTGGGATTCTGTCTCTCCTTCTCTCTGCCCCTCCCCCTCTCTTTCTCTGCCTCTCTCCCTCTCTCAAAATAAATAAATAAACTTCAAAAGAACTGAAAGCAACTCAATATTAGTCAACTGGAAAACTGATTAGTAAATAGTGGTATAGTCACACAACTGAATGCTTTTCAGCAATGAAAAGGAATGAAGTAGACTCTGTGTATCAAGTAGATTAATCTCCCAAGGATAATGTTGAGAGATAAAAGAAGTTGTGGAATTTTTTTGAAATGTTAGGTAATGGTACATGTTGTTCCTGGGTATAAACATGGGTAGTCAAAGTTTCAAAATGATGGTAAAAATTACTACAATTTTCTTATACTAATTATCTTCAGGAAAAGGAAAAAAAAAGGAGTACAAAAGGGAATTCAAGTTTACTGTAACATTTGATTTGTTAAAAAATTTAACTCAAAATGTTAGGAATTTTTCATAGATAAACCATAGGTAAAGTGTATTGGAAATACATAGTTCTTTATGATTTTCCTTGTGTTTCAAATACTACACAACAAAAATATTTTAAAGTATATTATCCATGCAGATTTAATGGTTCCATAACATGAAGTACAAGCATATGATAGCATTCATCAGGTTCTATTAGAGTACCTCTCATTAAGACCATGTCAACCCAAGCTTAGGATTGTTTCTTATTCTTTTTTCCCCACAGTGTCTGTGAATTTATTGCTTCAATATTTGCTGTTGAATGACTATAAACCCTTTATTGTAATATTAGAAATGCATGCAAAATGAATAGCAAATTGGTCAGTTTTATAGCAGAGAGATTACAAAAAAGAAACCGCATCTCTACATCCCTCAGCTCTCACCTCAATTATAGGATGTTAGTTCATTGCATTGACTTTTGCTGATGGTATGAAATGACTTCACAGAATATCATGTATATGTATCATGCACATATACACGAGATATGCAGTGTAGCTCATAGGCATGGTTGTAAATGAATAAGCAAATATTTTCATTGCATTCTATATATTTTTCCTGACCAAGTCCAATATTGTTTTAAGAGTAGTAGAAAATGAAGGAGTCCTTCAATCATTTTTTTTCTGTATGTCTATATGTAAAATTGAGTTGTGGCCATGATACACTATGCATATCAGTTAACTCTTTTACATTCTACATTTTATGTATCATTTCTCAAATCTGTAAAACAACTTGTGACAAGTAGCTCTAGTTAGAAGTCAATTTTTGTATGATCAGATAAGCATTTTGTTATGGTTAATCAACAGCTAGTTTTGAATTTAAAATTGTTTTATGTTTATTTTTGAGAGAGAGAGAGAGAGAGAGCACAAGTAGGGGAGGGGCAGAGAGAGAGGGGGACATGGAATCCAAAGCAGGCTCCAGGCTCTGGGCTGTCAGCACAGAGCCCAATGCGTAGCCTGAACTTATGAACTGTGAGATCATGACCTGAGTCGAAGTCGGACGCTAAACCGACTAAGCCACCAAGCGCCCCTGAATTTTTAAATCAAAAGAAAAAGATTGGCCATTATTAGTAAGAAAAAGTACAAACAACACCATTCCAGAAAATAAAAATTAAAAACGTTCTTATGTAAACATCTGATGCTTTGGAGTCCATATATTGAGAATTTAAATTGGCTCATGGAGTCCTTCCACAGTCTGAAGTACATTGTGACCCATGATGCATCATTGGCATTGACTTTGATAACTCCCGGGTATTCTCAAAAGGCTCAGCCATTTAGAACCAACCATGGATCAGCAATATTTCTGAATAACCTAAGAGTAGAGCAGCATTCCCATAGGTTCTGTCATCACAAGATCTTTGTAAATATACTCAATTAGAATAATCAGTTTTTTAAAAATAGTTTTGTTTCCCAAACTGGGAATTGATCCTAAGACAAAAAAATATGACCTCCAAATAGCAGAATATTTTCTTTAAATAAAATATTAAGAAAAAGCTCAATATGCAAAATGGATTAAAGATACACAAATATAAATGGAGACAGTAAAACACTGTCTTACCAGTGACATATCCTCTTTGAATCTTTATGATTCGGAGGAGCACATCTCTAAATCACTGGACCAGAGATTGTTTCTGGTAAAGGTGAAAAAGCTTTAATTGGACTAATCCTCCCACACATAATAATTATAAACTCTGGCCAAAATATAAAAACAACTCTTTGAAGGTATCAAAATCTGGCAGAAACTGTATTCTGTTTAACTCTTAAAAGAAGAAAACCACAATGGATGAGACAGGATATACATGGATTTTCCTGTGAGTGTACTTCACAACACACATAGCTGAAACAGCTAGAACGTAAACAGAAAACCACAGTTTTATCAGCCAGAGAAGTGAGAGGAGATATTCACAACTGCAAAAGGAGCTAGAAATTAAGGAAGGAAATTTTGGATACGAGGCAGTTACAGAGGAGAGAGCCCCCAAATGTGTGTATAAGTCCCCTAGAATCTATGATTTGCTAAATTATGCATGCCTGGGCAATAATCCAACTAGTCCACAGGAACTCCCAGATTTTTGAGGAGACAGAATTTGAAGTCTGAATCCTGCCAAGTTAGAGAAGCTTGGTAAGCACACTGTGCTTTCTGTTGAAAACTTGGAAGGGCCACACTCTAAAAGTAAAAACTACATCCTAGGGATAGGGGATTTTCTCTTGGACTCTTATCAAAACCAAGGACCCAATTTAATAAAGCATAAAACCAAGTATCTACAAGTGCAAGGCTATGTGCCAGTAATTTAATGCCTTTTAGAACAAAACTCCTCAGAGAACAAGAACATAATCAAGAATCTCTACAAGGTATCACCCACGAGGTCCTGTACATTATTAAAAAATTGCTAAATATGCAATGAAACAGAAATATATGAACCATAGTCAAGAAAAATAATCAGTTACTAGAAACAGACCCACAAACATCTTGAATGTTGGAATTGACAGAAAATTTTTTTAAATATTTCTAATACATATTTCATAAAACCTAGAGAAAAGAATGTGTACAATTGGTAAAAAAGATAAGGGTTGTTGGAATGCATTTGGAAAATACAAAAAAAGAACCAAATGGAACTTACCAAACTGAAAAATACATTTGAAATAAAAGTTATTGTGGGAGATTAACAGTAGATCGGAAAGTATAGAAGAATCAAGAAACCTGAGAACTGATTTTTTAAAATCATACAAATGGAAACACAGAGAGATAAAGATTATTGAAACTCAGTCTCAATCAATGATTTGTGAGGTAATATTATATATATCTATAATTGTATAATTATACATTTGTATGATTAGTGTCCCAAAATATGGGAAGTGAAATAATGAGGTAAGAAATATATTTTAATAAATATTGGCCACGGGTGCCTGGGTGGCTTAGTCGGTTAAGCTTCCAACTTAGGCTCAGGTCATGATCTCACTGTTTATGGGTTCGAGCCCCGCGTGGGGCTCTGTGCTGACAGCTCAGAGTCTGGAGCCTGCTTCGGATTCTATGTCTCCCTCTTTCTGCCCCTCTTCCTCTCATGCTCTGTCTTTGTCTCTCAAAAATAAACATTATTTTTTTATTTTATTTATTTAAAAAATTTTTTTTGATGTTTATGATTGAGACAGAGAGAAACAGAGCATGAGTGGGGTAGGGGCAGAGAGAGAGGGAGACACATAATCTGAAGCAGGCTCCAGGCTCTGAGCTGTCACTACAGAGCCCCACGCGGGGCTCAAACCCACAAACTGTGAGATCATGACCTGAGCTGAAGTCGGACGCTTAACCGACTGAGCCACCCAGGCACCCCCCAAATTTTTTTTAAAAATTAAAAAAAAATATTGGCCAAAATGTTTCACATTTAATAAAAACACCATCCCAAAGAACCAAGGAGCTAAATAATTCATAGTAAGACAAATATAAAAAAACCCACAGCTCCATGCACTATGATCAAATTGCTAAAAGTGAAAGATGAAGAAATAAACTGTAAGAGGGGCAGAAGAAAGGGGCAAATAAAATCAAGGGAAACCAAGAATGGAATTATTGTGGACTGCTCATCGGAAATAATGCAGAGCATAAGAAAATGGAAAAACATATTTAAAATGCAGAAAAAAATAGAACCTGCCAGCATAGGATTATTCACTATGATAAAAAATAGCCCTCAAAAAATGAATGTGAAATAAAACATAATTTCTGATCAAGGAAAGCTGAAGGAAAGTGTCAGCAGCATATGCACATTACAAAAAATAATAGTAATAACAAAGAATGTCCTTCATATGGAAGAAAATGACACCGGATGGAAAATTGAGTTTATAAACAAAGGAAGATCGCCAAATAGTAATTAATTTTTCTTTCTTAGTTTTCTTTGAAAACTCAATTGCCCTATATAAACCAAATGAATAACAAATCATATGGGGTATACAACATGTAGAGAAACAAAATAAATTACAACAGCAACATAAAGAATGAAAGGCCGTGATAGGGAAATATAACACTGCTGTAAGTTTCTTGTATAAAACATTTGGTTGCTGTAATATTTTTATATTATAATACTGTGATAAGTTAGGATTCAGAGTGTAATTTAGAGAAAAAAAATTACTAAAAATATTACAGAGATATAGTTATAAATGTAATAGAGAAATGTAAATGGAATAATGAAAAATTGCTTGATCGATCCAAAAGAGCATAGGAAGGAACAAAGTAAAAAAAAAAAAAAAAGAGAGAGAGAGAGAGAGAGAGAGTGAAAAGGGCAAATAGAAAGCCAATGCAAAGATATGTTTCAGGAGAGACTCTAAATTTATAGATACTAGAAATAAATTAAGATGATGTAAAAGATATGCCCTGGAAATAAATAAGCTTATAAAAGATGAATTGCTTATATTTATATTAGACAAAGTGATCTTCAAAAAATGATATATGACCAGAAAAGATCCTTTTATAATGATTAAATAATCTATTCTTCACTAAGACTCCTAAATTGCATACACCAAATCACAATGCCTTAAAGTACATAAAACAGGGGTGCCTGGTGGCTCAGTCAGGTAAGTGTCAGACTTCACCTCAGGTCATGATCTTGTGGTCCGTGAGTTCAAGCCCCGTGTCCGTGTCGGGCTCTGTGCTGACAGCCCAGGGCCTGGAGCCTGCTTTGGATTCTGTGTCTCCCTCTCTCTCTGCCCCTCCCCTGCTTGTGTTCTGTTTCTTTCTGTCTCTCAAAAATAGATAACTGTTTTAAAATTTTTTAAACAAACAAAAACAAAGTATATAAAACAAAAGTTAAAAGAACTAAAGAAAACATAGGGGCACTAGAGTGGCTCAGTTGATAGAGCATGTGGCTCTTGATCTCAGCGTCATGAGTTCGAGCCCCAAGTTGTGTGTAAAGACTGCTTAAATAAATAAACTTAAAAAAAAGAACTAAAGAAACCCACAGAAAAAGAGATTTTAATTTCTCTCACTAAGTGATTGTTAGAACAAGCAGGAAAAAATAAGTAAATAGATTTGAATAGAAATATTAACAACTAGTATTAATTAATGTTTATAGACTTTGTATCAAAAAGAAAGAAAAACTATCTGACAATGTTATGGCAGCATTAGTCATAATTATCCAAACTTGTAAACAGGAAAACTCTATTAACAGAATAATAGGGGGAGGGGAGAATGTACTATGTTTATGCAATGAAATATTACTTAACTACTAAAATGAAACAAAACGGAAACTACTGATATAATGAATAACATATATTAAAAATACGCTTACTGAAAGAAGCCATACCATAATAATACATGTTATGCCTTTTCATTAATATTAAACATAAGAATGGTAAATGCTAACATATGGAGATGAGGAGGATGGACGGATAGCAGCACAAAGTAACTTCCTGGGGTGATACAAATGGAGTGTCTTGTTTTGTATGATAGATTTACAAACGTGTATAATTGTTGAAACTTATTTTACTGAATAACTATGACTTGTGTTAAATCATATATTAATTATACATAAATACAAAAGAAAAATTCCATGGATACAATTTTTAAAATATCCACTCTTATGAGTTGAATTGCTTTCCCCCAAAAAAGATAATGTTGAGTTCCTAACCCCTAGAACGTGATCTCATTTAGAAATAGGGTCATTGCAGATGTAACTACCTAAGTTAAGATGAGGACATAGTGTAGTAGGATGGACCCTTAGTCCAATATGACTTGTATCCATATAAGAAAAGGAAGATTTGGACACAAAGACATATAAGAAGCCTGCCATGGAAAGATGGAGGCAGAGACTGGAGTTATGTCTGCCAAGGAATCAGAAATTGAAAGAGACAAGGAAGGATCCCTTCCTATGATCTGTGGAGGGAACAGACTCTGCCACACCTTGATCTTAGACTTCTAACTTCCAGAAGTGTGGGACAACACATTTCTGTTTCTTTAAGCCTCCCAGGTTGTGGTACTTTGTTTCAGCAGCCCTATGAAACTAAATCTCCCAGTAAGAAAGCCCCATTCCTGGATGACTTCACTAGAAAATTACACCAGACACTTAAGCAAGAGATAATACCAATATTTCCAAAGCCTTTCAGAAAATATTGGAGGGAACAATCCCGAATTCGTTTTATGAAAACAGCATAAAAATGGTACCCAAAACTTACAAGAACAATAAAAGAAAAGAAAGTTACATATCAGTACCACTCATACACAAAGATGTAAAAACACTAAAAATACTCTAACAAGTAAAATAAAGTAATATATAGAAATAAGAATACATCATGACCAAGTTAGACTTTGTCCAGGAATGCAATGTTCAACATTCAAATATAAACCAGTGCAGGCCATCATGTTAATAAAGGAGGAAATCATGGAATAATTTCAATAGATGCAGAAAAGCATCTGGAAAAAATTTAAGTGTCCATTTATATTAAAAATGCTCAATGAGATAGCTATAGAAAGGAACTTCTTCAATGTAATAAAGGTCATCTACAAATAACTTACAGCTAATATTATACCTGATGATAGAAATTGATCAGGAGGAAAGAAAGGCTATCTACTCTTATGACTTCTATTCCACATTACATTAGAGATACTCGGCGGTGCTATATATAAGTAAAAAACAATTATAAAAATTAGAAAAGGAAGAAGAAACCCTGTTTTTATTTTTTATGCAGCATGTTTGATTATATAGAAAACACTGTATCTATAGGTATCTAAGAAACCTACTAGAGCTGATTGATACTGTAAGAGGCTTAAAGCAAACAGGTCCAAAATTTATGGGAATTTCAAATATTAGCAACTAGTAATGTAGAAATATCTCCATATACTAACAATAAAACATTAGAAAATGGAATTTTTAAAAATGTAAATCAGCATTAAAAGTATAAAATATTTAGGGATATAACAAAGACAAATGTGCAAGACCTATGTACTGAAAATATAAACTTCTAGAGAGTTTGCATGTGGTTAATCATAAAGCTCAATATTGCTAAAATGCTATAAATTTAACACTATTTCCATCAAAATACCAGCAGTTTTTTTTTTCCTGGCCAAAAATGACAGCTTGATATTAAGGTTTATATGGAAATGCAAAAGAACATAAATATTTCAAATGATTTTGAAAAAGAACAAAATTTATAGTAGAATTATACTATTTAGAAGATTTTAAAGCCACAATAAACCAGAGTATGTGGTATTGGTCTAAGGAGAGACAAACAAATCTGTGGAACATAATAAAGAGTCTAGACATAGATCCACATACATGTGGTCAATTGAATTTTACCCAAAATAATCCCAGTGAGAAAAGATATTCTTTTCAACAAATGGTGTTAAAATCATTGACTATTCCTATGGAAAAAAAGGAACCATAATTATTGCCTCACACCTCATTAAAGAAACTTTGAGATAGATTACAGGCATAAACATAAAAGCTAAACTATTAAATCTTACTGAAAAACAAATAGGGAAGAATATCTGAGGAAATTTCACACAGCAAATTTTCTTAACACACAAAAGCACTAGTCATTAAAACAAATGTATAAGTTACAATTATTGAAATTAAAAACCTATGCTTTTCTAAACATGTGCTCACCTAAAGAAATGAAATGGTAAACCAAAGATTTGGGGAAAATAATCTCAACACTTTTATTTAACAAATTACTTTTATCCAGATATTTACAGAGAGCTCCTACAATTAAAAAAAATTGCAATTAATATTAGTAAAAGACATTCCCAAGAGGTAAAGAAATGGCCAATAAGCACATGAAACCATCCTTCACATCAGTGACCATCAAGAAAATGCAAATTAGGGTGCTTGGGTGGCTCAGTTGATTAAGCATCCCACTCTTGGTTTCAGTTCAGGTTATGATCTCACAGGTGGTGATTTCAAGACCTGCATTGGGCTATGTGATGACAGTGCAGATCCTGCTTGGGATTTTTCTCTCTCCCTCTCTTTCTACCCATCCCTGGCTCTCTCTCTCTCTCTCTCTCTCTCTCTCAAAATAAATAAATAAATAAACATAAGAAAATGCAAATTAAAATCACAATGAGAAGGACTATAATACAAAGACTGATAACATCAGGTGTTTATCAGGTTGGGGAGAAACTGGAATACTAAAATTTTGCGAAGGGAATATAAAATAGTACTAGCACTTTGGAAAAAAATATGATTGTTCTTTACAAAACTAACCACATACCCAATGACTATTTCCCTATTATGTGGCTACTCTAAAGGAATGAAAACTATTGTCCATAAAAACAAACCAAAAAAAGAAAAAAAAACACAAAAAACTTCTGTAGGAATGTTTACAATAATTTTGTTTATCACTTCAAAAACTGGAAACAACACAAATGCCTATACATAAAGGAATGGGTTAACCAATTGTGCTATGTCCATATGATATAATACCCTCCACAATAAAGAGGAACAGACCATTGATTAATGCAAAAGTATAGCAAATCTCCATGTTAAGCAAAAGAAGCCAGACATAAACATCATGTCCTATACAGTTTCATCATACACAGTTCTAGAAAATCCATAACTAAGTGTTGATAATAGAAATCTGAGGAGTGATATCTAATCACAATGTGTGACAATTAGCTAGAAAGCTCTGGATGGTACTAACTGGAGTGATGAAAATTTTCTCTCTCTTAATAGGGATAGAGATCTTATGAATGCATATATTTATCAAAAGTTCAAGAAGTAAAAACTTAATATCTGTGCATTTTTCTGGGATTAAATCATACTTGATTTAAAAATATATATATTAGACCCCAACCACCCTGCCATCCACAGCCTAAAACAGGGTCTCCGTGGCCAACCCATAGACCTATATGCAGGAAACATAATTAAATGCTTGTTATGAGAAAACAAACAAACAAAATACATACATACATATATATATATATGTGTGTGTGTGTGTGTGTTTGTATGTATTAAATTCAGAAGAAAATAGCACTGGGCTCAGCATCCCGCTTCACCTCTTTGTGGACTTACCTTTGCTCCTCCTTTCCCAGTGCCTAACAAGCAGAAACAGCAAGAGTCTAAAGTGCCTTGAAGCCCAAAGTTCTGAAAGAGGCAAAAGTCCATAAGTAAGAAGTTACTCCAACATCCAATGGGGGCTTTCTGACCTAGTGTGTTTTACAATAACTCTTAATCGTTTTTTCTTTTCCCAGAAAGGTCTATTTTTAAACTTATGGTGTTTGTACCTGAAAAGAAAGTGAGGGACAGAGAGAGAACATTCACTCTTTCCAAATAGAATTCCAATTGCTGAAACCATTGGCATAATATTTATGAGGAGTGAGAAGACCATGAAGTGGGAGCTGGGAATCCCATATTGCAGACCTGTGAGTCTTCCTCTTTGCACGCCTAATAGGATACATCTTGAAGCTATTGTGATAAATGAACTGAATTGTACTAATAATAATTTATGAAAGTCAGTCGTGTTACTTATAGTATTTTTGTGTAGATTATCTTACCTCACGTATACCTTAACTGAATGAATGTCAATTTTAAGAGTCTCTAGTTTACAAACAGAGAAACTAAAGTAGCAATTGTATGATTTACTTAATGACAGAACGAGGACTATAAGGTTAATGCTATTTTTAAACGTACAGCCTGTATGGCCCCAATTTTGTGAGACACCCATCTTTTAGAAATCTATTGCTTTCTGTATCTGGAAATCACCTGCTAGAGAAATTCAAGAGATCAATTATATTTAGAAATTCTTCTCAGTAGGGGTGTCTGGGTGGCTCAGTTGGTTAAGCATCTGACTCTTGGTTTTGGCTTAGGTCATGATTCCATGGTTATGGGTTTGAGCTCTGCTTTGGGGCTGCCAGCATGGAACCTGCTTGAGATTCTCTGTCTCCTTCTCTCTGCCCCTCGCCTGCTCTCTCTCTCTCTCTCTCTCTTAAAATAAATAAGCATTTTTTAAAAGAAATTCTTCTCTGGAATCTTAATTAAATAATAAAGTTTTAAAAGATCTGCAACCCAAATCTAAGTTTTGTTTTCCTCATTAGGGGTGTAATTTTGCAAATGTATGCTCAATACCTTTATAACATTAATCCTTTATGAATTAATACAAGTTCTGAATTAACAAGCATTTCTTCTTCATAAAGGAATCATCCTATCAGTTTAGTATTTATCATTAGTTGTTGTAAATGTTTGACTCCACTAATACTGTTATGGGTTGAATTGTGTCTCCCTAGAAAAGATAGGCCAAAGTCCTCAACCCAGGTGCCTTGGAATTAGACCTTATTTGGCAACAGGGATGTTGCAGATTAAGTTAGTTAGGATGATGCCATACGGGAGGGTAAACCCCTACTCCAGTGTGACTCGTGTCCCCATAAAAGCCACGTGAAAACAAAGGACATAGGACAAAACCACATGATAACGAAGACAGAGATTGTAATTTATACAGTTTCAGAGCCAAGGAACGCTGAGGATGGCTAGATTAGTTTTTCACTTTTCCATTTTTGTTTTGACTTTTATGAAGTCACAGATTCTCATTGTATTAAAACTTGAAAAATTCTGCCTGCTTTTTTTTGTCTCAAACTAATTGTTAGATATGATAGAGGATTTATTGTTTTTTAAATATGTATATTTTTTATTTTTAGAAGAGCTTACCCAAATAAAGCTAACCCAAATTATCTCTTTCCATAAAGCATTTATTTTCTGCATAAGGAGATTTCTAGGGTCAAAGATATTTTTCAAAAAAAATTAATTTTAATCATCCATCTTTGCATACTTTAATTGTTTAGGAAACTCTTCAGTTAACATTTTCTTAGCCCTGCATAGTCTCGTGATGCCGATGTTATGAACTTCTGACCATCGAATGGAGTCAGCTATTCGGCAAATCTACTTAGGATCTGTTTTCACAACGTGGAACTTATTTCACACCACCTTTCTTGTTCAGGTTTGCATTGAAGCTTCCCTCCCCTTAGGCATGAGTAACAGTGTTATGACACTGGCTTCAATAAACAACTTTTTATGGTGTCTAATCATGTGCAAATGTGTTAAAATTGGTAGTTTTTAGCAAACAGTTATGGAACATATTACCGTAAGGCATTTGTTCATGGCGTGACAATGATTGGCCCTTGGCCACTTAAATGTTTTATTTAATAATGTGGGAATTTCAGTGTGTTTTCCTTTCATTATTTTTAACTTGAAAACAGAAACAGAAAGCCCCTTCTTTAAAGTTAAAACGTTACCGCCTACAGTCTGTCAAAAGCAATATAAGCATCTGGATTTTAGAGAGGGGCTTTTGCAAGATGTTAATTTAATATACTGGCATATTTCATGCATGCTTTTTATATTTTGTATGCTAGAAGCTTTCTCTACAGTGACCACCCAGAAATAATAGACTTATTTTCGAGATTGCTTACTGAAGAACAAAAATCTTGTCCAAATAATAGTTCAAGTACTGGATTCAGATTAATATCCGTCTACCTAACACCCCACATAAAATGCCAGATCGTCACTGATGTACACTAAACCACAAGACATAACTTTTTAAGATCAAGCTTTCCTTTTCCACAAGCTACATTAATTTTTGCTTACCCCTCACCATACTATCTCAGAGAGGAGGTTCTCCATTGGTTCTGCAAATACTCTCTGAAGTGAATTTTCAAATAATTTCAAAAAATAATGTTTTCAAAAACTAGAATTTTTAATGAAAAAGGAGTAGTGTAATGTTCTTGTTGAAGTCTGCGGGGCAGCGCACCCTATATTTTAACGTTTACGGGGATCAGAGAATAAAAATATTCTGAATTTTCAACATAGCCTGATACTGTTATTTAATATTTATAAATACAACTTGCAGTCTGACTTTAGAGACCTTTCAGAAGACTAAGCTCTTAAGTTAGTTTAGAATTAGCTTCAGCTCTATTAAAAATAATGATTAAATATAACAAGCCAAACTTAAGTTTTATATTTTTTAATGTTTATTTATTTATGTTGAAAGAGAGAGTGAGCAGGGGAGGGGCAGAGAAAGACGTAGAGAGAGGATCCCAAGCAGGCACGGTGCTGTCAGTACCAAGCCGTACACAGGACTCAATCTCACAACCATGAGATCATGACATGAGCCAAGAACAAGAGTCAGCCCTTACCTGACTGAGCTACCCAGGCACCCTCAAACTTAAGTTTTAATATGCATATTAACTTGCATAGTTCCAAATTTTGAGGGATCTGTTAAAAAATTATTTTCTATGTACGATTTATACATAGCATGAGTTTTGTTTTGGTGGCCTGCAAACTCATTTACATAAGTAAGCTATCAACCTGAAAAGAACAGATGGGAACGAAATCTTTTACGTTGGAGCTATTTGGTTTCAATACTGGAGTGCTTAGAGGTCTTGATCTAATTAGGCGTGTGTGTGCACGCACGCGCGTGTGTGTACATACGCGCACGTCTAGGGGTGGAAGATGACAAGATGTGTTGTGATTTTCAGACTGGAGACGATGAATACATCCAGGACTCCACATGCAGATCAGCTGTTGGTAGCTTTGCTAACCACCACTTAACACTCCTGACAATTGCCCACTGAGGCCACACCCATGTGATTCTAATAATCCCGGTAACAATCACTGCCAGAAGAATCGAGAGAGGGACCTCTTAGAATCCCCTATAGGTAACTATCCCGGAAGTGCAGTTCTCCAATGGAGAACCAGGGCTACCTCTGCTCAGTGTAAAAGGCAAAATGTAAATGTTATAACCATCTCAGCGTAGTCCCCCATTTACTGGGGGGATACCTTCCAAGACCACTAGTAGATGCCTAAATTCACAAACAGAACCAAACCCTACCTATACTATGTTCGTCCTATGCAAACATATATACCTATGATAAATTTAAATTTATAAATTAGTTAGGGAGCAACAGTGATAACTAATAATAAAATAGAACACTTAATACACTAATAAAATTTATGTGAATACGCTCTTTCTCAAAATATCTTATTGTACTGCACTCACCCTTCTTCCTGTGATGCTGTAAGATGATAAAATGCCAACATGACGATGAAGTGAGATAGCATTAGGCTACTATTGACCTTCTGATGATATGTCAGAAGGAAGATCACCCGCTTCCCTGCTGCAGTTGACCTGGGGTAAGTGAAGCCATGAAACTGTGGGAAGCTAAACTGCAGACAAGAGAGGGTGCTGTAAGTTCCGAGGAACTGCTTAAATATTTAAGCCCTTGGTAATTTTTAAATTAGACTTTTTTTAAAAACATTAACATTTTTATTCATTTTTGAGAGTCAGAGAGAGACAGAACACTTAGCAGAGTAAGGGCAGGGAGAGAGGGAGAGAGGGAGACACAGAAGCCAAAGCAGGCTGCAGGCTCTGTGCTGACCGCTCAGCAGGGCCTGAACTCATGAACTACAAGATCATGACCCAAGCCAAAGTGGCCCAATTGAGTGAGCCACCCAGGCACCCCTTAAGTTTGACTTTTAAGGTCATTCTTCAACTGACATTTTACTAGAACAGTTTCAGATATTATCAAAAATGCTACTCGTATTGGACCAAATCCTCAGACTTGATGTACTGATAGTTTTGCAAATATGCATTTCTTGTTTGACAAATTATTTCTATTATAAAGTAATATGTACTAACTTTAGAAAATTTTAAATATATTTTAAAAAGCAGAAGGAAGAATTTGAAAATCACTTATAATTATCATTCAGATTGAATAATGATAACAGTTCAATATGTTGTAAAATATAAAATGTATATAAATATAAAAATATAAATATTTACACCGTTTACTTCATAATATACCAACATGATATAGATGGATGTGTATATGTATGTCTATGCATACATATATAAACACATATATAAATATGCTTCTGTGTAACACAGCTAATGATTTTTTTCATGTAAGCTGTATGTTTTTGTTTTTAGGAATCCGTAGTGCCTCGTTGTCTTGGTGCATCGTTAATAAGAGTAACATCTACTTATATAGGGAATATGGTCTTTCCACCATTAAGGGAAAACTGTGAGCTTGATGTCCCCAGGGATGAGGGAATGCCCCTTCTAGAAAGGACAGATAACTCTAAAGCACACCTTTTCAGGCTTAAAGCAATATAGAAAGGAGAAATAAAGAGGCAAGAGCTTTTAGTCAGGTGCTAGCATCTTATTCCCATCTCAGTTTGGACTAACCTTGAAGGTGGATGCCACTGAACCATCCAAATTGGTATAGGGTGATCTTGGGAACATCTGAGCCAGTGTCCACTTCTCTAAGGTGATGCAAGCTTCTAGAAGAAGCCCAATTCCAGTTTGATACCACAACAAACAAGGTATGAGACCAGTAACATGACATTGGGCAGTGGGAAATGAGCTTGACACAGGACTTATGGCTCCCCTAGGCCTTTGGAAAGCTAGTTGGGGTCCAGAAATCCCACAGAGCTTTCTTGAAGAAACACATAACGTGAAGGTTGGCTCAGGGACCAGGAAAAGCAAAGTGCACAAAGAAGAAGCCATAGCGATCAGAGACTTTGAAACTAGATGTGAGGAGCCAAGGCCATGAGCATAAATAGTTGGTATGGTCATGAAATCTCAAGAGCGTAGATGAGATTAGTCTATCCTTAATGAACATCAGAACAAGGGCAGGGAGAAATAAGCTGCAGAAATTAGCACAGATAAAAGGTCATTGTGGAGAAAGGGAAGCTTTCTCCTCAACGGCCAGCCAGAAAGTCATATAAATCTTCCACCCACTTGGATTCATCTAGAGAGAATCAGGGGACATGGGCACGGGAAGGCACAGAATGAAATTCCCAAAACTGTGCATTTCCCCCAAAGATACTGGACCTTTTGAATGGACTGTTAAACTAGAACAACCTGACTGTTGCTTGCCAGTTAATTTATTCCCATCTATTATCGATCCCTTCCAACCCAGATGCAAGGGAAATAGTGAGGAAATCAGATCAGTAATATAAAATAAAGAAGCTATATTTATTTTCCATCCGTGCAGCAGAGTTTAAATAGGCAACCCTGCTACATATATGTGCATCTCTCAGTCGTGTGTGTGTGTGTGTGTGTGTGTAAAACAGAAACTAATATAACCTATCTTTAATTTATAAAATACTAGGTTTTCCATGTCTCTAGTTTTATTTCTATATGATCATATATTAAATGTGCCATAACTTATTTAGCCTATCCTCTTTTATTACATTCATGTTATTTACTTTTTTGTTTTATAAATAAACACACTCTAAAATCATCATTTTTCAAAAACTAAATTAGATGATGATATTCCTCAGTGTAAAAGGATTAGATACTTAAAATCTTCTTACTTAAAATGATGATTACTATCTTAGCACTGTGGCATAAATTCAGAGGTTCATAGGGTCCCTCTACTACATTGTCCTCTGAAGGCTTGCCCAGGAAGAACTTAAATGAAAATATCCTCTCAAAACTTTAGAGAGCAGTTTCATTAAACAGGGCCCAAAAGAAACCCAGATTATAGTGCACTTTACCATAATAGAAATAATGTTGTGCTGAAAATACATTTTAGCAATGAAGAGGATGGGAAATTGAAAGTAAAGGATTGGTCATTATCAGAAAAATGGGAATAGTAGGATGTTTAAAGGCAAAAGAGGATAAGTTGATATCAGTTCCAGTGAGAAAAATTAGGACAATTCTTAGATGAGGGTTCTAATAGCTAAAGTAAGGGTGGGTAGATATTTCAAGGAAAAGTTGTTTATAAAGACATAATTTCTTGGCTTCAGTTCAAAAGCAGAGATGTCTTTGTACACTTTTTTTTCACCTTTTCTTTTACCACATTGCATATCAACTGTCTTAATTTACCCCAGAGGTAGTCAGTGGCCTCGTGGGAGGCATTGCTTTGATTCATGCACTTTAATTCTCATTAAAGCAAGTGTAAGTTTGGTTATGGCACATTGCTTTGAAAGCAGTCACGATGGTGGGGGACAATGAGAGAGTGTGTAAAAGAAACAACTGGTTCCTATTCTGGGATCACTGCCAGTGTTTGATTCAAAACCAGAACAAGTGCTGGCTGTCAGCTGAATCTGTGCTTAAAATAAAAGAAGGCCCATAAGAGCCTAGATTAACAGAAAGAAGGAACAATCTAATGCTGAAATCTTAGTACAAGTAGCTGAAAATGGTGGGTGCTGTCCCTACATCTCTTGTGGCTTTTAATACGATTGCAGATGTCTTAGCTGATAAAATAGGATATTGGATTCTCATAACCCAAGTGCCCTATGAAATATTTAATTGAGAGTATTTATGAAAAACGAACAGGATCACAGGTATAATGACAATAAAATGTGTAAAGCAAGTTCAGAAATGGGTGCTGAGCCGTGTCTCATATTACTTCAGCATATATGAAATTGATCAATTGTGGGTGGCCAGTAACTACATTTTTCAATTTTGCTATAACCTTGTTAATTCTGATGTTTGAGGATTGAGACATGAGCTGGGCTCAGGTTCTCTCACACACTCTTCAGTAAGAAATCAGTTTGCTATGCCAATTAATTTTACCGTAAGTGAGTCTAAAAAGGGAATAATTAATCCACACAAGATGGTAATAAATTATTTTTAACATTTTATATAGAAGGGGTATAAAATTGAGATGATAAATATAAATCATTATATGGATGCGTGAAAACAGGCATAAAAGAATATATGTTTGACCATAGTCGACTAGATCATTTTAGGTTGCTAAGTATATATACTTGGAAAGAATAGGTATTCATTTCTTCTAAAATATTTGTATTGAGATGTAGTTGATATATAACACTATATTAGTTTCAGAGTAAACATAATGATATGTATATATTGTGAAATGATCACCACAACAAGTCTAGTTAACATTCATCACTGTACATAGTTACAACATTTTTTCTTATGCTGAGAACTTTTTTTTAGAACAGGGAGAGAGGGGAAGAGGGAGAGACAGAGAGAGAATCTCAGTCTCCACGTTGAGCATGAAACCTGACACGAGCTTGATCTAGTGACCCTGGGATCATAACCCGCTCAATCGCATGACCCACTCAACTAACTGAGCCACCCAGGCACCCCTCTTGTGATGAGAATTTTTAAGAACACCCTCTTAGCAACTTTATAGTATTAACTTTAGTATACATCCTGCACATGACGTCCCTAGAATTTGTTTATTTTATATATGGGAGTTTCTGCCTTTGATCACCTTCACCCATTTCTTTTAAAAAATTCCATTTTTAAAAATTTTATATAAATTAAAGTCTCTAATTCAGATAGTTTCCCCCATTAAGTTTCAGTGAGTGAAGACTTACACTATCAGTTAAAAGATACCTATGTTATTTGATTTCACAGGTCTTCAATGGTATAGTGAGGAGAAACCACTTTGAGCTCTTTATTACCAAAGAAAGCAATGAAAAGTCACTCCTTCTTATTCTTCAGGGGCATATTCAAGGATTCACAGTCATGACTCAAACTAGCTTGTGGGTGGGTGGGAAAACCCATACAATTCAGCCATCACAAAGTTGACCAAGATGCAGAACTGCTTTGTACAGGCCTGCTTTAAATAAATACAGATAATTAAATAAACCTCTGCAGCAGTAGAATAGAGCACACATCCAAACTTGGCCCAGCCAAAGGCTGCCTTGGCCACTGGCCAGAAGCCAGAGGGCCAGGGCTAATTTGCATAAAATTGAACAGATTGCTGCAGCTGCCGTCCTTATTAATACCGAGGCATAATCATAACAAGGAGACATTCCATCCACAGTAGAGCCACCTTCTGTGCAGTGCCACCCATTGCTTTGTGGGACCTACAGTCACTGATACATGATCTCCCTTTAAAGAGAAAAGCTATTAAACAACAACAACAACAACAACAACAAACTTTTCTCAGTTTTGCTAAAAAACAAAAAACAGACAAAACCTCCAGCTCTTTCACTGAGTAGACCTCTAGGTTATCAATATAAAACATTACAGATATTCCTGAATGTTGCCATTACTTGGATAAAATCGTGTGTGAAAATTAGTGAAATGGCTGATTTCAAATTTTCTTCAAAGGAACTGTAGTGAACTTTTCACAACTTAATTTTTTTTACACGTCTGCAAAGTATTATTTATGATACAGTGACTGCTACCAGTTGCTGATGATGTCACAGTTGGCTTTTTACATTCTGTCACCCTAATTTCAACTGCAGGAAACTCTACACGGCAGTGAAATGCAGAAAGATGTCAAAAAGCATGTGCTATGACTTATCACGCCCCAAACATGCTGAGAACACAGACACTATGTAATGCCTGATAGAGTGCTTTTGCATCAGGATATCAACAGCTCTCTCTTTGTCAGTACTACTAAATGAATTGGAAGATTGCTGTTCTACAGTTTCTCAGTCAGAAGGGCTGTCAGCAGCTCATGAAGGCCATCTGGGGAAAACAAACTCTTGGCCCGCAGAAAGATGACGTAACATACAAGGAGCACTGGCAAGGACGGGGTGGATTATATTAAAAACCTATCATATTTGTTAGCTAACTCTGGATGACAGCATTGGAGTGTACAATAAAAAGCTTTTATGGTGCTTTGAAAATCCCATGAGTTTACCACACGGATATACATCTTGAGTTCATCTATTGGTCTGGTACACAGTAGAAGTAGAGTGTTGTTTTTTTCTGATCATAGAATGTGCATTGATATATTAAAAGAAACTCTAAAGACTCACTTAGCACCAAAACATATAGGTAAGGTTTAAGATTTGGCATTCATCTTTTCCCCATTCCTATTACTCAAGCATGTTTGATTTTATGGTTAGGATTATATATTCATCACCATAGAATTGCCAGTGTGCAAAAGGCTATATCTCTATGCTTATCCTTAAACCAAGGATTAGGGATTTTTTTAAGACATACTCAAATAAACTATTAAAATATAATATAGAATCCATATCCTATTAGAGAGAAATAAAATATCTTACAGTTTTTCCCTTTCTACTTAACATCATTCATTCCTGTGTCTATCATCTATATGTGAATAATTTCTAAGTTTACATATCTGATTTTAAATTCTACTGTTTTATTCTTTATGCAAATTTGTATTTTGGTGTTGGAATTTCTTCATGAACACCATGGAAAGAGCAAATGTAGAGTGATCCCCCAAAACTCTACCTTGATCAATGACATTTCTATTTTCTAAGATTTTGCCTTTATTTTCTACATTTAGGCTCATTTAGCCCCAAGGTCCTTTCTCTGAGTGTTGATGAAAATGAGCTGCAAACACTGTGTCCTCACTTAGAGTGATTGCCTGGGCACTCATTTTCTTTTTCTTTCTTCTCGTTTTTTGTTGTTGTTGTTGTTGTTTTGTTTTGTTTTGCTTTTTCTGTTTGTTTTGGCTTGGTTTTTTTTTTTTTTTTGCTTGTTTGTTTGTTTTTGCATTTCTGACTTAATTACAATTCTCTGGCTTCTGCCTTCTTTTGAGACCCACTCTACTCCTTGGGGTCATCACCTTGAATTTAGAAGCTTGAAATCCAAAATTTTCCAAAGACTATAGGATGTACTTGTCTCTTTGGCTTTCCCCTTCACTGTGGGAAGGGCACCACATTATAGTTTTAGTTCACATCCTAGAACTTCTAACTCAGTATAGGATCTGACTGAGATCCTTGGTTCTTAAAGGAAAACCCATCATGATGCCTAAAGAGAAATACTGATCTGAAGAAGGATGAACATTGGAATATGAACTATTAAGTCACAGTGTTGGTATTGGAACTTGGATCTGATAAGGCAAAAAAATATTAAAAAGCTCTTGCCGGCATTTGTTAATGTGTCTTTATTCACTCCTTTGGGTCTGCCTTTTTGTTGTTGTTGTTTATTTTCTATTCTAATTCTCTCTTTGAAACTATGTGTGTGAAACTATATGTGAAACTATGATGAGACAAGATCAGGGATAATTCCCGCTCAAGACAAGTTCCCACTCTGAGACACTTGAATATGATTCCAAATTAAAGCATAATCATGCAAGCACCTTAGGACTGTGGTTAATCTAGACAAAATTAGAGAATCCCAGTGGTTCATGCATTTCCTATGGCAATTTTTTGCTTGAGGGCTTGATCCTAACCTGATCCAATAACAAGCAGCAACATTAGCTGGCCTTGCTTTTTTGTCTGTGTCTACTTCCATCTGAAAACTTGAGAATATGATGGAAATCATGCCAACTGGTCTATAGAGACACAAAGATTTGGCGATTCTCATACTAGCAATATTCATCAGAATTAGATGATCTCTTGACGTCACAAGATCAAGATGGTGTTTTGGTTAGGCCTCCCCCAAAATGCTACCTCCTTTTCTCCATACTAACCAAATTAACCAACTCATAAAAGTGGATTCCAGTCCCCCAGATGACTTTGTAGTCATCCCCACTTACTAATCTTCCTTCACCTCCCACACTTATGCAAGTACTACAGATTCCATTTCTGAAATTTGATCACTTACTAAATGTTCAATATCTGGATTATTTAAGTAGATTCCTAATTTTTTCCTGGCTTCCAATATGTCCTCTGAAAACTTCAAAACTGGTGTGTCTGGGTGGCTCAGTTGGTTGAGTGTCCGATTTCAGCTCAGGTCATGATCTCATGGTTCGTGGGTTTGAGCCCTGCATCAGGCTCTGTGCTGACTGCTTGCTCAGAGCCTGGAGGCTGCTTCAGATTCTGTGTCTCCTTCTCTCTCTGCCCCTCCCCTGCTCATGCTCTGTCTCACTCTGTCTTTCAAAAATAAATAAATGAAAAGAAAAAAAAAAGAATAGGATGTTCTCCTTAAAACACATTTTTTTTTCATTTGCCAAGTCAAAAACATTTTAAATCCTCAACTACCTACAGTATCAATTTTGATATACTTAGAATGATAGTCAACCAACTATTTGATCTGATTTTAGTCTACTTTTTCATCACCAACTTATCTTTATTGTGGCCCATGGTCTGAAATTCAGCAAATGAGACTATTGGTTATTACCTGACCATAACCGTGTCTCTTCATCTATTACCTTTCTCCTTTATCTAGAAGTCAAAATTCATTAAACATAAATATCACTCAGTGAATATGATTTTGTAATTAATTACTCTCTCATATGCTAAGTTTAGAGTCATTAGGTACTGAAAGTTACCTAGTCAAAACCCTCATTCTACAAATGAGCAAACATTCTAGAGATACTAGTTTGTTGAGATCAGACAACTCACGGTTTACACCACTCATCTGCACTCATCACATTATAGTTTATGATGAAGTTAGGGAAGTAAATTTGAAATTCACTTCAACACCCATACCTTTATTTAACTGACTCATAAATCCCCAGTGCATGACTTCAGGGCTTCACGTCACTCCCATCCCACAGTCTCCAGTTATCCCTGAGAGTTAATGGCAAGGCCTCTGTGTGCTCTGTAGCACACATTTACACCTTTAAGCTACCCTGTTTTGCCACTAAGTTTCAGCAGCAGATTTGCCATGTCGGCTTGTTAATGGTCTCTTGTAACTAATCTCAGAAAAAGTCACGCCTAGGATTTTCCCACTGTATGTAGCCTATCCCCTTTGGGGCCACCGAATGGACAAAATCATGTAATATTCCAAGGTAAAGGGAACTTATCATAATAAACTGACTCTCCCTAACTTTGCATCACATCTTTATGTCTATGTTCTAAAGCAATATTACTTTGTTCCAAACTTCCTAAGTCTCTCCTGGAAATATTTCCTTTAGTTCCTTACTGTATTCTTCATCTCCACAGGGACTCAAAATCAGCCCCATGTATCAACAGGTAATCAAGATGTAAGCTACTTTCCCTTGCTTTAATTTCCTCTGTCCCCCAGGCATTTGGGTATCAATGTTTTTTTTTTTTTTTCACTCCCCCTCCAGTTAAAAACTAGTCCTCAGGCAAATCAAGTCATGTAGATAGACACCTAGAGCATTATAGCTGAGCATATTTCTTTTGGAGAATAAGTATTTTATACATGGTCTCCTCTACAAGACTTCCAGCTAAGTGTAGGTCATGCCTATGTCATAGTCACCTTTGTATTCCTCAAGGCACCTTGGGAGTGAATGGCATGTAGCTTGAGCAGAACAAATATTTGTAGTTTGAGGAACAAATGAAACATTATTAAGGATTCTAAGGGTAGGTGATCTAATATAAAGTATTGAGTTATGTCATAGGAATAATGCAATGTTTTTAATTAAATAAGTTTATAAGTTACCATACTTATAAACTAGGGTACCTTACAAAAAAGGCACCTGACTAGTAAAGTGAGAGAGAATAACATTTTTAGTCATTATGGTTTATTCTTTGATTTAACCATGACTTAATAAGTCCTAGTCCTTCCTATCTATGTAAAGTGAATCCAAAATATTAAATATAAATATTAAATATAAATATGTCCTTTTGGGGACATATTCCTAGTCCAAATAGCCTCAAAATAATTTCTTTCATACATTATTTTACCTTGAGCTTTTTAAAATCTTCTTAAATGTCATTTTTCCCTTTCTTTTAATGTTATTTCTCTCTTTTAATATCATTTGTGGTTCTTTCTGCATCAAGAACAGAGTATTAGATTGGTTTCCATATAACACCCAGTGCTCTTCCCCACAAGTGACCTCCACCAAGACCATCACCCCGCTTTACCTTTTCCCCTTCCCCTTCATATGGAAACCAACCTGACAATAAACTATAAAGTTTAAAAAAAAAAATAAAAAATAAAATAAAATAAAATAATTTTGACATGTTGTCAGTCTCAAATTGTCCAAAAAAAGCAAAAACTTTTACTGTGATCAAAAGTGAGTTAAATCAATATATTCATTTGTTAATAATAGATCTTTTCATTATATTAAATTCTTTTACTCAAGAAAAAAAAAAAAAAGAACAGAGTATTAGAAAGAATATGCCAAATATTTTCCATTCCATGATTTAAAATATTTTTTTTACAAGAAAGGTTTTTTAGATTTGCACCTGCTTGCCCTTAAATTGCCTTGAAAGAAATAAGTAAATCACCAGAAGTCCCTTTCCTCAGCTTCTTCATTCACTTTAAATGAGGACAAGAACTTGGTAAGTATTCTGTGGCTCACCAAACCTCCCTGAATGCCAATGGGGGTCCTTGGCTCAAGTCTACATTTCCTTCCATTAAAAAGGTGAACTGCAAAGTAGATTCTGAAAAGTTAATCCTTATAATTTAAGCCCTTATTTGTTCCACATGAACTAACTTCCAGATTGTTACTGAAACAAATTTTCTTTTATTTGTGTATTCAAATGAGTATGATTCACTTAAAAAGCAGTCCCACTGAACCACATTTGCATATCCTAATTAGTTTAGCATGTTCATTTTCCATTCACATGTTTTTCAAATAAATGCTTTTGAAGAATACTAAAACTTAACTAACATCTGAGGCTGCAAGTTCACAAAAAGAAAAAAAAAGAAAGAGCTGACATATATACTGGCTAAAAAAGGCAAGAATTTCAATGTGTGGCACAGAGGATGTGGATTTGATTCCTGTTTCATAATAGAAGCTTGATTTGTGTTTAGTATGTACCAGGATGTGGGCGGCTTCAAGGCCAGCTCATCCGTATATTTGTATAACCAACATAGGATGGAAATTGAAGTAATATTCTAAGACTCTAATGCATATTGTGAACATCAATTTTTGAAGAATATTTTTATAGTCTAAAATAAGCTAAAAATAAAAAGGATATATCAGGAAGAAAGTACACCATAAAAAGCTATTCATCAACAGAAAATGCCAACTTCTGAAACATTCTTTCACAAACATATGTACACATTTTATATCATGTGGAAATGTAAGCCATTAATTTGGAAAAACATGTCTATGTGGGACATGGTCTGTGATTGGCCTTTAATAGAAGAGGAGGGGAAAAATCTTTGTGTGACAAGCATGGTTTCAAATACATAATTGTCTGAATTATCCCCCTAAATTCATTTTTAAAACCCACTCATTCCTACAAATTAGAAGAACACAAAATAGAATATCAGTTGTGTTTTTCAGTCCTGTTATATAGCATCGTGTTGTTGAACTCCGCTTAGATTATTATGAGAATGTTCAATAGTAATTTCAGAAATTGATGTTATTTATACACATCGACTTGGCCATTCATACCTCCTCCTTACTTTTAAGAAGTATGAGAAACAGAGCCCTCTGGGCTGAATCTTTTTAATCCAGTCCACATTATGGATCATATCTCAGGACCTGGTGCTTGCATATTTCTTTCTATTTACTAGAACTGAGTTCTTAGATTTGGGTAATTATTTAGTGCATATATCTTATCTGAAATAGTTCATAATAGTTTCATACTACTTGATTTCAGAAAACAGGTGTGACTAGAAGGCTATGTTGTATGTTATGCCTGATTAAAAACCAAAAGCCACCACCTGGGTGGCTCATTCGGTGAAAAGAGTTAAAGCATCTGACTTTGACTCAGGTCATGCTCTTGTGTGTGGCCTGTGAGTTTGGGCCCTGCATCGGGCTCTGTGCTGACGGCTCAGAGCCTGGAGCCTGCTTTGGATTCTGTGTCTCCCCTCTCTGTCCCTTCCCGGCTCCTGCTTTCTCTCTGTCTCTGTCTCTGTCTCTGTCTCTCTCTCTTTTTCTCTCTGTCTCTCTCTCAAAAATAAATAAATATTTAAAAAATTCAAAAAACCAAAACAAGAAAGCCATTGTAAGTATACCACAAATTTTTTGTATTGGAATGTTTTACTCTTGGCTATTTAAAATGTAAAGGTAGTCAACAAATGAAAGCAACAATTGATATTTGGGAACAAATGGCATAGATTGCATATCTTATAGTGTCTTGGGTTTTAGAGATTAAAAACTTCTGAGTTACATAGCCCTGGAGTCTCCTTGCCAATGAGGATACTTGGCTGTTTCACTTCCAAGAATGTGCACAGGCTATTTACTACATAAGGAAGAACAATTCTACTAGACAGTAAGGATAATCTTGGCTTTGGGAAACAAAAATGAAGGTTTGAGACTGGAGAAGACTCACTTTCCCTTTAGGATCAGGATAAATTGAATAAACCCAACACTAATAGGAAATCCCTTGAAGTTATAGATTCATAAATAAATCACATAGTACATATTTAGCAAAAACCCATTTCTTTTTTCACAATCAAAATCAAGCCTACCTGAAAAACACACAAAATGAACTTTTGGCTTGTTTGTGCATATTTTATGTACTCAAATATTAAAAGAGAAAGAGATACCCAAACTCTAACAAAAGATATGTTTTAGTATGGAGTGGATGACATGTGTTTAAAATGGTGTCACAGTCACACATTTCTTATTTTATTTGCATTTCCTAGAACTAGAGGAATGTTGCAAAAAATCTGTGAGTTAGCTAAGAGGGTACAAATGGAAGAATATCTGTGCTCCAGCTGAAAAAAATATAAGCAGTGTCATGCTGGAGATCATTTCCAACTCTCTGTTGCTGTCTTGTGTGAGAAATGAAGTCGAGGTGCTTGGCAGTTCTTGTCAACAATATGTCGAGGCAGTGATTGTACGATGCTGTGGCAGCAGACCTTTCAAACAAAAACACCAGAACCTGTGAAGTATGTGTCTGTGATTAGTACCTGATGCTACGTGCAGTGAATACCCACTCTCACGGCTTTTTAATGGAATATCTTCTTTATAAAACTAATGATGTTTCTTCTCTGTTGATCACATTAATGTTGAAAAAAATCATATGGCTACAATCAGTCCTTCAGCATGAGAAAGTTTGTTTCTTCCCTTTCCAGATCCATCAACAAAAACTCATGAAATGCCATTTTGCCTAGCTATAGACATCAATTTTCACAACAGACACAGACAGTTATATAAATTGAAGAACATAACAGAGATGCTTACACTCCTTTATTCAAAATAGCGGGAAGAATGCCACTCTTCTCCTACCAGTAGGATCATTTGAGAAAGATTATAAATATTAAGAAGACAAACTATAATCTCTAACAATAGCATCTCTTTATTTTCCAAATATCAGATTTATCCTTCCCATTTCACTCTGAAACATGTATACCCTAATTATGCAGCAATAGTTACAAGAATATATACATTAGCTCTGTGTAGAACTTGTATAGTTACGTCATGTCCACAATGTACTTACCTGATTAGAAAACTTGACTACGTTTCTCAATAAATCATGTAGCTCTAAGGAAAGACTGTGTTACCTGGTAAAATATTTATGGAAAGAATAGTTAATGTATAAAGCAGGGTGAGGCACGGCAACAGAGAAAACGAATTCTTATCTATGTTTTGAACTGTGGTTGTGTGTGGTATGCGTGTGTTTAGGAATAGGTAGTAAATTAGGGACATTGACTCTTTGTATGTTTTTTACATAGCATATTTAGCACTTATTCATTTGTATGGTTTATATAAACACCAACAAGAAATGGTAATATGAATTTCAAGATATTAAAAGGCAGAAATATTTATTTTAATGAGAGGCAGTGTTTCTGCCCATGTCAACAAAGCACTACAATAAATGCTGGTGAATACAAAAATTAAACAAACAAAAGCATATATAACTTCCCACGAGGAACTTACAACTAAGCAGAAGAAACAAACATATAGAAAGAGTTATTGAAAGTCATAGGTCCCTCTTTGTTATGCCTGTTCTAAAACTTAGAGCCAAATTTGTGTCTGTCAGTAGGAAACACAGGGTTCAAAGGATTGATCTTCACTCCGGGCTTCATCTTAATTTTCTTCCCCTTCAAATTATTTTTTAATGTTTCACTTTTACATGTTTCTGTGAGGTCATTTAAACCCTTTTTAAATCAAGATATAAAAGGAAGACAAAATATGTAGGGGATTTTTATTATTTAAGGCCCATATAATTAAATATATGAGTTAGGAAGATAATTCTGTCAGCACTGGGGAACATGAATTACAAAGGGGAGATGGGATATTGCCATGCAATGTTAACATATCCCCATGCTTAGGATATTAGGGTACTGACATCCATGGAGTGCCATTATTCTGCCTAACAGATTTTAATAGTAGAATAAAATATTTATATACAACCTAAAAAAAAAAAAAAAGAAAGGGGCGATGGGAGAGTTTGGAATGCCATCATCATGGTCCAGATGAAAGACAAGGAGGACCTCAACTTGGTCAAGGGCAATGAAATTAGACCAGAAGGGACATATTTGAGAGATACTTGAGAAGTATAGTTTCTAAGGCTTGCTGATCATTTGCACATAGAATATATAAGAAAAGGAAGAGGGGGAAAAATCAAAGATACTTAATAACTGAATAGATATTTAGTTTCTTGTCTAAGAGACTTGGCAGCTGTTATTGTCTTACAGTACACAGAGAACACTAATGGAGAAGGCATTTGGCTGGAAAGCATAGTTAAGATCATGAGTTCATTTTTAGACAGTGGAATGTGAGTGCTCACAGGGCTTTCAGGTAGCAGTATCTAAAGGCAGTCAGAAATCCAAATCAAAGTTCGATAAAGAGATGGATTATTCAGGAAACACTGAATTTGCAATTCATATGTATTAATATTTTTGTAGGAACAATTTGGAAGTATGGACAAGGGTGATTTTGTAAGAGCATCCTATATAGAGATAAGGGAAGACAAGGGGAGCTTCAGTTAAATGACAGGGGCAGAGACGCCTGATGGATAATTAAACAATGCTACAGTGCTTTTTGAGAATAATGATGTTGATATATGAAACGGAGAAAAGGCCAGATTGGAGCAACTACAAGGAAGAAATGGGTATGGAGCATTGGAGTGCAGGTGGAGGAGAGTTGACAAATGGAGGTGGCATGCAGGGTATTCATAGTGGACAAAGTGCTGGGCAGAGAATCAGTAGGCTTAGGCTCTGATTTAGCACCTGTCAGAAACGAACTGTAGAATCTTTAGGAAAATAATCTCTCTGAGCTTATTTGTAAAATGAAGAGTTTGGATTAGAAGGGAAGTTCTTACTCTAGGGAATCCAGATGATCTTATATGCAGTGTTAGCCCCAAATTTCTATAATTCTTAGATTCCCCAGTTAGGGAAAGAGAAAAGGAGAGGTGTTATCTAGAGAGATTCTGGGTAAGCTAGAGGAATTAAGAACATTTCTACTTGACCCACATAAAAAAGATTATATGTGTCTTTCAGTTAGGAATGGAAATAAAGAAAAAGTAATATATTTATCAGATACAGTGAACAAAAAGGAATAATGGGCTCAAGCTCCTATCCCTTTTGCTAAGGCAGAATAAAATCATAGTCCAGGTATATTCCTCCAGGAACAACATAGGGAAGATAGGAGATACAGAGTCATACAAGCTTAATTGGCCAATGGCTTTACAGCTTGGCCAAGGTTCTTGCCAAGAAAATCAAAAGAATCCAGCTGGGTTGAAGAGAAGCCTTTACACAGGTTCCAATTGGACTAGAAATTTATTGGTCCCCTATGGTGCCCTTCCTACCCTCTGCTTGCTCTTTTCTCTAGTGGTTTAGAGGCAGGTCCTGGTCCTCAAAACTTCTTCCCCCAGGGTTGTATCTCAAATGCAGAAACTCCATGCTGGTGACTTATTTACACATCAGACACATGAATTAGAAGTAGGAATCTTATTGTAATTGGCTCCACTGTTTTATCTCGCCTAGGGAAGCAAAGTTTTAGTAATAGCAAAAATTAAAACATCTTGCTGATTAATACAACATGTTAAACTTTTGCTTTTTTGTTGTTGTTGTTGTTAAGTGAAGTAGTTTGGGTTCATATAAAACAGACACTTGCTATCTTTTCCTTATCTTCTAATGTGAGATAATCACAAACAGCTTTTAGAAATCTCCCATTCAAGGGAATGCAGGCCAGACAATTGTGTTATGTGGCCCAATACACTAGAAACACTGGCCGGAAGTCAAGGAACTTGCACCTTGACGTTCAACAGGGGGAAATAGCTATTCTCCCAAAGGTATAAAGATGACTCTCATTGAGAGAACCTGAGACTGATGTGGGGAAGATGGGTGCATATGATTGCAAAAGCAAGACAGGATCTTTTTTAAGTGTATTGATCTTTTAATTTTTTCCTTTGCAGTAAAGACAAACTGTAACAAAAATATCTGGAAGGGGTTGTTTTATACTTTAAATGTATGGGTGCAATTTTGAGTGATCATACCTGTGAGTCCCCTCAACTATACAGTTTGTATCTGATGATTTCCTTATTTTCTTATTTTATTTTACAAATAGTCTTGTTCGATGATGGTGATAAATCTGCACAAGATAGAAAAAAATGGTGTCACCAGAAATTTAAAGTAGAACAGTGTTTCCCAAACTTGTTTTTATTGTGCCCTTTAAAGGGCCTTTTTAGACATATTTTTTTCCAAATATCCCTCTTGCATGACATTTTAATAACACAAATATACTGTATATCTGTTTAGGTTTGTAAGATATTTTTGCCTTTCAAATTTTTTCCACAACTTAACAGTGATATTATCCCAATTAAAAATGCTTGGGGTAGAGAGAAATTAGCACTAGAGCCATAGCTTTTGATGTATAATTTTCCCTCAAACTTGTGGGTGTTGCTTACATATCAACTCAGAAGAGAAAAACACAACCCATGTGGAATATGATGAATATTCTATTTTGCCATAGAGTCTTTACATATTATAAATCCATTGATTTCCATACTGTTTTGATCACCATGCTTTCTCCCAGTCTGTGAATACTTGGAGAAGAGAAGTATTCTAGATGGGAAAGGAGGTCAAATGAAGAAGAGAAACTGCCTTCTACTGCTAGCAGTTCTGTACAGAATGGAAATAGGTCCTATAGAATCCTTACTATGGATTAACAGAAATTCTAAATTACTAAATCCAAATTATCACATTTTTTTGCACGTAAATCACATTTGTATTAATATATAGTTTATTCATTTTTTAAAGTGTTGATTTGGGGATAGGACTATGTACCGAAGGCACAGAGAATAATGTCATGAAGCACTTGCGCTGTATATGTTCACATTGTGTCAGAACCAGATATGAAAATAAACCATTTTAGCAACATAAGAAGAACCAGGGGAGAAGTGTGAAAGCTGATCACAGAGTAGCTCAGAGAGTAAGGTGGGAAGTTCAGCATGAAGTGATGCTCGAGCTACCTGTCTAGGAATCAAGAAGGCAAATTAGGGAGGGATAGCATAACCAGGATAAGAAAGGGTTTCTTTTGGAGGATGAGAGAGTGGTAAACATGCTTATAAGAGTGGCAGGAAGAATGACAGAAAAAGAGAGGCTCAAGCCTACAACATATGGCATCACAATAAAATAGCATAAGTGGGCAAAAGAAAACAAATTACCTACTAGGAGCCAGGAACTTAGGTTCCAATACGTCTTTGCCATTTTTTAATGTATTTTTTTATTGTGGTAAAATGCACATCAAATTTCCCATTTCAAACATGTTTAGGTGTACAGTTCAGTGGTATTAAGTACATTCATATTGTTATACCACCATCACCACCATCCACCACCAGAACTCTTTTGATTTTGCAAAACTGAAACTATATATCCATTAAACACAAACTCATTTTCTCCACTCCCAAGCCTGTGGCAACCACCATTTTACTTTCTGTCTCTATAATTTTGAGTACTCATGTACTTCATGTAAGTGGAATCATACAATATTTGTTCTGTTGTGATTAACTTGTTTCGCTTAGCATAATGACCTCAATTTTCATCCATGTTGTAGCATCCATTGTGTCAGAAATTTTTCCCTTTTTAAAGCTGAATAATATTCTAATATATGTGCATATACACCATATTTTTCTCATCCATTCTTCTACAAATAGAAATGGATTGCTTTGACTTTTTTGCCCTTGTTAATAATGCTGCTATGTACATGAGTGTAGAAATTACTCTTTGAGACTCCATTTCCACTTCTTTTGGCATATACCTAGAATTGGAATTGGTGGATTGTAAGGTATTTTTATTTTAAATTTTTGAGAACCCACTATACTGTTCTCTGTAGAAGCTGCACCATTTTACATTCCTATCTACAATGAACAAAAAATTTCAATGTTTCCATCTTCTCAGTGACACATTACTTTCTAGGTATTTTTTGTTCATTTGTTTGTTTGTTTTGTTTTGTTTTGTCCTCTGATAGTAATTATCCTAATGGGTATGAAGGGACACCTCATTGTAGTTTGGGTTTTCACTTTTCTAATCATTAGTGGTGTTGAACATATTTTTATGTAGTTATTTAGCATTGTCTTCTTTGGAGTAATGTCTGTACAACTCCTTTGACCATTTTTTAATCAAATTGTTGGTTTTTTTGTTGTTGAGTTTTAGGAGTTCTCTATATATTTAAGATATTAATTCCTTACCAGATGTGTGATTTACAAATAGTACTCCCTTCCATAGGTTGCCTTTTTACTCTATTGATGATATCTTTTGATGTAATTTTTAAAAATTTTCATGAAATCCAATTTGTCTTTTTTTCTTTTGTTGCCTGTATCTTTGGTATCATATCCAAGAAATCTTTGCCAAATCCAATGCCGTGAAATTTTTATCTAAGTATTCTTCTTAGAATTTTACATGGTTTGAGTTGATTTTTGTATGTGGTGTGAAGTAAGGTCCAATTTTATTTTTTCACATTAGATATCCAATTTCCCTCACACTATTTATTGAAAAAAATACTGTTCCCACTCCATTGAATTATTTTGTGCTTTGTTGAAAATCATTTGATCATATTTGTGAATTTTTGTGACCATATTTATTTATGGGCTTTTTATTTTATTCCATTGATTTACATTTCAGCTTTTGTGCCAGAAAGACACTGTTTTGATTACTTTAACTGTTTAGTAAGTTTTGGAATGAAGAGTATGATCCCGATACTCTTTTTTCCTTTTCAAAATTATTTTGGCTATTTGGGGTCCCTTGAGATTTCATATCACTATTAGAATGGATTTTCTGCCAAAAACATCATTGGGATTTTGATAGGAATTGCATCAAATCTATAGATCACTTTGGGTATTTATTATTAACATTATACAATATTAAGTCTTCCAATTTATGAACATGGGATGTCTTTCCATTCATTTATGTCTTTTTAAATTTCTTTCACTAAAGCTTTACAGCTTTTATTTTATAAGTATTTCACCTTCTTGGTTAACTCCCTAAGTATTTTTTGATCCTATTGAATATGAAATTGTTCTTTTAATTTCTTTTTGAGATTGTACATTGTTATTGCAACCTATTTTTATGTGTTGAAGTTGTATCCAGCTACTTTATTGTATTCACTTATTAGTTCTACTAGTTCTATGTGAAGCCTTTAGGATTTTCTATGTATAAGATCATATTAACTGTGGACAGATAATTTTACTTCTTCCTTTCCAATTTAGATGCCTTTTTTTTTCTTTCCTAAGTGTTCTGGCTAAAACTTCTAGTTCTACGTTGAATGGAAGTACTGAAAGTAAACATCCTTGCCTTATTCCTGATCTTACAGGAAATGCTTTCAAGTTTTCATCATTGAGTATATTCACTATGGGTTTTTTATATATAGATTTTGTTATGTTGAGATGGTCTCCTTCTCGGGAGTATTAATTGAGTATTTCTTATTTTGTTGAGTATTTCTATCATGAAATGGTGTTCAGTTTTGCCATACACTTGTTCTGCATTGGCTGAGATGATCATTTTTTTTCCATTCTGTTAATGTGGTGTATTACATTGATCACTTTTTGTATGTTGAGCCACCCTTGCATTGCAGGAATAAATCCCACTTGGTCATGGTGCATAATCCTCTTAATATGCTGCTGAATTTGGTTTGCTAGTATTTTGTTGAGACTTTTTGCAACAATATTCATCAGGGATATTAAACTTTAGTTTTCTTTTCTTGTAGTGTCTTTGTCTGGCTTTGGTATCAAAGTAATGTTGGCCTCAGAGAAAGTGTTAGGAAGAATTTTCTACTCTTCAATTTTTTAGAAAAATTTAAGAAGGATTGGTGCTAGTTTTTCTTTAAATGTTTGGTAAAATTTATCAGTAAAACATCAGATCCAGAGCTTTTCTTTGTCAAGGAGATTTAGGATTACCAATTCAATCTCCTTACTAGTTATAAGTCTATTTAGGTTTTCTATTTTCTCATGAGTTAGTTGGTAGGTTTTGGGTTGCTAAGAATTTGTCCATTTCATCTAGGTTATCCAATTTTTTGGTGTGTAATTATTTACCATATTCTCTTACAGTCTTTCTATTTCTGTAGAATAGGTGGTAATGTCTCCACTTTTATTTCAGATTTTAGTAATTTGAATCTTTTCCCTTCTTTCTTAGTCAATCTACCTAAAATTTTGTCAATTTGTTGATCTTTTTGAAGAACTAACTTTCGGTTTTACTAACTTTCTCTATTTTTCTTTTCTATTTTCTTTATTTCTGTTCTAATGTTTATTATTTCTTTCCTTTTGCTATCTTTGCATTTAGTTTGTTCTTTTTCTAGTTCTTAAAGTTGCAAAGTTAGGGTGTTGATTTGTGATCATTCTTCTTTTTTAATATAGACATTTATAGCCATAAATTTCTCCCCATTACTGTTTTCACAGTGACCCATAAGTTGTGCTATATTGTGCTTTAGTTTTCTTTAGTCTCTAAGTATTTTCTAACTTCCCTTATGATTTCTTATTTGATCCATTTCTTTAAGAGTGTTTCATTTTGATATTTCAAATTTGTGGATTATGGGGATTTTCTTCTGTTATTGTATTCTAAAATTATCCAGCTGTGACTAGAGAAAGGCTTCATATGTATCTATTTTTTTTTAATTTTTTGAGACTTCATTTGTGGCCTAATATATGGTCCATCCTGGATAATGTTCCATGTTCACTTGAAAAGAATGTGTATTCTGTTGCTCTTAGGTAGAGTGTTCTGTATTTTTCTGTTAGATCTAGTTGGCTAATTGTGTCATTCAAGAACTCTATTTCATTACTTATCTTCTATCCATTATTGTGTGGGGTACAGATGTCTCCAACTATTAGTAAAGAGCTATTTCTATCTTTACATCTGTCAGTTTTTGTTTCATGTATTTTGAGGTTCTGCATGTAAATGTTTGTTATTATTATATCTTCTTGCCATATTGAGTCTGTATTAGTATGTAATATCCTACATAATTTTTGCTATGTGTTTTCTATATGGCTTATATTTTTTGCCTCATTTCCTGCATTACTATTTACTTTTGTGTTTAGTTGATTTTTGTAGTGTAATGTTTTAATTTATTTTTCCATTCCTATTGTACATATTGTATAGCTATTTTCTTTGTGGTTACCATTTTACATCTTATTACACTCTGATTGAATTTATCAATTAACTTAAATAAAATAACATACAAAATTATGTAGAAAAACCTATGATATTACAAACCAAAGTTATAGTGACTTTTATAATTTTCCATGTATTTACCTTTCCTGTTATTTTTATTTTTTCATACAGGTTTGAGTTACTTTCCAGTTTCTTTTTATATTAACCTGCAGGCTCCCAGTTAGCTTTTTTTGCAGGGAAGGTCTAATAATAATAAACACTCTGCTTTTGTTTGTATGGAATCTCTTAATTTCTCCTTCACTTTTGAAGGACAATTTGCCCCAAATAGAATTCTTGATCGATGCTCTTTTTTTTCTTTTAGTACTTGAAACATATCAAGTTCACCTTGCTACCTTCTAGCTTCCAAAGTTTCTGATGAGAAATCTGCTGAGAATCTTACTAAGAATCACTTGTATGACAAATTGTTTCTTTCTTGCTGCTTTCAAGGTTTTTTTCTCTGTCTTTGTCTTTAAACATCTTGATTATAATGTATCTCCATGTGGGTCTTTTCGAATGCGTTGCACAAGGGTTTGTTAAGCTTCTTGGATGTTTATATTCACGTCTTTCATTACATTTGAGAAATTTTCAGCTATTATTTTTTCAAATGTTTTGGGCCATTTTCTCACTCTTCTGTAAATCTTATAATGTGTGCAATGGCTTATTAAATAGGGTCCCACAAATCACTTATGCTCTATACACTTCTCTTCAAACTTTTCTTCCTCTTTCTCAGACTCAATAATTTCAATTTTCCTGTCTTCAGGTCACTGCTTCTTGTGCTTATTCAAATCTTCCCCTGAATTCTTTTTGTGAATTTATGTCTTTTATTTTCACTTCAAGAATTTTTCGAGTATAGCTGGCACACAATGTTAGTCTCAGAGGTACAATATAGTGATTCAACAACACTGTACATTATGCCATGCTCTCCCAAGTGTAGCTACCATCTCTCACCATGCAACACTACCACAACACCATTGACTATATTTCCTATGCTGCACCTTTTATCTCTGTGGCCTATTCATTCCATAACTATAAGTCTGTATCTTCCATTCCCCTTCACCCATCTTTCCTATTCCCACATCCCCTCCCCTCTGGCAACCATCAGTTTGTTCTTTGTATTAATGGGTCTGATTCTGCTCCTTGTTGTTTGTTCATTCCTTTGTTTTGCTCTTTGGATTCTGCATATGAGTGAAATCATGTTATTTGTCTTTCTCAGTCTGACTTATTTCACTTAGCATAATAACTTCTAGGTCCACCCATGGTGTTGAAATCGCAATATCTCATTCTTCTTATGGCTGAGTAATATTCCATTGTGTATATGTGTGTGTGTTTGTATATGTGTGTGTGTATGTGTGTATATATATATATACACACATATAAACACATATATATATGTACACCATATCTTCTTTATCCATTCTTCTATTGATGGACACTTGAGCAGCTTCCATATCTTGGCTATTGTAAATAATGCTACAGTAAACATCATTTGCTGAGAATTCACCTTCAAATAAAACTTGTCTTTTAATTACAGAGAACAAACTGAGGGTTGATGAGGGGGTGGGGAAGAGGGGAAAATGGGAGATGGGCTTTGAGGAAGGCACTTGTTAGGATGAGCACCAGGTGTTGTATGTAAGTGATGAATCACGGAAATCTACCCCCAAATTCAGGAGCACAATGTATACACTGTATGTTAGCCAACTTTACAATAAATTATATTAAAAAATAAAATAAAATAAATTAAAATCTCACATACAAATAAAAGAACTTGTCTTTTTTAATGAAATGTTCTGCATCCTCTTTCTTTTTTTTATTTTTTTGAAATCTATAGTTTATTGTCAAGTTGGTTTCCATATAACACCCAGTGCTCTTCCCCACAAGTGACCTCCACCATGACCATCACCCCCCATTACCTTTCCCCCTTCCCCTTCCCTCCTCAGTTTGTTTTCAGTACTCAAGAGTCTCTCGTGTTTTGTCTCCCTCCCTCTCCCTA
>CM053567.1:104126847-104190287 GCA_028646485.1 Cryptoprocta ferox
AAAAATAAAAATAAAAAAAAATGTATTCTGTATTAGTTCAACTATCCACCTTTTCATCACCTATACCCAAATAGTGGATTATGGCTGGAGAAAAATCAAACACTCAAGTCTAAAGATTTTGAGTTTATGATTAGTAGCTTCACATGGGCCCTCAACTTGCCCAGAAGTCCACAAATTCAGTTATGTTTCTCCAGAAAAGTCACTTATCCTCATATAGTTATTACCATTAATTACATATTTTCTTCTCTCCCAACTTATTAAACCTCTTGTATTCTCTCACTTGCCTTGTACTTCATTGAGACCATAGAGGCCCTGAGAGGGAATCCTATGTCAAAATCTAGTTCTCTACCATGATTTGAAATATGCTCTCTGATATTGTTCCTGAGAACTTAATTCCTTTTTATACTCTTTTTAATTGTCAGTTTTCTTGTCAATCTCTCCCATCAGTCTGAAATCCTAGTGCGCAGAGGCAATTTCTTTCGCCTTTGTTTGCTGGCAAATATATATTGAATATATACTGAATGAAGCATTATGGTAGGTTCTAATAATATAATTCTTGATTATAGAAATATAGATGTTTAAATGCTAAATAAATTAAATTGTGATATAGTCTTAGTAAAGGGTTGGGTCAGGGAAATCTTGTTCTTAAACTGAAATTTAAGCTGAAATCTAAGAAGGACTCTGGAGTTACCCAGGAGGAAAAGTGAAATCATGTGCTTCCATGAGAAGAAACAGCATATACAAATGTCCAGAGGTCATATCTATACTATATGTTTCAGGAGGGATTGAATTAGGTAGGGGATTAAGGTAGTGAGGTTCCCAGGGGCTAGTTAGGGGATTTCGATTTTTATGTAAGATCAATGAGAACCCATTTAAGGATTTTAAGCATGAACTAACATGCTCAAAATTTATCTTTGAAAAAAAAAAACATGGTCATGTTATGAATGTTTATGAATAAATACCTAGCTAAGAGATGACTCTTTATAAATAAATAATTTATATTAAAATTCCCTCCATATATAGTAAGAATACCTAAATAAATTCAGTGTCTATGCTGCTAAAAATCACTTAATGGGAATAGCCTTTTTCAACTAACAGCTTCATATGTGTTTGGTGAATAAAGTGGAGAATTAGGATATGCATACTGACTTGATGTAGTCAGGTTTACTATAAAATGCTACTAACTCATACATATACAGTTTATGTGTAATTAGGACAATGCCAACCAGATGCCCCACAGATTCTAGAGCCAAGTAAGTAACATGACCGAAAGCTGAGTTAAAGAAAAAAAAAATAGAAAGACATCAGAGACACCCTTGAGGAAGATGCTCCGATTTCATAAGCACTAACATTTCAACATGAACATTTCTAAAATGTATATTTCCTAGGCCATTTGGAGCCAATATGAATTCCCTGAAAATGTGGTAGGTTTCAAAACCTCATTCAAAGGGGGAGAAAAGACATTTTGCCAATTACATCACATTTTTGCTAGTTTTGCACAGCTGTAATTTAGGCCAGCCTAATGTAACACCATGCTAATCCCATACACCCACTATATTAAAATCACTTAATAGAATAATTGCTTCTAAAATACATTAATATAAGTGTTCAATATAGCAAACAGCTGAATGCCATATTTCTTTTTCCTTCTCCAGTAAGGGTTGCTATACCACAAACCTCTTGGAAAAACACGGATTTTCCCATCTGCTACAAATTAATGTGAATCGGATCCTAGCAGTCATATTGTCTTTTGTCTATTCTGGGTGCATTAAACATACAATCCAAAGTGAAGGTAAATAAGATGCCCTGCCATTCTCTGTATGCTAAGGAGCTTGCTCTGTTAAATAGACTGCAGTGCACCCTGGGAAATATTGGATCGGTGCCTGCAGTTCTATTTGTTCAAGTAGCTCATCTTGAAAGCCTGCCCAACCTCAGCTGTAGACTTGGAAGATACAAAGCAAGCAATTTGGATTTTCCAAATCATCAGTCTTTGCAAAGGCAGGAAGGAGTCCAGTAATGATAAAGATTCCTTTAATTCTTAAGTAACCAACCCCCATGGGATCAGGATCACTGGAAGAAACTCTGACTCTTCTGTAAGCTCATTTGAGTGTGAGCGCGTGTGTGTGTCTATGTCTGTGTGTTGCCATCTCCATAAGGTGACTGAAAAATGCTTGGTATCATTTCCCAACATCTGTGCCTATTGCTGCCTTTCCAACACAAACTTCCAGATTTTGTGTCACAGCTGTGGTAAAGCTTGCAATTGGCATAACAAGAAATCCCCCCTCGTGTATGCTGTGTAAAGCTTCCAGTACCGGTGCTAAGAGTTCAAAGCCTTTCACAAAGTAAATCTTCACAGGCAATGCCATGATATCTTCAGAAAGGGTTCTACCACAAGCCCCAATCTGGTCAATCCTACAAGAAAGTATATATGAGATAAAAGCAGTCACAAATAAGTGATATCATTGTTTTGGGGACTTAGGCAAACTGAGATAATATGCCTAGAAATATTATTTGGTGGGTTTATTCCATGCGATTTGTCAGGTGCGATCATCCTATATCAAAATATATGAATAGGAAAATTCCCCCCACTGTACAGCAGGACTGCTTGGGGTTTCCTTTATTTCTAAGATTTCATAAATGTAATTTGAGTCTGGATTAGTAAGAAAAAAACTTGTCCTACTGTTTTTAATAAGCATATAATCAAAGACATGTTAAATTATTTTTTAAAAATAGATGTCTGAACAACCATCTTAGTGAATTTTAGGTATCTTTATGAGAAAATATTTTAAGGGACACCTGGGTGGCTCAGTCGGTTAAGCATCCAACTCCAGCTCAGATCATGATCTCGCGGTCCGTGAGTTTGAGCCCCGTGTTGGGCTCTGTGCAGACAGCTCAGAGCCTGGTGCCTGCTTAGTATTCTGTGTCTCCCTCTCTCTCTGACCCTCCTCCACTCATGCTCTACCTCTCTCTGTCTCAAAAATAAATAAACATTAAAAAAATTAAAAAAAGAAAATATTTTAAGTCAGCAAATTTTTATTCTCTATGTATTTTGCATCCAAATAATTATTGAGCATGAATCAGAGTCTATAAAATAAGCAAACAAACACAATAGCACCTAGGCTTACAATAATTTGGCCAGCACACAAAAACACTTGGCCAAAATAATCATTTACACTTTGCACACCTCATGCTAAAATAAACTTACAAATTAAAACCTAAAGTAATGGCTAGAAAGTTAAGTCACTGATGGCAAGGGGTGCAATATACCTTCCATGATGGTCTTTTTACCCTAAGTTTTACAGCTATACTTATTAATAAGCAGGACTCTCAGTTCAATTATTTTTCAGGGCTCTCCATGCTTTTTATATAGCTTTTTATATATAGAGTATCAGTGGCTCCATTTACTGCTTTCTAGAACTCTTTGTCCAGTCTTATCTTTTGTATCTTTCTCTCTATTCTATTATTTTTACTCTTACTGTACTTAAGAAAGGTTTTCGCATTTACATATGAAAAATAGGAAAATTGCTAGATACACTGAGGAAAAATTTTACAATTGGATTATTAGTCAATTCCAAGTATGTGCACCGACTTTCAGTACAAATTATTTTGTTATGTGCTAGGAGAGTTTTAAGAAAAACGAAGCATGTATCTCGCCCTCAAGCACTTTAAAATCTAGATGTAGTTGAATTTGAGCACATAAATTAATTATGCAGCAAAATGCATATGCAAGGTTCAGAATTTTAAGGGTGGTCAATTTGTTTTTGAAAGATTATAGAATTTATAGTCATAATTACCATGTCCAAATTCTACTCTACGGCTATCAACTATGTACTGTGGTCATTTATCATCTTTTTTATGTGGAATAGCCCTCCTCTTGTTTTGTGTAAATGTTCTTTCTGTGATTTATGGTGAGGTTTTGCAATCCTAGTAAACTAATGTCCCTAGACACTGGGATAGTGCATGATCTAGTCTGGGCCAAGGAAAATTATCCCCTAGTAGTTATTTTTTCTAAATCTGATGGACAGGATTCTCTTTTAATAAGCAAAAAACCATAAGGATTAGAATCATAGCTACTTAAAAATCTTGGTTGCAAACATCTAGGAAGAGCTAGCATGAACAAAATAAGCCAGGGTTTAGAAAGGAGAAGAAAAAAACAAACAAACAAAAAAGATTCTCACAAGGTCTGGGTCCTGGTTATAGTTATTTCTAACCTAGTTTTCTGCAACTTTTCACAAAGTTTAGTAAAGTGAACATATTAAGTTGGTGGGTTTGTTTGTTTTTTTGTTTGTTTTGTTTACTTAGTCAGGCTTGTTTGAGTTATTTTTCTGTCACTTTTACCCAAATAACTTTGATAACTTTGACTGTGAGTGACTTATTACTCTTGATTATGCCAGGTTCTGGTTTTTATAGCATTACTTGAATAATACACACACACACACACACACACACACACACACACGCAGACACGCAGACACACACACACACACATTTTATAACTTAAAGAAATACATTTAGTGAAAAAAAGAACAAATAGCTCCCAGATAACTTCTGTGAAACAGAACCAAATTCAATAGAATAAGCAGAATTCATGGATCAAAACACAGAAAATAGGGGTACCTGGGTGGCTCAGTTGGTTAACTAGCCAACTTCAGCTCAGGTCATGATCTCGCAGTTCCTGAGTTCAAGCCCCGCGTCGGGCTCTGTGCTGACAGCTCAGAGCCTGGAGCCTGCTTCAGATTCTGTGTCTCCCTCTCTCTCTGCCCCTCCCCAACTCATGCTCTGTCCCTCAAAAATAAAAGTAAACGTTAAAAAATTTAAAAAAAAACAGAAAATAAAGAGTGAAAATAAAAGTCAGAAATTATATATCAAAATATATGTTATATATAAATTATATGTAATTTTTATATATTACATAAAAATAATTTTATATATAATTATATAATATATTGTATTAATTATTACATATAATATATATAGTATTGGTAAGACCAAATCTTTTAATATAAATGTAAATCAGCAAAAAAACCAATTAAAAATTTTAATTAGGGAAAAATACCAAAATACCATTACTGTATTGTATTCATATCAACGTCATCTAATATATAAGATGATTTAAATACCTGTATTTATCACCCGATTGATGTGTACTTCTATTGAATGGACTTAGAAGATTTATTTTTAAAGAAAGTTCTTATATTGGCTCTAAAAAGTGGAAAAGATACAACATATAAGAAACCTCAATTTCTGCAAGAAAAGGTAGGACTGAGAAAAGGCTCAGTTAAATCTTGTCTGAGAAGTAGGCACGAATTCCTGTGGTATAAACTTAATAGAACTTTAGACCTGCAAGCAAAACTTTTTGCACAGGGTAATTGGAAGACATTTAAAAATATTCAAAAATTCACAAAATGCATCAACACTCACATAACTGTCATAAAGCCCAGTAAACTAAGAATTGAATCATAATTAAGAAACCACGGACAAGGAACAGAACAGAGTTCCAATAGAATGGTATCTCAGCCAACTCCCAACAATTTCTCTTTCTCTGCAATGGCCCTGAGGCATAGACAGGGGATCCTGAGACTCCTTTTTGTGTATTGTAATTCTAACCCTGTTGCTGCAATTGATTGGCCATGCGATAGTCCCCTGACTCAAGTTAGACAAAATATAATGTTTGAACTGGAACTATCAAAAGAAAGATTCAGGTCCTCTCAAGTAGACAAAATCCCCCAAATAGGTCCAGATTTGTTTATGGCATTAGTCTATTCTCTTTGGAAGAATATAGTTTATGGCATGAAAAAAAATAGGTAACCCAGAAAGAAAAGGAGGAATAAAGAGAGAGAGAGAGAGAGAGAGAGAGAGAGAGTCCAAATGTCTGCTAAATCTCTCAGCTACACCCTTACATCACCAAAGTTATATGAGACTACATAATGTCCTGCCAATAAATTCCCTTATATCTCTAAGAGAATTAAAGTTGTCTCTTTAATCCAAAGAGTCCTGCCTAATATGGGGTGTTGCAAATGGAAGACTCCAAATTATGGAGCTGGCTGAGATGAGGTAGGATAAGGGACAGTGAGAATCGTCATTTGCCTTGTGTTGTCAACAAAGCATAAGCAACCAGTGCTCCTGGTGCAGTAGTTTTTTCCTGAGTACTTTACAGTCGAGAGTATATCACCATCATCCTGCTGAGAACAAGGTCACAAGAAATGGTTTAATAAACTCATCTCATACTGTGTAACAAAGATTTCTGTTTTCCCGGCCTGAAGTTTCATACCCCAAATCAGTTCAATGTACAGTGGAGTTTGAAATTCAAGTTTTCCCCTTTTCTTTTTCTTTCTGCCCCTTGGCATGCTAAAGATGATAGGCCCAGGAAATTTTCTGTATCATAATTATTCCAGCACTAATTTTCTGGCAAAGAAAAGAAAGGGAGAGAAGAAAATAAAAGGAGAGCATAAAATAGAAAGGAGTAAAAGGAAGCTACAGAAAGTATATTAAAAAAAAATAGGATGACTTAAATAGAATCTTATATGATTTCTAGAGATAAGCCATGAAACAGACAATATATGCAGGTATTTTAAAGTATTTATTTAAAACTTCTGTTTAAGCTTTATTTACTTCTTTTTATGAACACTGGCATTATTAACTTTTGTTACAGGCCACTTTGAGGTAAACTCAAATTGTTATTATGGTCTGTGGACAAATGGAGATTGTCCTATTTCATTGGTAATATATTTTTCTTTCAAGGCTGACAGCACCAGAAAATTCAAATAAATTTATCCTAGAATCACTGTGACTTTTTAAGTTGTATTCAAAAAAGTTTATGTGAACAAATTTTGTAGGACTATATTTTGAACAATTGTAATTTGTTTGGATTTTGCAAGATTCCTCTCATAAAGGACAGCTGCTCATTTGGATCACACATGTTACCTGTAATTTCCATTGTTTCCCTAATGCCTCTCCAGCACCCTTTAAATCATTTGCAGCCATATTTTCCCCCAACTTTGATTAGGGAAATATTTACATACATAAATACAAACACATACATGCAAAAATGATAATGTATAAGTATGGAAATCTTTGAGGTAAGTAACCAACTATTTTATAAATTAAAACATTTCATTCTCAATTTGACTTCTATCACCACAGATAATCATAATCACTTTCTTCTTGTTGGGTAGAACCCAAGAAGATCTCTGTGTAGGATAATTATTTTTTCTTCGCCGAAATTTAAACAGGCTGACCAGGTGTGAGCCTTCTGTTAGGATGAGGCCAAAGTCAATAATTTATTCTTAATTTTCTGTGGTATGTAGTAAAGGAGAAGGATGTCAAGAATGCTGCTATATTTTTGGCATAAGGCCATTCTCTTAGTTAAGGAATACTGAAAAAAGAAAAGTTACAGGAGAGAAGATGATGTTTACAAATATAGGGCTAGTGAGTTATCTGAAACATTTGGTAGGCCACATTCATTTGTTGAATCTCTACTGAATGTATGATCATATATAAAGTAAGATATTTCATACTCTTTAAAAAGCCATGAACTTGTCTACCTGAGTTCTGTTCTTGGCTACTTGGGTGACACCATGTTAAATCTTAATTCTTATTTCAGGACACATTTTTACATGCATCTTGTAATTTATTAAGTTTGATATCAATTCAAATAAGCCTAGACAGAGACACATTACTCTATTTACCCAAATATTTTATGTATATAACATAGGGATAAAAGGAAACATGAAAGTGGAAATAATTTACAGGTCCTGTATAAATGAGGATGGGAGAAGCAGAACCAATCATTTGGCCTTTTTGATGGTTTTAGTGAGCAAGAAATGGGAGAAGGTAATTAATTTGATTTGCCAAATTCTAGCTATTAAACCATAAAATGCAATTATAACCAAATGAGGGGTAATTTTACACAATGACTATATAGTAGTAGAATAAAAGTGAACATAGCTGGGTTAAAATCCTGGCTCTATGACTAATTACAGTTATGTGAACTTCAAGATGGTGCCTAACATTTCTGTGTTTCTTTTATTCTCATCTGTGAAATGAGAATAATAATCACACCTTCTTCATAGGATTGCTTGAAGATAAAATAATATATACATAAAGTGCTTAAAATAACACATCAAAAGCACTCAAAAAAGCTAGAGAATGAAATTTATCATTTTGATATTTGCAATAATAATCATAAGTTGGATGATTAAGAGGTATTTGGCTCAGTAATAATTGTGTTATACTTAGCCAATGATACTCATATAGTTTAATTAATAAGTGTACATAATAATTAATAAGTTTACACAAGATTCAAGCATAATGATGCAGAAATAAATGTGATTTAACCAAAACACACATGAAAAAAGATCTCTATAGTCAGGCATGCTACTATAAATATTTAAGAAATGACCAACCAGAATACAGGCCAAGCACATCACCATAGAGTGAAGAAACTGGAATTTTATATTCTTTGACCAACATCTGTCTCCCTACCTCCTATCCACTGGTAACCACCATTCTAGTCTCTGTTTCTGTGAATTCTGCTTTTTTGATTCCACATACAACTAATATTATAAAATATTCATATTTTTCTAACTTATTTCACTTAGCACTTAATGTTCTCAAGGTACATCCATGTTGCAGATGCAAGATTTCCTTTTTACTCATGATTGAATAATATTCCATTGTGTGTGTGTGTACATACATGTAGACACCATGTTCTTTACTCATCCATTGACAGACGCTTTGATTATTTCCCATATTTAATGTCACAAATTTCATTACCTTTCTCATTTTTGGAAGGAAGATGTAAACTCTTTCCACTGATAAACTGATTTTACCATTTGCCTAACCATCTTTCCCTGTCTTCCTCTCTCTTCCACACATGCATATCCATGGTTAAAACTAACCTGATTAACACATGTGGTAAGTGTAATAGATTTCAAAAGTCCATAACCATTAAAATATGGGTGCTAGAACATGTGTGTACTCCTTGTTGGACTTCACAGCTACAAAAATCTGGTCACAATTTTTCCATAGTTGTCCCTCACTGCTAAATTCATATCACTATTTTGTTCCACGGAGATCAATGCTAGCATTGGCATAACTTCCTTTACAGACTTAGAAAAACTTGATATTATTCATCCATCCACACTAAGTTAATACATAAAAAGTGAAATAGGTAGACAGCAAAAAACAAAAGTAAACATTTTTAGAAGACCATATTGACTTGATAAACAGGTTGAGTCATTGTGGATGCATAAGTATACATTATTATGAAATTGCAGCTAAATGGTTAACAACAGCATTTATGAGGAAATATAAAATAACATAACATCTTGTCAACTTTTATAAATATTTAACAGCCTTCACATCAGATATAAGCTCATAATAAATAGAATGATTTAAAAAATAGGAAATTAGTATTCTCATTATTTGACCAAAGTCACTAGCCCTAGAGAAGTGGGTCTTTAGAGAAATGGGTGAATCATTTCTGACAATGATTTGGGTAAAGTCTTGGTTTGCCATTAAAACAGCAGAAGAAAGGTCGGGGGCATGTATGTCAGAATTTGTTATTTAAGTTTTCTTACCTGTGTAATATAGCAATTCAATAATACTTTTTTATTTTCTTCAAAAATTGGGGAATAGGGCCCACTGTCATAATTAGCACATACTAGATACTTGTGAATAACAAAGCAGTGATAATAGTAATGGCTCAGTATGTGCATTTCCCCAGATCTGTTGTGGGGAAAGGGAGAGTTCCAGATGACCAGCAGGTGAGAACAAGCTCGGAATCTCCACTCTGGGGTGGAATTGGTTGCCTATGAGCATCATCAAACTCTGTGGGGAGCTGGGAGAAAACTGCTGCTCAAGACTTCGTTCCTTAGTTTTCTGGGGGATTTGTTTGCTTTTAATTTTAATTTAACTTTAAAAAAAATTATAATGACATTATTTTAAATGTAAAACAGAGCCAGCAAGGGCCCAAGAGTACTTTTGACCCAAATGTAGTAACATTCATATATAGGGCTGAAAATATTTTGGGGACATTCTTGGTCTTCATGGAAATCATATATTGGAGAATTAGACCTGGATCTCCCAGTAATTAACTGTGTGATGCCTTCCCTGGGATTCATGTTGGGGAGTGAGAGGTCAGAATTCTCCATCAATTTTCTGCCTATTTCTCCATCATTTCCCTGGTATAAATCTATGAGATTCTAGATGACAGGGGCTCTATCTATTCCCACTGAATAGAGAAGGCTTTTGGTAAAGGTTGAAATAAGTCCTTGATTATAAAGTAATCATCATATCCTTTTGACATAAATAATACAAGGAACCATTTAGAAGTTTCAGCATTCTTTGTGATATGACCATTTTGAAATTCTTTCCTCTCAATGCTGTTTGGTATGCCAGTTAGTCTCTTTGGCAGGTCAGAGATCTATTTAGATATATAAGCTCTCACTGACTGAAAGATTCTATAATAAGTTTTGTTTATAAGGACAAGGTCCACCTGGTCAGTAATAGAGTGCTAGTTTCCTGACAGGAATCTTTTCCTTGTTTTGAGAGCAGTGGAAAAGGAATATTTGTTCAGTTCCAGCAGACCTAACCTACTGTCTATTTCTGGCTTTGTGGCCAGGCTTGTCCCCATTTCTTCTGTAAATGTCATATGAATCTGTGTACCTAAAGTTTTATTTGTTTTTGTCCCTTTCATAATAGACTAAAGTAAGAAATTTCCCCTATGATCAAATGTTCACATTGATTTTATTAATCATTAATTTCTAACCCAAGGACTAAAAAATCCTTTCTAGCACCATAGTTTCTTATAAAAGTTCTTGACTCATCAAATACAATTGCATAATTACATAAGTGCCATCAAATCAGACACTAACTTTCTTTAGTTTGTATAAGGATTATCTTAATAGTTTTATATATATATATATATGTGTGTGTGTGTGTATTTCTGTGTATATATGTGTGTATATATATATCTGTATATATATATATATGGAATCACTGAGCAAAAAAATTGATTTTTATGAAAGCAGGATATAGTAAATTGTTACTGAATGTAATTGTTGTCTTTATCATCAACAGAAGAACAGCCAGTTTTAGCAGATTATATCTCAGACTCTATGCTGGGTGTTTCACACTTAATCTCTTATTTAATTTTCATAATAAACCTGCAAGGTATTATTATCCCCCCAAATAAAAATATTTTAAAAATTTAAAGAGATAGATCCATTGTTCTCATGTGAAGTTTATATATGACAAGTCCAGTGTCTCAGCTTACTTCTAGAATGAAGGAATCATAAATAAATAAATAAATAAATAAATAAATAAATAAGACATTAAAAATGTTTGCAATTATTAAGTGACAAGCCAGGTTATACTGTTGACCCATGTTTAACAGTATTGTTAATAACTTAACAAATGAGGGGCACCTGGGTGGCTCAGTTGGTTAAGCATCCGACTTTGGCTCAAGTCATGATCTCACGGTTCATGAGTTTGAACCCTGCAACAGGTGCTGTGCTGACAGCTGAGAGCCTGGAGCTTCAGATTCTGTCATACTTTCACTTTCTCTCTCTCTCTCTCTCTCAAAAATAAATAAACATTAGAAAAAGTAACTTAACAAATGAATCATTACATACTTCTGAGGGGACTCATAACTCTATTTCTTTTGACCTATATAAAAGTAATGGTTTTTCCAATTTTAAAGCTCAACATTTCCTTTATACAAAAATTCTTAGAGTCAGGTGAATTTTTACACTTTAAACCATTGAAATGAATATAAAGGATCTGATAGCCCCCCTTTTCATGAACTGTTGAACTACTAAGCCTCTCCTATTGCTGTGTAAAACAACTTTCTGAATAAATATACATTAGGTATGTGTATGCACATATTCTCTTCTACGTCAATACATTAAAAAATTAGTGTTTATTTTTGAGAGTGAGAGAGAGAGAGCAAGCAGGGGAGGAGTAGAGAGAAAGGGAGAAAAGAATCTGAAGGAGGTTTCAGGCTCTGAGCTGTCAGCACAGAGAGCAATGTGGGGCTCGAATCCACAAACCATGAGATCATGACCTGAGCCGAATCGTATGCTTAACCAACTGAGCCACCCAGGTGTCCCTGCCTCAATACGTTTTAAAGTAATAACTCTACTTTAAATAACTCTACTGAAAGGGAAGGCCATAGCATTTTGACCACACTCTCACATGTTTGGATGTGGAGGAGCCTAAAATGATAAAGTCAGGACTTAAGAGCAACATGTGACAGGAAAGGAAACCATGAACAAAACAAAAACACAACCTACTGAATGGGAGAAGATATTTGCAAATGACATATTTCATAAAGGGTTAGTATCCAAAATATTTAAAGAGCTTATAAAACTTGACAACCAAAAAACAAATAATCCAATTAAAAATGGGCAGAAGACATGAACAGACATTTCTCCAAAGAAGACATTCAGATGGACAATGGACACATGAGAAAATGATCAACATCACTCATCATCAGGGAAATGCAAATCAAAACTACAAGGGGATATCACCTCACACCTGTCAGAATGGCTAAAACACACACACACACACACACACACACACACACACAAGAAACAAGCATTGGCAAGGATGTGGATGGAGATAAAGGAACACTTGTGTACTGTTTTTGGGAATGCAAACTGGTGCAGCCACTCTGGAAAACAGTATGGAGATTCCTCAAAAAATTAAAAACAGAACTTTCCCACAATCCAGTGTATTTGCACTTCTGAGCATTTACCCCAAAAATACAAAACACTAATTCAAAAGGATGCATGCACCCTGTTTATAGCAGTGTTATTTACAATCACCAAATTATGGAGGCAGCCCAAGTGTCCATCAATAGATGAATGGATAAAGAAGGTACATACATACAAAAAATATTATTCAGCCATAAAAAGAAATTAAATATTGCCATTTACAGCAACACGGATGGAGCTAGAGAGTATAATTCTAAGCAGAATAAGTCAATCAGAGAAAGACAAGTACTGTATGATGCGGAATTTAAGAAACAAGACAATGAGCAAAGGAGAGAGAGAGTGAGAAAAGAGATATAGAGACTAAGAAATAGACTCTTTTTTAAATGTTTATTTATTCTTGGGGGGGGCAGAAAGAGAGGGGAACAGAGGATCCCAAGTAGGCTCTGTGTTGACAGCAGAGAGCTGCAAAATGATGACCTGAGCCAAAGTCAGATACTCAACTGACTGAACCAACCAGGTGCCCCAAATAGACTCTTCAGTAAAGAGAACAAACTGATGGTTACCAGAGGGGAGGTGGGAGGAGGAATAGATGAAATAGGTGATGAGGATCAAGGGGCGTACTTACTGTGATGATCAGTGAGTAATGTATAGAGTTGTTGAATCACTATATTGTATATCTGAAACTAATATAACACTGTATTTTAACTATTCTGGAATTAAAATAAAAAATAATTTTAAAAAAAGGAACATATGAGTGACAAGTTTTAAATTTAAGTAATAGAAACACCAAGGTGTGGTAAAGATCTGCTTTTATGCCTGTATTCACAAGGATTCTTCTGGGCCTTTCAGGAGGTGCTTTTCCTACTTTGTTGCCCTTTCTGCACATAGATAATAACTTCTCTATCTCTAAAATTAAAGGGCACATGGATTTGATCTAACAATGCTTTCTTTCTTTGGTGAAGAATTATGCACTTGTACTTTTAGGGACTTCAACCTTATATGAGGTTTCATCTAAGAAGCAATTTATGATATTCAATATAAAAAGTAATAGGAACTCATTCAGAAATAACTACTTCAAATGACTAGATTTAGGTATGTATTCCTTAAATAATATGTTCATCCCTGGAGAAATGGCTGTGTTATCAATATTTCTATCCTGTGATGAAGCATAGAAATATAGTAGTGATAATAATTGCATATTATAAGCAAGATCCACCTACTAAAACACATCACATATATAAGAGTTCAAATATGCATGTGCAAAGCTCACAGAATAATCAGATTTAAATGTCCAGCCAAGTCCTTTTGTCTGGGTACCAGATTTGTTGTTGAACTTGATGCCTTCTCCTGAATATCTCCAAATTCCTTTAAATTTAATGTGGCTTAAAAAAATACCCTCATCTAATCTTTCTTCCAACATCTCCTTCAGGTTACCTAGAAGTAGAACTTTATAATTCTCTAAAGAACCAGCCACGTCCCCTCCCTTTTTATTATGGACATATGAGGCAGCCACTTTTCTGAGAATGAAGGGTAATAGAATACAGATGGCCTGGTTTCATTTGGTTTGGTTTGGTTGTTATTGCTCCTGTGATTGTTTCTTGGAAAGGACCAGAAGCTGTAAAGGGACTTTAAAATTCTTGTGCCTAGGGGTTTAAAGTCATTGAAGAATGGTCAAGCCATTTTATTTTGGAGCCAAGGAGCAGTTATTGAGCACTTATTATTATGAAGTACTATAAAATATGGCTTAGAGTCCAAAACTGTTTGAGAAAGTCACTGCCTACTAAAAGCTCTCAGTCCAGCAGAGGAAGCAGATCTATAAGCAAGAAATTAATATATGTCAAAGGTGCAGTGGATGAGAATGGATTCTGGATCAGAAATCTTGGATGATGCATGTATTTATCCAAATGAATCTATTAAAAGAAGTAGCTCTTAAATGGGTTATCGTTTTTTTAGACACCTATCAAGTACATTTATCTCAAAAAGGGTTTGATACTATCCACTTAATTCTATACTTAGTATTTTTCAGCTTTCTCTTTTGCACTGAGGGTAAGTAATGTTTAGCTAATAACTACATGATCAGTTATAAGACTTGGGATTTGAATTCAGAAATCCTTAAGATCCTGGACTCCTGTAAAATATTCAGCCAGTCATTCTCAATATTTTACTCCCACATCTCTTGGTGTGGGATAAGGACTATATTATTACAATGCAAATTGGATTTGGTGGATGATAAATTCTTTCTGTTTACTCATTCAATGAGATGAAAATGTGACAAATTACTTCCTAAATTTCATTGCAACTTTCTTAGGTTTGAACAAATACTTTATTATCAGCAAAGGTTTACTGCTATGATAAATCAATGAACAGTAATAATCTCAATGAAAAGAACACCTTAATTTAGGAAGTAAAACTATTCCAATGTTTTAAGTGTTTAATTTCATTACAAATAAACTAAATTGAAATTCAAAACCACTGTTTTATTTACATGTTACGAATATGTAAACAACCATGTTTAATTCAACAATGGACTGTCACCTTCCTAAAAACTTCATATGCCTTAAAAGAGTTTCAGAAGCCCAGTTGAGAAAGTCTTCACAATTCATTGATGTGATTGATTAAGAATCAAAACCAGTAATTTCAACAACAGGAAGGTTTTCACCATTTGCCTTGAAGTAAGTTCTGTAGTAGATAAGTTTAGTAAGTGAGAAGAAATTTCTCTTAGATGCAAATGAACTAAATCTATTGCTGTCTAAAAGACTTGAATATCTAAATGTCTTCTGTACTTAGATATGGGAGATACATCTGAAGTTAATGCCTGAGGAGTTTTTTAAATGTTCTTTTGTATTAAGTTTAAGTATTCATAAACCATTTTATGATCAAAAAATCAAAATGAAAGTACATTGTTGCCACAGATATTTTTCTAGCATCAGCATTGCTCATTGGCTTTGTGCTGTACCTCTAGAATAAAGACAAAATGTGCAGTATTGTTGTACCCCACACTGTGACATTCACTTACAACTGAGTACCAGTAAGAAAATATGAAAATTAATTTCTTAAGAATATGTTTCTGCTTAAAACCAATTTAACCTTATCAAGAAATCTTTGTTTCTAAATAAAGAAGCAAAAATTCAATTAAGAACAGAGGCCTAACATGTGAATACCATTTACATGATTAAGCAGTGATAACACACTGTTCTGCATTTAATTCCCACACACAGTATTGACCAAATGTGAAACTGATACTTTGGTGACATTAAATATCCATAGCTTTGAAATGTGCTGCCATTTAATTACTACCAAAGCCATGTACCTCAGAGTTTTCTTTTCATCTCTATAGTGCTACTCCTCATATGGTAGTAAGACAAAGACATTAAAGTGATACGAAACTGTGAAAAAAAGAGTGCAATAATGAAAAATCTCATGCCTACTCATTGCAAAATTGCCCACATTTAACAGAAATGAAAATGATCTCTATAACTTCGACTCAAAAATGAGACTCAGAACTTATGTCCAAAATTGCATTGTTAACAATGTGACGTTCTGAACCATGAACACAACAAAACACACACTTAAATCATTAACATCACCCCCTCTATTCAAAATGAAGAGGAATGTATGATTAAACCGATAACTATGTTAGGAATTAAACAACTCAGAGAATAATTTTCATTTGGGATCCCCCACGCTTTATTTGGCTTCAAGCTGTACATTGCTAAACTGCTCTATTCTATCCAGGGCACCAAAGAACAAATGTATATCAGCAAAAATTACTACTTAAGTGGACAATGTGATTTCTCTTGTCAGCATGTCTTAGTGATGAAAGAAGAGGAGAAACAGGTAATGCTAGGCCTGTTGACCAGACTGTTTTTTTCATATTAACAGCTAGATCATTTACAGCCATTTTCTTTCCAACCTATTCCCCATCCCTAAATTAGGTCTTTACGACACATCTTTCTCATTGCTGGTATTATCGTTGAAAATATCTCTTATTTTTGTTGTGTGATAAGAACATTAATGAATGATCTTTTCCCAAAAAAGATGAAGTTAAAATCATTGTTGATGTCACTACTCAAAGAAAACTGTTAGTGAACTTTGGTGTGAATTCACCCCAATTCTCCACTCCCCACCCCCACCCTGCTCTCTTAATCCAACATGCCCAATGTCCTCAAGCTTTTATTCTGCTAAGTGGAGGCTTTTGCTAAAGGTGGTAAGAGCAGCAAAAGGTAAAGCAAGGATGAGAATTTAAAGATTATCTCCGCTTTTTTTATTAGACCATAAAATGAATAGAAGCTGATGATGTCATACACATGGTCTAATAAACAAAGTGAAGATAACCTTCAAATTATTTTTTAATATTTTTTATTTATTTATTTTTTGAGAGAGAGAGAGAGAGAGAGAGAGAGAGACAGAATGAGCAGGGAAGGGGCAAAGAGAGAAGGTGAGAGACAGAAAGACCCAGGTGGGCTCCCTGTCACCAGTGCAGAGCCAGACAGGGACTCAATCCTGCCAACCACAAGACTACAAAACCAACAACTGAGCCAAAATCAAGACCAGATGCTTAACTGACTGAGCCACCCAGGTGGCCCAGTCTTTGAGCTATTATCCTTGCTTCATCTTTTGCTGATAGATAGATGATGATGATAGATGATAGATAGATAGATAGATAGATAGATAGATAGCAGACAAGAAAGAATAAGAAAGTTAAGTGCATTGACTCCATAAAATCACATTGAAACACATTTCAAGTGTATTTTCTTTGGAAATTTTAAAGGATATTTGTCCTGTTATCTGTTGGTAAATACTATTCTCTATTACTAATTGATAGGAAGGAAATTCCCCATGTATAGCAAAGAAGTGAAGAATTCACCAAGGGCTTGCAGAACTTTTAAAAATTTAAACTTACTTACAATTTCAAGGCAGGACAAGTGAGCATTACAGTTGCTGTTTTTAAATTTTTTATTTTATTTATTTATTTTAAGTTTAATGTTTATTTATTTTTGAGAGAGAGAGAGACAGAGCAGGAGCGGGGGAGAGGGAGAGGCAGAGAGAGAGGGAGACACAGAATCCAAAGTAGGATCCAGGTCCCAAGCTGTCAGCACAGAGTCCGACACGGGGCTCAAACCCACAAACCGTGAGATCATGACCTGGGCCAAAGTGGGATGCTTAACCGACTGAATCGCCCACGTGACCCTGTTTTTAAATTTTTTAAATCATTGAATGAATATTTTTGTAGCTGATCTATTCCTCTGTTCCAGTGAACTAATGAACTGGTATAGATCTTAATGATCCCTGAATATTTACACAGTAGTCTATAGTATGAATCATGACTGTTTATTCTACCATTCCTTTATTCTCAGGCATTCACTTTTAATGTTTTGCTTCTTAAAAAAAAAGGGTTAGTGTAAAAATTAACTTGACCAACAGTCTTGGGTAAGAGTAAACTTATCTCTTCATTTCCACCACCACCAGTAGTTATATTTATTTTTCCACACTGATGAGTGTAAAGTACAATCTTGTCCTTAAATTGTCTTTCCCTCATTCCTAGAAATTTTGAATATTTCCCAAATATTTCTGGCCATTTGGATTTATTCTTTCATGATTTTTTAATGTCTTTATTACCATCTTAATCTGTTCTTTTAAGAGTGACTTCACATCTTGTCATTTTTCAGTAGAGGTCTTTTAGGTTGTTGTTAATGTGCTTGTTAGAGATCTTTTTATAAATATTTATATCTATATGTGTGTATATAGACACACTTATGTGTTCTTACATTGTAAATATTTCCCCTACTAACAGAAACTTATAGTTAGTTTTGTTAAAATTTTTCTTTAATTTTTTTGGACAGAAATTTCATTCTATATTTATAGCTATTCATCTGTATATAGAATTTATGCATTTCTTCTTTCAGTTAAAAACATGTCTTTTCAGTAATACTTGACACAATAGGGCAAATCCTTTTCCATTATTCTTCTTTTATTTCTCAACATTTTCTTTGTTTTTTCATCTAAAAATAAATAAACATTTATTTATTTTTGAGAGACAGAGAGAAACAGAACATGAGTGGGGGATGGGCAGAGAGGGAGGGAGACACAGAATCTGAAGCAGGCTCTAGGCTCTGAGATGTCAGCACAGAGCCCGATGAGGGGCTTGAACTCACGAACTAAGAGATCATGACCTGAGCCCAAGTTGGATGCTTAACCAACTGAGCCACTCAGCGCCCCCCACTTTTTTCTTTTTTTACATGAGTCTCTAAATATTATTTACTTCCCCTGATTCTGCTGGGATTTTGGTTGGAATTATGTTAAATCTGAGAATCAATTATGAGAGAATGAATATATTTTCCTTTCTTCTCATACTTCCATTTATGAAGTGCTTTCCTAATATCATGTACAAACTAATAAAATCATTAAGCAAATTATGAATGACCCACTAAATGTAATTTTTGTCAATAAAAATGTTCTCTGAACATTTACTGATATGGAAGATGGCTTATACTAGGTGAAAGAAGTAGAATATAATTATATTTCATAAGACTTTATGATCTAAATCTTGTGAAATAAAATGTAAGGACTAAGGTATGAACATAATGAAAAAACATAACAAATCCATACTTTAAAATAACAAATTGTTATTTTTATTAGCCATTAAATATTTCTATGTAGTCATAATCAGAAAAAAGTAAAATCTTAAAAAATTTAAAGAATATCTTAACCAACTCTTTCTATTCAGGAGTATAATAAATCTTTCCAACAAATCCACTCATATTTTTATATCTTTCAGGAAAAAGATCATAGTGTTCTCACAGTCTTATATATTCCTTTTTTCTCAGATTATTCTCATAATTTGGAGGTTATTTCAAATTAGTCTTATGTTTTTGTTCATATTATGTTTGATCTACTAAATATTTTTAAAGTGCTTATATATTTATATAGTTATTTTCTTATAAGAAAAATAGTTTCTTATATCTTATCACCTTACCAAATTTTTTATAGACTTTTAAATTGATTGAATTATGTTCTCTAAGTGTATCTTATTACCTTTTAATTGTTAATATAAGTTTCTTCCTCTTTCTGGTTCTAGGTGCATTCTCTAGGTGAGAATTTGATATTATCTTATATTTATTAGCTAATAAATGTACACCTTTATTTGTCCTCTTGACATAATTTCAACACAATACTTCTGTCATTACCCCTTAACTTACAATGTTAAAAAGGGAAATTTTAGTTTCTTTAATAAAAATGTGAGTTTCTAGGAACTTTGGAATTTCCATAAATTTGTGCATATATAATTTGATATTGATACTGGTGGATCATTAAACACATACATTGTGTTTATTGTTGTTTTTCGTTATTGTGAGTCACTTTTAAAAATGGATTTATTTAGGGGCGCCTGGGTGATGGAGTTGGTTAAGCGGCCAATTTCAACTCAGGTCATGATCTCACAGTTCATGGGTTTGAGCCCTGCATCGGGCTCTGTGCTGACAGCTCAGAGCCTGGACCCTGCTTCAGATTTTGCATCTCCCTCTCTGTCTGCCCTTCCCCACTCCCTGTTCTTTCTCTCTCTCTATCGAAATTAAATAAACATTATAAAAAGATAAAAAATGGATTTATTTCAGTGTTCCATGTATACAATAAACTGTATAAATTGTAAGTGTGCATAAGTAAATAAATTTTTATATATATATTATACAAGCAGCTTCCATATCTTGGTATGGTTACAGAACAATTGTAACACATAGAAGTTTCCTTTGTGCTTCTTCAAGGTCAATAACATGTATCCCCAGAGATAATCACTATTTGCATTTATCATAGATTAGTTTTGCTGGTTCCTAAACATACTCTTTTGTGCTTGACTTATTTTGATCATCTTTACATCTTTGAGATTATGTTGCTGAATGTGGCAGTAATTTTGTTTGTTAACAATTTCCTAAATAATATTCCAATGACTATTCTAGAGTTGATGGAATTTTGGGCTATTGCCATTTTTGAGCTATTATGAATAAAGCTAGTATGAATATAATGTTCTTCTTTTGGTGGATATATGCACTAATTTCTTTTGGGCTTATATGTAGGTGTGGAACTACTGGGTCATGAAACAAGATTATGTTTAACTTCAGTAGATACTATTGGTGCTCTGAAATAGTTATAACTACATTAACTGTCACCAGTGAATTGTAATAATGTTTATGTTACTGTGACAATTTTACATTTTATTTTTCAATTGTTTTATGCTATTATACAGAAATATCACTGATATTTTAAATTGACTTTGTTCACAGTGACTTTGCTTAAATCACTTATTAAATCTAATAGATCACTAGCAAATATTTTAAAATTTTCTACCTATATAATCAAGCCATATAAAAATAATAATAATTTCCTTTGTTTTAAACATCAAGTCTTCTGAAAGTTTTATTTCTTTTATGTGCTTTCGGGAACTGACTAGATCCTCGAGTACAAGGTTGAATAGAATGGTAATAGATGTGCATCATCAATTCAGGGAGAAGATATTCAATATTTCAACATTAAGTGAATACTATAACTTACCTTTAAGTATGATATTTTATTAATATTTGTTATCAGTTTAAAAAGTCCCTTTCTATTCTTAGATTGTGGAGAGTTTTGTCATGAATAAGCATTGAATTTGTGTCTTTGAGACTATCAGTTTATTCTCCAGTATTTTGTTTATGATTTATATTGTGGTTTTATATTTTATAAGTATAAACAGATGTTATTTATATTTTTTAATGTTAGCTAAATTTACATACCTGCAATACTCCCCAGTTGTCATTTCTATATAGCTCTATTCCGTACGCTATTCTTGAGATAAAATTTTTGCATCTATGATCATGAGAAATAATAAGATTTTAGCTTATACTTTTCTATTTTGTAACGGTTTTCTCAGTATTAACACCATGCTAGTTTCATGAGTTGAGAAGTGTCCTTCTTTAAATAGATAATCTCTTTCAGAGATTAAATAAGTTTGCCATTAATTTTTAAGGAAGATTCTTAAATAAGGGTGTATTTTTCTTAACAGATACAAGGCTATATAAATTTTCTATTTCTGTGTGTGTTGGTTTTGACCACTTGTGTTTTTCAAGGAGTCTGACAATATTCATTTAAAGTGTCAAGTATATTAGCAGAAAGTTTTAATTTTGATCTCTCATTTTGTCTTATTTGTAGAATTTCATTTCTGATATGAATATTTTTTATTTTCTTTGGTTTCTTGATTAGTGTGGCTGATAGTTCATCAGATTTACTGTTAATTCTTGGCTTTCAAACTATCTTTCTATTATACATTTGCTTACTATTTCATTGATTCTGCCCATGCTTTATCTTCTCTTACTACTTTATTTGAAATGAATTTGTTAAATTTTTCCTACTTCTTCAGATTATAGCTTAGATTGATGGCTTTCAACACTTCTTGTCCTATATATTCATTGAAAGCTATAATTTCCTCCCAAGCACCATTTTAACTGCATCTCATGTTTTGAAATGACATATTTCCAATAATATTTAGTACAGTATAATTTCTCATTTCCATGTGCAAAGAATATAAATAGCATATGAGCACCTTGATGAGAATACATGTGACATATTTTTATTATTTCGATAAGCAGATCTCTCAGCAAGCTTTAGATTATACACCATCTCCCTAAATCTGTGTGTCCCCAAGGAAAACATTGTCTGTTTGAGGGAAGAATATGGGATGTCAAAATGTGAGTTGAGTTACTATGAGAATTGTCATGTTCAAGCATAAATCATTTCCCAAAACAATAAAAATCATTTCCTAGGTTGTCCATGCCAAAGGGACCAATAAAGGATGCCACACCTGGACTTTTGCCAAGAGAACCATTGGACTTAAAGAAACTGTTCTATAGATAGAGAATCTAATAAGCATGCTGAAGGCCAAGAATAGAGATGTTATTCCTGGTTCAGTTATGAAAATGCACTTTAGTAAAGTCACTTTATGGTGCTTTATATGGTGTAAAATAGCCAAGAGGGGTTAGTACATCACCCAACACTTGAATATTATAAACAAAGCTTGAACAGAGAAAAATGCTACCAGAAAAGAAATACAGGTTTGTTTATCTTCAGAGCTGAATCCATATATACATTCACCCTTCAGTAAATGAAATAAAAACCAACAAGGAAGACCTAAATTTCAAAAAGCTACAATGCAATGCAACCTTCAAGTTTGCACATTATACTATCAAGGCAGAATATTTTATCTGTAGAGAGCACCAGAGAAAAATCTCTCAGCTCAGGTAAGGCTCCAGATGAGCACTCAATTGGACCAAAAAAAAATTATAACTATTCCACCATTAAAGCCTCTAACTTACATAGGACTTAACCCTTTCTATCATCTATCATTATGAAATCATTATTCTCTATTAGCTTGCTCAAATCACTTGTCTTTCTATTACTGATAATTACTCAAAGGTGCCCTTTTTCTGCTCTTTTATTTCCAGTAAGTCAGTTATAATTACCAAGCAGTTTCCTGTCTGCGACATTGCTATATCACTAAAAGCAATAGACCTTTATCAGGCTGTATAGTTAAGCTTAGCTATAATGACAGAACTTGTGATATTCTAAAATCAAATCTATTTTACAGCTCATTTTACAGCACGAGGGTTAGTTGTAACAGTGATAGCTTCTGTGTGATGAGATTAATAATGTCTTTTACTAAACATGTAAAACATTTGTTCAGCTAAGTTTTACTAGTGATTTGAATATTCTTTACCACTTCAATCAATCAATGACTCAATAGAAATAACAAGAAATGCTATTCACATTTGAGTTCTGAATTGTGCAGAATACCTACACATACATATTCACATCATGAAGGCTTCGGTTTTAATTCATTTCACATTAATCTGCCCAAAGATATCTTCATATTGATTTCTTGACACTTAAGACTAAGAGTCTGAATTTCTTTTTTCTTCCCCTGTGTTGGCCATTCAGTAAAAGGAAAAAAGTTAGCAGAAACACTATCCCAAAGGAAAAGTAATAATTGAGGATGGATGAAGAGCAAACAGTACCTTTTTAATGTTGTTTTCTTTAGATGAAGACATTTGAAACCCTATAAACTATACAGTTACAAATGTTATTCTAATTTACAACTTCAGGCCTATGAGTTAAATGTAAGCAATAGGTTTATTTTCTTCACCATGAAATTCAGAAAATATAAAATGTGAGGTTGAGGCTAATTTTTTCCTGCATACACCTCAGGGTCAGTATAAAATATGTTACTCTCATTGTTCAGATACAGAAAATGATATAAAATACATAGTTTTTAATGATTATGATATATCCCAATTCAACCTAAGGTTCTTTGTGTAAGTTTGACTTTTATCTTGGCAGTGGTATCTGAACAAAGGAGCACAAGTTAAAGACAACAGATTAGTGTTTGGCGTCTTTTCTGGACTCCAGTGAATTAATAAGAAATAATTAATGAATAAACTATGTGACCAAAAATAAGTAATTTATCATATTTACATGTTTACTATTCTCTATTATTTGTGGTAACAACACCTTCTAAATCAACTTATTATGAAAAAAAAATGATCAAGCACATCTAACAGGCTTTGCCAAGGGAAAAGCTTTCAACTGTGAGGTAGTATTAGTTCAAGTTTTTGTCCTTCCTGACTTCTAAGGTAGACTTTGCTTTCAATTGCATCTGCCTAGAGAAAATAAATCTACCATCTTTATGCTTTCCTTGATAATATTCTGTCAGGGAGGACTTTTTTCTTCCTCACAATTTAAATTCCTTCGAGATCCATTTTAATTCCCACTGCATTCAGGTCTCTCCTAATTTTTTCCTGTCTATATTGATCTCTTTTATTACGTACCTACTTAATGCTATGTACTGTCAAATTAAAGGCATTTTGCCTTTTCTGAGGAGATTAATGGTTTTTACTCTAATTACAATGAAAAAGACTGGTTAAAGGGTTCCATGTTTACTTTATTGTATTCTTTATTCAAATATTGATTAAGCATCAATCACATGCCAGGTCCTATTCTTATCCCCTTCATTAGGGCAAACAAAAATCCCTGCCCTCATAATGTGCACATTCTGATCAGCAGAAATGATGATAACATAAATTATTAGTAAAATGAGAAGTATATCAGACAGGTAAGTGATGGGTGGTGAAAATTAAGGCATATCTAAGATTAGAGAGGATGATTTAACAATGCCTATCAACACTCATCTAAGCAGAAACTGTTAATTATTCCTAGTCCCCATTACTTTCTTTTACCATAGCTGGATATATGGCTATCTATAAAATTCTACAATTTCCAGTCTCCCTTCCAGTTAAGTGCAGCCTTGTGATTAAACTTTGGTCAGTGAAATAGTAGGTTAAGTAATGATGTCAGCTTCTGAAATCCCTTTTCAGATACCATCCAACACATGCCCTTTCCTCTTTTTCTTTATTTCTATACTTGGCCTCCTGATAAAGATGGCTAAAACTCTAGCCACTGGCTTGGACCAGGATGGCAATGTTCATATTCTACGATGACAGAACAGTGAATTGAAAGGAGCCTGATTTTAATAGACTTTGTGGAACAGAGCCACAGTAAGTAACACCCTTGTACAGTCCCACTCTGGAATTTTATGTGAGCCAGAAATAAATTTTCATCTTGTTTAAGGCATTGTCACTATGACATGCAGATGGACTTAGTCCTAATAGATCTGCCTGAAGATGGGATTCTTCAACTCACTGATAAATTCAGGGGCTTGACCTGCTAACAAAGCAAGAAGAGGGATTATCTGCATTTGCAGCTGAATCTCTTTGAGCACAACTTGGAGAGCTTGACAAGGGGAAATTTGTTCAGGTTCCTTTCACCCTTCCACTGAAAGCAGAAATCCAAAGACATTCAATCACAATTTCTTTCACCTAGAGACATTTTGGTAAATGAACAAAGTTCATTCCATTACTTTTCATGGAAGTATGAAAAACAAGCAAATATGATTCCTAATGAAAGAAAAACATTTTAAAGGTGATTTACATATTATACATTTGTTTCCACCTCACTGAATTTATGCACCTTAGTTTACTTGTATGCCCTTCTAAAATACAACGGATCCAATAACATTCTATGAATTTTACATGATTCCCATTCCATGAGAAAAAAATATATATGTAATATATATATATACATAATATATATATAAATTTTTCAAGACTTCCCAGCCTTGAAAAATACAAAGACCTTATAGGAAGAACAAAAACAAATCTGTGCTACATTATTCTATTTAAATACATGTAAAAACATAGAAGAAGATAAAAGCACCTTGTACAACCAAAGGAAAAACGTTGCATTGTGTACAAGGGAAAGAAGATAAGGATGACTGGACATTTCTCATTTGTAACTGTGCACACTAAAAGTCATGGAGCAAAATCTTTAAAATAATGGAAGAAAAACAAAGCTATCAACCTAGAATTCTTTACACAGCAAAAATCCTTTTAAAAACAAAAGCAAGCTAAAGACTTATTCAAACATACAAATTATGAATAAATTTATCACCAGCAGACTTAACTCTACATAAGAAAAATTAAAGGAGTTATTCAGGCTGAAAACGATACCAGATAGACACCTGTATCTACACACACAAAATCATAATCATGAGAAATGAAACAACTTACGTAACTATCAAGAACTCTGTTCTTTTTATCTCCAAATATACCATAGATCTAAATGTAAAACTGAAACTTAGTTCTAAAAAATTTCAAAAAAATATGTAGACTTAAGTCTTTATTACATTGACTTAGACAAAATTTCTAAGGTACTACACCAAGAGAACAAATTGAGAAATTTGACTTCAAAATGAAGAATGTCTGCTTTTTGAAAGACACGATGAAACAAATGAGAAAACAAGCTGCAGTCTGGGAGAAAATCTTTATAAAATCAAATGAGACTTATCTCCAGAATATAAATATTCTCAAAACTCAATACTAAGAAAAAAAAAAAACAGTAAAAAAAGGGGGGCGGCAAAAGATTTGAACAGACTCATCACCAAATAATGTATAAATGATAAGGAACTACATAAAATAGTCAATATCATTAGTCATTAGACAAATACAAATTAAAACCAAAAGTGCCTAGCCCAATGCTGGGTTTGAAATATGAATGTTTTTTGTAAACCAATCAAAAGTACAATAAATATAATAAAAGTTAGGACTAAGTGTTTTCTAACCTTTTTCCTGAACCATCCCAAATGTATCGATTATTATTCAAAGAGATAAAAAATGATCACCTTTAAAGATTATTTTTTAACTTAATGTAATAAACAAATAAATGCCAAAAGACATTCTTAGAAGTGAGCAAGGGAACGTCGAAAATTTTATGATAGAGAGGTAGTGAACCATCATGATAGACAAAGTGGTCAGATAATATAAATGTTTCCTTCTGACACCTTCTTGCCTTGCATGACCCAATGTGGAATACTATAAGTTTCCCAGCTGTCATCTCTCCAAGGATATCACTTAATATGGGTATAATAGCATCCTTCATCCAGTGAGTCTAGTCCAGTCCTTTTGTCCGTCATCGACATTGGTAGCCTTTTCCCAGACAGATAATGTGGAAAACAAGCAATACCGTCAATAAATTTAACACTAAGGACACCATTATATTTAACAGTTGCTTTTCTGATTTGATGAGAAGAAAAAGATATCTCTGTCACTTAGTTTAATCATACTTGCATGATTATCTAAGATTTGAGAGAGAAAAAATGTCAGCTCCATGAAACAGAGTGTTTAAGTCACCAAGTAGCAGATTAAAAACTCTATTCTGCCCTTTTCTCCTCTGTCATTGGCTGAAGATGCCTTCGATCAGTTAAATGGGCATTTAAGGGGGAAAAGAAAAAATACAGAAAAATATATAAAATTAAGAGATATAAAAGCAAGAAAATTTGAGCTAAATATTATAATGTATACATTAAAATTTTTTAACATTTATTTGTTGCTGAGAGACAGAGTGAGATAGCATGAGAAGGGGAAAGGCAGAGAGGAAGGGAGACACAGAATCTGAAGCAGTCTCCAGGCTCTGAGCTGTCAGCACAGGGCCCAATACGGGGGCTCAAACCCACGAACCATAAGATCATGACCTGAGCCGAAGTCGGATGCTTAACCGACTGAGCCACTCAGGCACCCCTATAATGTATACATTTTAAACAAAAATATCATAATGTTAGGTAATCAAAGATATATTCTATAAAAGAAGAAATGTATTTAAAAGGTATCTAACTCTATTTAATCCCAAGACAGGAGAGGAATAAACAGAAAAACTTGGGGGTGTGATATTTAGTACAGAAGTTCTAAAACAAAAGACAATTTTTAATTGTTAGTAGCCACCATAAAAATGCAGCACCCACCTGGAGGAAATTTCTCCTCTGTGGCAAGCTGAAGAAGTTACCTGAACTGTGAATACTTCAGCTAAAACCCTGGAGGGGAAATTCTGCAATAAACAACTGGATACCACTTTATTTGGTCATACAACACCAAAACTCTTCACAATAATTTGAAAATTTGCTCCTCAGCTTGGTACACAGGTAAAGCTCTCTGCACAAGATCAGGATCAAGCATGCTGTGTCTAAGTGGAAACTCTCTCATTTTCAATTGTTATATTAGCTCTAATTCTTCAAGGCAGCCATCTACAGTCCCTCATTCCTTTCTATATTCAAAATATAGAATAATTTCATATTATCAAATGTAAAATGTACATACCCTTAAAACTCAGTCATTTCTCTTTCAGAAATGTACCTAATACAGACACTTATATGTGAACACACAAAAATTATGTACAGACCATTTATAGGAACAAATTTTGTTTTAACAATTAAATACATAATGATAGCATAGTCAAATAAATAAAGACACAATCGTTTAAAACTATGGAATAGACTTCCAAGTGCAGGTTGGAATAGCTACTCAAGATATATCGTTACATGAAAAAATATTAATTCAATAATAGCCATGTCTGGCTATTTTCCTCTCTATTACCATAAAATGTATTAAAAATGGATATATAATCAAAGTCTCTTCCTAAGGTAGGGAGTAATAAAGAAAGTAAATCTATATGTGACAATAATCATTTAAATAGAAAATAACAAGAAATTATCTATACAGATAAATTATTTAAAATTTTACAGCTATTTCACAACAAAGACATAGATGAAGTAGGATTAACTCTTCTAATAAATAAATAAAACTTATTCTTTATGGTTCACAAAGGAATTTTTCTTTTTTGCTTCCACTATGAGCAAGGGCTAAAATACACAATATGTAGGTATTTAGAAGACCAAGAAATTCTGATGATATAATAATCTAATAACTGCTTTCCAATAAATATATTTAAAATAATCAAAATTATGTGGCTTGGTTTCTGTAAAATATAGGCAAATGGGAACATAAACCAATAAAGTTTCAAAAAATTAAATTAGTTTGTTCTTTAAAATTAACCTCAATGCCTTGGTTAAATAGCATATTAGACATAGTTGAAGCTGGGATTGGTGAAGCAGACGATGGATCTGAAGAATATACCCAGAATGTAGCACAAAGAGATGATTAGTTGGAAAATCTGAAGGAGTAATTGAATGCTATAAAAGAAAGAATGGTAAGTCCACAGCTTGTCTATTAAGAATACCAGAAAGAAAAACAGAAAAAGTGAGAGAGAAAAGATGGAATGTTATAATCGGTGACTTGATCAATCTTCAGATGAATACCCATGCTGCAAAAGATATATAATAATAAATGTCACATTAGAGTAAAATGGCAGAGTGCCTGTCTGTGCCTTTGCAAAGAAATGATCTTAAAAGCATTCTGAGAGAAAAAAAAAGTACCAACGTCTACACTGAGATGGGCAGAAAATATCTTTCAAAATGCTGACAAAAAATTGCTTGTCAACTTAGACATTTTATACCTAGTAAAATCATCACTTTTTAGAGAGAGAGAGAGAGAGAGAGAGAAAGAGAGAGAGAGATTTCCTGAGAAAGAAAATTGAGTTACCCTTAACAAAACGAAGTATTTTAGGAAGACATGATTTTATCCAAAAGTGAGGACTATGACGCAAGAAACAAGGCAAAAAAAATGAAATTAGTAACCAAGTGGTTAAATATAACATAAATATATAACCAAAATTATAAATTCGGGTAGCACCAAAACCAGATGAAAGTCTAATACTGGTCAACGATAGCATAAAAGACAAAAGATAATTAGAATTTAAGCATTCTGAAGTTCCTATATTTTTCAGGAAGCAAGTAGCAACAGTATTAAATTTTAGACTTTTACTTTGTGCTAAAAATTAAAGGGAGAGAAATATACATATACATGTGCATATACATATAATATATGCGTATATACACATACATATCTTTTCTACCAGCATCCATAAAGCTGTGGCAGCCTAACTTGTTAGCTTGCAGGTAGGGTAAAATGTCAGACCCATCACAGTTCTGACAACCACATTAAGAGGGAGAAAAAATAAACATAATTATATGATAGGAAAAAGCAGAGAAAGCATTAATAAAGTTCAACATTAATTCATGATTTGAAAATTCTTAATAAACTAAGAATGGAAGTCTTTTAATTACTTTTACTAATAGAGTCATAAATATTTATATTGCCTGCTTTCCTAAAGTTATTTTAGTAATTTGTATTTTTTGAAGAATGTGGTCTTTCATTTAAGTTATCAAATATGTCTATGTGGCTTTTTAAAGTATATTATTTTGTAGGAATCGTGTCCTTATTATTCTTAGCCTTGGTTCTTTTCTTTTTTTATTCTTTATCAGTTTGGTAAAATATCACAATTTCCTCTGAGATTGATAAGACAAAGATGCAAGCTAACATCACAGCTATTCATCATTTTATTAAAGACCCTATTAATTGCAATTATGCTATTTACTTATTTATGTGCACTAGATTTCTCAGTACATGTATCTCAGTATATATTTCTCAGGACATGCATCTATAAAAGTGAAACAAGATAGATGATGATAGATAAAGACAGATGATCGATGATAGATAGATGATAGATTGATTGGTAAACAGATATAAACTATAAACAGACAGATGTAGGTTGACAGATATAATAGGCAATATTTTTTACTGAAGTTCTCTATTTTGCCTTCAGGCTCAGGAAATATGCATTATTCTATCACCTTGAGGGATGGAAGAGGTGAGACTATTACTGCTGTACAAAATATTTAGTTCAGTATTTCCCAAAGTGTTTCAAATGCCACGATTTAGCCTTAACAGGCATGTGCAATAAGATACAGAAAGATAATTCAAGTTTCACTGTGCTTTGTTCATGCCTTGAATAAAGAAGGCTCTGCCAGGTGCCTAAAGACTGATTTGTTTCTTCTTACCAAAGAAACAAATTCTTGCCAATGTATCTTCTTAAGATTCAGGAGAGGTGGGAGGTGTGTCTTTCTTTGCAGAGTGTGACTGGGGTAACTAAAAAATGTATATAACAAAGGAGAACCTGAAAGTTGCTTCAGTGTCATGTTTCCTCTGCAACAGAATAGCCTTAGGAAAAAAAATGAATATGGAAGGGGAAGATTTTTAAAACTTGACTTCCCCAATTCTATCTATGTCGTTATGACATCTCAAAGTCTTCTGAACCTCCAGGAATATGAGTAACCTAGTTTAAATGCTTCAGAGTATCTGAGCCGTGGCAGATACTTTAATACAATTTCCAGTAAGGTCAATGCTCTTTTAACCTGACCCAGAAATGGATCCACTGTCCACATATTGAGGTATTTTAAGTCCTACCTGGGGAAATTTAAAAATTAATTTAGACTCTAAATATTTAATATAACTTAGCATTTTTTATATTGTTCGCTCAATTTTATCTTAGGTTTCACTAAAACTCCTAGTTTTTTTAAATTAGTTACTCCCTAGTTTGAAAGAGAAATTAATGAAATAGGAGAGTTTAAAGAATTAATAGATATAAGTGAAATTTATGTTCCTTTTTATTCTTCCAAACATTGAGTTAGACATATTTGAAAGCCCAGAAGGAAAGAAAAAAAGGTTTCTTTCTTTCTTTCCTTCCTTTCTTTCTTTTCTTTCTTTCTTTCTTTTTCTTTCTTTCTTTCTTTTTTTCTTTCTTTCTTTCTTTCTTTCTTTCCTTATTTCCTTCTTTCTTTTTCTTCCTTCCTTCCTTCCTTCCTTCCTTCCTTCCTTCCTTCCTTTTTCTATTTTAGAGAGAGAGAGAGAGTGAGCACGCAAGCAGGTCAGAGGGACAGAGGGAGAGACAGAAAATCTCAAGCAGAATCCACGCTCAGCACGGGGCCCAACCCAAGGCTTGATCCAACAACCCTGGGATCATGACCTGAGCCAAAATCAAGAGTCAGATGTTCAAACGACTGAGTCACCAGGTGCGCCCCCCCCCCCAGGCTTTTTAAAAGAACTTTTCAGAAACTATTCAGATAGTCATAGAAATTCACTAAGATTTGTAATTAGGGCTGATTTAATGTAGCTGTTTTAGGTAGATCCTGTTCTAAAATGAGAACCCCATTGTGCAATTGTTTCCTTCCAGCAATTGGTTATTTTTCTAAAGCATTTCTTTAAGAGGAGTATGCCACCTTTTAAAATGATCCAAGTGGAAGAATCTGAGTGGCTCAGTCATTCAAGCCTCTGACTTAGGCTCAGGTCATGATATTGCTGTTAGCGATCTCGAGCCCCACATTGGGCTCACTGCTGTCAGCACAGAGCCCATTTCGGATCCTCTGTCTCTCTCTCTGTGCTCCTCCCTGGCTTGTGCTCTCTTTCTCAAAAATAAACATTAAAAAATTAAAATGATCAGAGTGGCAGATCTTTACTAAGCATGCAATTTAATTTGTATACATTATTTAACATATCACAAAATGTGTACATGAAAATACCTTTTTCTACACACACACACACACACACACACACACAGTCTGAGAAAGATTTATTTTCTTGACTGCAAAGGTTGCTTTAGTACTCTCTAAATTGCAATAATTTAAGTTGAGTCCACATTTCCTCCTTTTACCAATTCTCAGGTTACCAGACTTAGTATTTTTGATCTGAGAGGTATGAAACTGTACGTTGTTACTGCTTTCATATTAAGTGATATGGTTACAATTAAGATTGAATATACTTTTGTATCTTACTGTCCACTTGGCTTCCTCCTGTCTGAATTTCTGGTTCAGATTCTCATATTTTCTATGATTTGTTCAACTCTTCCTTAATAACTTGTAGTTCTGTGACTATTAAGGACACAAATTCTGTGTAATTTTTATGGGTTGCAAATATCACTCTCCATCTACAAATTTTCACTTTATGTCTGTTCTCTTATTAAATGTTTTAATTTTAAGATGGAAAATTACATTAATCTTCTCTTCCCTAGTTTGTACTTTTATGTCTTTTTGAAAGAAATTCTTCCCTACTCTGAAGCCTTTATCGTGTTTGTCTGATTCTTCTAAATACTTCTAAATTTTGCTTTTGCTTTAGATATTTGATGCATTTGAAGTTAATGTTTTGAGTGGCATAAGATGTAGGTATCTGATTTTATCTCTTATGTAATTAAATAATTGAAATATAATTTTTAGCCCATTCTCCACTCATTTTTTTTAAAGTTTATTTATTTTGTGAGAAACAGAGACAGCACGAGTGGGGGAGGGTCACAGAGGGAGAGAAACAGTATCCCAAGCAGGCTTTGTGCTCCCAGCACTGAGCCATATGCAGGGCTTGAACCCATGAAACCGTGAGATCATGACTTGACATCATGAAACCAAGAGTCGGACATTCAATCAACTGAGCCACTATACTCCACTTATTTTTAATGTGTCTTCTACCACAACATGTTGACATATACATGACTTAGTTTCAAGCTCTATTCCATGAAGTTTTTGTCCATATCTATGCCAATATCATAGTATCTTAATTACTATACTTTTATAGTAAATTGATAAAGATATTATCTCTAGGTTTTGCTAATAGCTTCCAACTTTTGCTTTTTATACTTAAATCTCTGAGTTTCTTGGAATTGAAAATTGAGTTTTCTTTATGGGATAAAAAGATATTACTTAATATCTTAAGACAAAGTTTTATAATCTAATAGTAAATATTTTACTATTTACTAATAGTAAATATTTTATAAACACACACACATGTATGTACATATGTATGTAAGATTCATTTCTAGGAACTTTAGAGGTTTTGTTGCTTATAAACAAATAAATGGGGAAAGGAAGAATTCCTCTTCACAGTAGAAGGATATTAATCTCACTGTGTCAGCTTTTAGTTGGTTATCATTTGTCTACTGTATTTTTCCTTCCCCTTACTATCAGCACTTCATATCATATAACTCATAAAACTGAATGTAACATTTGTCCCTTCATCTCAGAATCACTTTAAAGATATTTATTCTGTTCATAATTATTATGATTATTGATAAATTTGTAATAAATACCACCATATGATTGTGTGCTTTCTAGTTATTAAGCATTTCATTCACAAATCTTTTTTTATGTTTCATACTTGTCTTCTGTACAATTAATCAATTATCCTGATACTCTTTCATTCACTCTACTTGTATTTTTATTTTTTGAAATCTCCCCTATATTTTTAATATCAATGCTTGACTTAGCAAAGCCTAACTTTTATCAGTGCTGTTAAACTTTGGATTAACACAAGGATCTCAGTGTATTATATCCACAATAACTCACCCATTTTACATATTAATGTATTATAGTATTTTATTAATATTTTAGTGTTATCCTTATTTTTTGGATACTCAATATCCTTTTATATTAATCCCTAGTTTCTTTATTCACAAATGCTTTTTATGCCCCATTTTCTTTGCAGGTTATCTCTCTTTCCTCTACTCCCCATTGCTTTTTTTTTTTCTTCAAATATATGATATATCTAGAGGTGGATTTACTTATATATATCCAATTGTAGTCTCACCATCTTAAATCTGATGATTCTAATGAATCCAACTGGTCTTTCATAAATCTGGAAAACTTATCAGTCATTTTCAAATACTGTCTCTTCCTCTTCACTATGACTTGTCTTTCTTTTCTGATACTAGCTATTTAAGTAGTATCTATTTTTATCCCTTTTTATAGAGGCTTTCTCTCTTACCCTCTTTCATATTTTCCATCCCTTTATCTGTCTATGCTACAATGTCAATAATTTCCTCAAATCACTCATTCACTTTCATAATTCATTCTTCAGATGATTCTGGTCTCTTTTTAAACACCTACATTGGTAGTTCTATTTCACTGAGTAACTTTTTTACTTCTAGAATTTTTTTTTTCTCTTCCCCAACCAAACCTTATTTTCAGAGCATCTCCATTTTCTTCAGATAATTCCTTATATCCTAAACTGTGCAGGTCAACTCCAAAACAATTTTACATTAGCTTCAGCCAGGCATCTCTATATGAAGACCATTTTTGTTGTTATTATTGTTGCTATTCATTTCTTAGCTCAAAATATGTGGGTACGGGTGGCTAAATTCTCATGGCAGAATTTTTTCTTGCCGCTGTAAATCTGTGACAATTTTCCTCTGTGGTAGTCAGATTTTTTTTTTTTTTTACTAGCCTTCCCTTCTGGTGTCTTTATGACTACCTGATGCTCCAACTTTTAGGGAAGGGTTTCAGTTACATTTTGTAATGCCATGGCGACTCTACACATTGTTCCTTTCATTGCCTTGTGATAAAAATCCAAGCCTTTATAGTTCTAAGATAACACTACCTATCCCTGCCCCCCCAGCAGAAGGCAGCATTAACACCAGCTCAAATAATTATATTTGGTGTTTCAGTTCCTTCATTTTTAGCAACAAGACAGATTGATATAGAGATAGATTAGAGAGAGAGATAGACACACAGAGAGAGAAAGATATCATATATATATGTATATATGCACATATACATTTGTATATTAGCTACACAAGTAAAGTAATCCCAAATATATTTTAATAGTTTGGTATATTTAAATGACAGGAAATATAATATTATGCTAGCCTATTGGTTTTTTCCCCTTGTGTTTTATTAGTTTTTTCCAGAGCTATGGATTTTCCCTACTTAGGTATTGTGTTCGGGGGGAACACACACATATGCACACTCAGCTTACTAGGAAGTCATTCCAGATGAATATATGTGTCAGAAAGAGGCTTCAGAAAGTGGAAGCATATCTCTTTTTCCAGAGAAGCAGAAAGAGGTTTTTTTTTTCCCCTTCAACAATTGGTATGAAAAAGAAGGGTGTATTATGGTCACCTTCAGAACAGAGAATCAATCAACCCACACGTTTATTGAGTGTTCGACTTCAAATAAATCCCAACTTTAGGAGCAGTGTTCATGAATTCCTAATACATCACCCTTCTTACTATTTGTATACAAATTTTATAGACCAAAGGATGTTTAACAAAGGATATTTTCTTATGAATATATTTTCCTTTATTTTGTTTGAAACTATATGTTGCATATCGAAGATCAAATTCACAATAATATACTTGTGATTCTGAAACAATTATCCACAAACCGCCAGTCAGAAATATTTAGAATAAAGTACAGTCTTTTTTTATACTATTTTTCTTTAATTCGGCAAAAACATAAAATAAAACCTGGTACATAACATAGATAATGCTAAAAAATATAAATAGCTTTTAAAATAACTGCTAACAAGCAAATTAGCTACTGAATGGAATGGCAGCAGATCAATAATGACAGTAAAACTACAGAGTTCTTGCTGATCTCATATTGTCTGTGAATGCAAACTGTAAAAGAGGTCCCCACAGGCCTCCAACAATAACCTACAAAGAATGAGACACAAAGGGTATTGAGCATAAAGATAGTTCAATTTCCCAAGACAGCCAGCTCTTGTCACATCAAACCACCTATTAGTCACAAACTCATACAACTAAGAATTCTCTGGCCTCCCGAGATCGCCTGTCATCTTGAAGGAGATAATACCAATGAAAGGCACCAGTTTCTTCTGCAACATGTTTAGTTTATTGTTTTCAATAGATCAAGCAATTTATGATGTTGCTATTATATATAAATAAGGTGCTATACTCTTATTGGAAAATGACATTAATGTGTCAGTAAATGGAAAAGGAAAGGTAAACAAAATAAATGTGAAAATACAGTAATCTACCTCAAAGGACACACATTCTCCTATTATTTCATATATCTGTATGTATTTAAAATTACTCAAAAAGGTGTGAATTAAACAATAAAGTGCTGTTAGAAATTTAAAACTTTACAGTTTACTAAGTAACTAAAAAGTGGCTGATCAAACTTCTTGACATATATGGAAAGTGTGTCTCAATTAATTTAAATAAAGTAATATAGTAGTTTAGTAGTTATATAAGGCAGGACTCTCAAGTCAATGTGTGAACACCCTTTAGAACTATTTAGTATGCACATATCACTAAAACTTTTCTAATAAATACATATGTAATATATGCATATTATGTATGTATGTATGAGAGAGAAAGAGAGAGAGAGAGAGAGAGAGAAAGAGAGAGAGATTGGGGGAGCAATGTGATGCAATTGGGTATAGAATTTATGTAGCAAAAATTCGGAATTCATCTGTGCACAGGAACTTTGCAGTTCCACCTTTACATAAAGAGAACATACATACAAGGCTGGGAAAGCAAGGGTTCAAGAAGATACTTCCAGGACATTTAAACTCTTAGGGAGACAGGAGAGGAAAGAGGACTCAATAACAGGGTTGGTTATTGAGTGACTGGAGAAATGGTAAGATTAAAATTTAAAAAAATCACAGCATTACATAAACCATTGAAAAAGAGTTTGTCAAAAGAAGAATCATTCATTGATCTCAATTATGTAGAAAGATCAAGAAGGAAGATATAAAAAGGTCCAGTGAACTATTTTAATTTGAAAGACATTGGCAACCTTAGCAAGAAGAATTTTAGTGTAGTCTTTAGGTTAAGTTCATTAAATTAAAGAGTAAATAGGAGATAAAGAATTGGAGAGGGCAGGTATAGATTGCATTTCCAAGAAGCTTATCTACCATTAGTGTAATAATTATTATTATTATAATTATTTAGTCTTTTGAGTGCTTGCCATGTGTCAGGCTCTGTGCCAAGTGCTCTGTAGTAACTAAGGCATTAATCATTAAACTCTATTTTAAAAAGTATTGTTATCCTTACTTTAAAGTGATAAAACTGAGGCCTTTAAAGATTAAGTAATGTGCCTGAGATCCCACAGTTAATAAGTCAGATATTCTTAACCATTCTTCGGATACCCATTAACAGACGGAGAGACTTAGAACTTGAAATGGAAACAACAGATGGAAGAAAGGCATTTTTCTTTAATATCTAAGAGGTAAGACTGATCATGTTTCTAAACTGATGAAAAGGACCAGGGTCAAAGGAAAAGCTGGGGAGGGGAAACTGAAGGAAAAAGTCTTAGAGAATGCCAGATGTCATAGGGTCTATTATGTGCTTGGAGGAACTATCCTTGCACAAGATAAAAATGCATCTTCTAGCACAACAAGACTGACAGAGAGATGTGATTATAATTACTTAATATATTAAAACTTCAGTTTTCTCTACTATAAAATGGGGATGATAATAACTGGTCTACACTTTCATTTTGATTTTATAAGGGAAAATAAAAACAAGGAAGCTCAAGAATTTAAACTGAACTGTGCAATTTAAAGGGTGGGTTTAGCTGCAGTCCATTGACATGTATACGTGCATATTAGAATACTGTAGAGCATTCCTAAATAAAGGCACATTATGAGCTAACTTGACCTATCCACGACGCAGTTACAGTTTTTAGGTACAACCTGTCTCTAATTGCTCAAAAAGTTTTCTACTCTTCTTTTTGGAACTCCGTGTCTGGCAGCAGACATTCTAGATCTTCTAGCTCTCCATAATACTCTAGAACATTCCCACACTGCTCCAGTATCTACACATCCTTAACTCCCTGCATTTTGTCACACAGGAAATGTCTTCCTATCTTCCCTTAGAAAAAGAGGTGGCTTCTCTTTTTAAAAACGACTCTCATGTGGTGCCTGGGTGGCTCAGTCGGTTAAGCATCCGACTTCCGCTCAGGTCATGATCTTGTGGTTCACAAGTTTGAGCTCCTTGTCAGGCTCTGTGCTGACAGCTCAGAGCCTAGAGTCTGCTTTGGATTCTGTGTCTACCTCTCTCTCTGCCCCTCCTCTGCTTATGCTCTGTCTCTGTCTCTCTCTCTCTCTCTCTCAAAAATAAATAAACATAAAAACAATTAAAAAAATAAACGACTCTCTTCACCTGGGTCCTCAACTTCATTCCTGAGGACATGGAATAAACAACAGATAAAACTTGAGATGCAGTCCTGCTTCTAGTGAAATTTAAGCATATGACTTGGGAAAATATCTTAACCTTACCTGAATTTGAATATCCTAAATTGTAAAATGAGAATAATACTAACTTATAACAAAATTATTTGAGGGTTAGTTAGGTATTGTATGTGAAGGGGTATGACGCGTATGTTCTTATTCTGTTTCCTAATCCTTAAATTTGATATTTTTTCTCCAATATCTTCTTTATTTTAGCTTTCCACTATTTATTCCCTCCTTATTTAAAAAAAAAACTATTATCATATTTTTAGTTTATTTCCCTTTTTCTCATCTTTCCCATATAGTCTTCTTCAAACTTCTTGAATGAATTGCCTCAATAACCAACTTCACTCATATGCCATTTTCACTTCTACCAGTCCCTCCAGATTAAATTTTCTATAGACATCAGCAAAGGGCAGGCTACATAAGAGATGCCTGTTGGATTAATGAATGAGTAAAGAATGTGTGTTTACAAGTTCATTTTATAAACACTTCAGTAAACTATATCTTGATTACAAAATCAATAAGCTAAGCCACACATTTGGTTTATACAAATGAAAACACAAAATGGCTTATTATATCAATATCAGTAAATTTGGATGTCAGCAATGGCAGAACAAAGATCATCACTATAATGGCTCAGCATTTTACACTTTACTAGTTACATTGATTTCATTCAGAATGCAGGTTAGTGCCGGATCTGGAAGAAACAGAAGGACATAGCTGAAAAGAGATAGCAGGGAAGGGGGGACAAAGTTTGTTATTCTGTCTTTCACTGAATATTTGCCATTCCTCTTTCATTATTATTCATCAAAATAGATTAAGAGGATTTCATTTGTGCTATTGCTTGCAATCATTACATTACTCATTAGAGGCCATTTATTGTTTTAGAATGTAATATAATAAGTGATTTTAGCTTTCAAGAAAACATAATTCTGATTGGTTGCCAGGATCCCATCTGAGGACTATGTTTAATCATTTTATTTTTTCTGTATGCCTCTAGGTTTCATCTCCCCATCACTCACCAAAAAGAGAATGTAGAAGCAATCCTTACATGAAAATTATTTTCATTCCCCCTGATACACCCAAATGGCCAGTTTTCTAGTACACATCCCTGTAAGACCCAGTTCCTGAATCAAGTCATCTATACATCGGTGTGTGCTGGGATTTGAGGAGAGCCCGAAATTACTCTCCCATACCCATAGCTCTTCCATCACATTAATTGCCAAAATATGTTAATATCATATGAACCATATATACAAGAAAATAGTCAAAATGCAGTCTGATTGTTTGATTGAATCATCTACTTATTCAGTATTAAGTACTTATCTGGAACTTATAGGTTCTAACCCAGTAGACAGAAGCAGCACCGGAAAAACACATTACAGTTTACAGCAGTCTTTAATTAGAGAACAAACAGCCATATATAACATGAATATGAATCAGGAAATATGGTGTTTGTAGCTATAAGCAATGAAAGAAGAAGAAACTCAAAGCACACTAGATCAGTCATGGAAAATGTCATAATGGATGCAAGACTTGCATGGGATCTTGATCCATGGATAGCATTTGGATAGGCTATGGGTATAAGAAAGATATTCCTATGGGGAAACAGTGCGGATATGTGCACAGCTTAAAAGAAACTGAGAATGGACACTGTGGCTGAGGTCAAAGACTCACATTCTGGAATTATAAAAGATAATTCTAAATACAGATGAATTTTGCAACATCTAGACCAAAGTAGTTAAACAGTAAGATATAGATGATGGAATAAAGGCTTTTTAATTGTGCAGATGGCCGTTAAAGCTCATTAAGCAGATCACATGCCTATGCTTATGGAATTAAGAGAAAGAAAGAGTATCAAAGCCCTCTAAGAATAAAACTTTAAATTGAAAATATCATTCTTTATAGGCTCTAGACTGATAAAAGTTCCTAGTTATATGTTGTACATAGGGGTCAAAAAAGGTATCTATTGCAAACCATTTATAGAAAAGGACATATTCTTTTTGTTCCAATAACAATAGGTAGAAGGTAAGATTCATGAAGTTAGAACTCAGTCTGTCTTGTTCACTACTATTCTCCCATTGCTCTGAAGTTTTCTCGACATATAGCAGTACTTCAATAAATCTATGTAGAGCGAAGAGCTGATATTGGAGCAAGTAGCATGATCACTATTTTACAGATGAAAAAAGCTGAAACTTTCACAGGGTTTAAACGCATGCCCACTTGATTCCAAAATTTACCCTCTTTATTTGGAATGGTAAATAAATGACAGAGTCAGAATTCTCATTACAAATTTGCAACTTTTATCTCCTTCAGCAATCTAGCTCTGCCATAGCTCAGGACACAAAGATGTGTCTCAGCATAACCTACATGTCTTAATGGAAGGTGGGGAAAGGATTTCCCTTTTAATCCTATCCTATTCTATCTATTTGTCTGTCTATGTATCTCTCTCTCTCTCTCTCTATCTATCTCTCTATCTATCCACCTATCTATGCATCTATCTATCTATCTATCATATCAAATCACATCACATCTCTCCCAAAGTGTATTATCCCAAAGAGGCATGACTCAGGAAAAAGCACAAGGGAGAGTTTGCATGTTTCACATCTGTCAAATGCAATCAGGTTTCTCCCCCCTCGTCTCTACAGCTTCTGGCCAGGCCCTGAGTCAGTGATATTTATGAACAGTTTAGACTCACGGACTGAAGGCAATGTGGAGAAGACCCTTGCCCCTCCTTTCCTTTAGGGTATTTCCACAATTCAGGGTTCAGATGAAAAGTTCGCATGTGTTTTATGTTAGCCATTAGAGGTGTGTTTTTTAGAGCTGTCAATAACTATTCTTTTTTTCCTTCTTTTTTAAGCTTTTACAGCAGGAGGGAGGGAGGGAGGAGAGACACAGAGGGACAGAGACAGAAAGGGACAGAGAGAAAGAGAGACTGCAGATATAAAGATGGCAACAGACCCAACACAGGAGTAATGAAAATGCAAATCCTCCCATTTGACCCACCACTGACTTGGTGATGTCTTCAGCGGCTTGGCGGCCTCAGAGTCTATTTGATGTGGCTCTTTCAACCCTTCTGTGTGTTTACATAGCCAAATCCACTGGGCTCTTTTCCCAAACCTTATTTTTTAAAGGTCTGTTTCAACTAGCAGTTTGGGATCACTATCCACTCAGCTGAGATCCATCAGCAATTATGTTAGCAATATCGTAGTAAAAGTAAGGAAATCGCTGTATTTAGCAGAATATTAAAATTATTTTATTTGGCCAATGAAGCCATTATTTTATTTTCATGTTAATCATAACTTAAGTGTACATCCACAAACTGGATTAAAAGAAAAAGTTTAAAGTATGATTTAATCCAATTAATCTTATAGAATCCTATGGCTCCTTAATAGTACTTATCAACATTTTAATATATTAATTATGTCATTTTAAGTTAATGTCTACTTCTTCTGCCTTATAATTGAATGAGGGCAGAGACTCTGATGTCTTCCTCAGCAATATACCCTGCTTTGATATAGTGCCTGGCAACTAATAGGTAGGTACTCAATAATTAGGTATTGGTTAAAGAAATGAATGGCTATTGAGTGCGTACTATGTTTTCAGTATGTTTACTGAGGGTAGAAACATACTAAACAACATAAGTGGTTCACATTGAAAGGCTGTAAAAGTTTATATGAGCACAGCAACTTATTAAAAAATAGCACAACTTTTCTGGTGGTTTATTTGAAGAGTCATGTCCATTATGCACCTTCAGTTAAGAAAAATTCCTCTCAGCTTATGAAATATCATACCAACCAACCTGTATGACTATCATGTACATTGTCTGCAACAGAGACTTCTGTTAAGGGATAAATAAATCTGAGGTGGTTGGTTTCTTTAGCTTTGGGAGTTTCCAGTTAAAGCAAGTCTATTTCTCATCAGATCTTAAAGAGTAATAGCCACAAATTGTAAGTTTCTTGTGGCTATTTCAAGTTTCTTGAAGTTTCCATGATAGCGTTGGTCCTTGGTTTATATATAGGAGACTCAGTAAAATAAAGGTTAGAGTGAAGACAGTTTCCATTAAGTGGAGAAATCTGTATTACATATCAAAGTCTATTATTGCGTTGACATCCCTGGACATTTAAATTATCTGCATTTTTCTTGAAGCAAATATTCTTTCATAATGAAGGGGGTGGGGGAGACATATTCCAAAATATGCTTTGAAGCAAGCAAGAGGGATAACTAGATATTTAGTACAAATCTATGGTCCCTTCCCTGCCCTTGTTACATGGAACATAAATTTAAAAATAGAAAAGCAATACTCATCAAGGCTTCCAGATATGCTCTAGAAAAAGAAATTCCAAAAAGGAAGATAATCAGAAGAGAAAATGATACCAGAAGAACATTCAACACAGAAAGAAAAACTTTTGCCTATTTTATTGTCCCACTAAATATTCCCATTCCTAGTTCTTGGCTGAAATGTTTCCTTGAATTTGTCCCACATTGGCAATCTTTCTTCTCAGTGGGGATCAAAGGATTAATCTTAAACTCTTACTAAAGATTGGAGCCTAATAATATATGAGCTCCAATATTCTAAAATCAGCAAATGCGGATCATTGCCTCTTGAAATTTATTTATTCAGTTGGCAAAGGAGTGTCAGCTGCCTACTATGTGCCAATCACTGTTCCAAGTGCTGCAAATCCAGTGATCAACTAAACAAAAAGTCTGCCTTCATAGAACTTAGTATAGGCTATCTTAGAGCTAGATGCTAAACAAAGTGCTTTATGTCAATTATTTGATGGAATCCTTCAATTCTTTGGGGTAGCCACTGATATTATTCACATGTTACAGATGAGGAAACTGAGCTTTGGTAAGGAAAGCTATTACAAAGATTACGTAGCTGGTATATGTCAGAGTCAGGAACCGAACGAGTCAGCCTACAGAGTACTCACTTGAAACAGCACTCTACATCACTCCTAATGAATTTGAGAATGAGTGCATTAAGAATGAGTGCAAAAGTAAATCCTTTATTTTGTGTGATCTAAAAACACTTGTCTCTCCACTTAGAGCTCTATGGCTTCTTTCTTTAAGAAAATGTCTGAAATTTGGGATAAAAGGCCAATTTCCTTACCAACACACTTCTTTAGTAGATCACTGACACTTGAACAAGCAATTACAGAAGACAGAATTTAAAACAAGGGGAATATGTTTCCAGAACATCATGGTGATTAAATGATTGGAAAAACCTAAAACCCCCCCAAAAAATTATAGCTATCTGACAGCTATTTTAGGTCAGTGCTAGACATGGAGGAAAATGAAAATATATTTTATTTTCAACTTATATTGGCAACCTGTTATAATAACTGAATGATGGATGAAACATGAGTCATCAATAGTAACTATAATCATCGTCATCAGTTATTATTAATAGTATGCTTCAGGGCAATTTCATTTTAATATATCAAGGCTTATAAATTCTTATAACATTTAGAAATAAGAATGTAACTTTGTTTGAGTGAATCATTAAGCTTTGTATGACCATCAGCATCTCTTCTTCCTATTATCTCTGCCACGGTACCCCACCCTCCACAACAGAGCAGCTAATTCTTTAATCCCCACTGTCTTTATCTCCAGCATTATTTTTCTCACATTTATATGACCCCTTCTAAAGCAAACAATTTCTCTCTGGGCCCCGTAACTTTTCCAATCCCTTCTAAGAAGTGCCCCTGAGATTCAAGCTACCGTCATCAACTGCCTCCTCCTAACCAGTTTACTTTAGCTCTATCAACAGATAAAGTTCTGTGACATACAAAGGATCAGCAGCCACAAAATTTTGGTCTTCTAGAAACACTTCTAAGGAATTTAGAATATTCCCCATCTACCTTCAAAATAAAAATAACGAGGTAAGTCATAATAAATTAAAAGCAATATGTATGTTCTAATATTATGTTTCAGGGAGGAAAGAGTAAGAACAAGGTTTACTCCAAACATGTCAGTAAGTAACATTTTATTTAAGAGTTATGTGTATGCCACAAATTATCCCTCGGAATGTGAATGTGTTTCCTTTGCATTGTCTAACTAGCCTCAAGTTTCTTTCTTCATGCAAACCAGTCATCAGGAAAGCAAAACCAACAAAATTCAAAGTGGCCTCTGTGTGGATAGAGCCTTAGTCTAGTTTATAAGCTTGGACCCAAGGGACATTATCTCAGATGCCTCTAGAATGAAACGGAATTAACAATTACACAGATCTCCTCCACTAGAATTGCATTAAAAATAATTTAACATACTTGTTAGGTATACTTTAATCATATTATCCCATAAGTAACCAGCCACTGATCTCAAAGGTCAGTATATAATTACAATGTATGTACAAGGGGGAATACAGCCCTAGACATTGGAATGTATTGTTGCCTCTACAATTCTTGCTTCCTTCCTTTCTTATACAGTTCATTCGAAGAAGCTAGCTTCTTACCTCTCTCTGTAGAAAATATAAATGAGAAGTCTTAGAGGAGAGGCGCTATTGATCTGGCACATTGCTTGAAATAAAACAATATGTTGTCTTCATATAGAAAGATAATATCATTAAAATAGCTTTGTTTTTTATGTCTTAAATCTAGTATGCTCAGAGGTATTCACTCTACGATGAAATGAAGAATCTTAATTAGCCATATGTACGTGTAACTCATGACCTTTGCCAGACATGCAAAAATAAATGTATTGTGTCAACAATCTTGATTCGTATGCTTTCATAGCAAAGTGTGCTTCATCTTGACTGATATTCCCAGAGTTAGACTGTACTTTTTGAGCATAGAATGGGGAGAATGCCTTTTCCATTTAGTTATCTATCCAGGAATCTGTTCTTGAAACATACCAAATAAATAAGAAAATTATATGTCCACCTTATACCGTTCTCTGGCATTCAAAAACTGTCATACATGTCATACATGTCACTTAGAGAGTAAAAGAAACTCCCTTCCTGCGCACAGAAAGCCAGAGATGATGTGATAGAAAATAACAGCCTAGCTTAGTCTCTGGCTTTTCCTGGTAACATACTCTTACATCCACCCAGCAAACAAGGTTTGCTACACATAGAAAGGATGAAGTATAGATATCTGTCTCTCTCTATATATATATCCTGATGCCACTACCTTCTATGTAAAGCCAACTCTGTGAATTAAAGGAAGAAATGCTGAATGTTTAGCTTTCAAAACAACATTTACAAAAGTCGATCAATGCCTATTAGTCAAAAAAATGGAATACTGATGGGCTTACATTCCCAAACCTAGTGAGAACAAAACAGGAAAAAAGATATCATTCCCTGAGTGAATTTTATGGTGAAGAATTTCAGGCAGTCAAACACTGATAATCTGATAAAACAGTCTGTTTCCTAATGTGTTTTATCTCTTAGTGCTGATAATTCCACCCAATACTCCGTCAATTTGTGCCCATAAGTGACATGCCTTGTAGCTCCTAAAGTTCTGACTTCTTTTTCCAAATTAAATATGTCTCCAGTTTCATATTCTTCAAAAAATATAGGTTTTTTCTATTCAAGTAAACAGGTGATAGATAGATGGATAGACAGACAGAGAGGTAGATAGATACATAGATAGATGATAGATAGAGCATTAATAAAAAACAAACTAATAAAAATCCAGATTTTAATGGGGGTGATCATCAAAAATTTTTAGAACCTTAAGCAGAAACCATTTTAATTTTTTTTTGAAAATAAGAGACACATGTCAATCAATAAGACAATTATATTATTATCTTTCTCTCAAGTATACTGCCTTAATGATAGAGTAGCCATAGTGAACTCATATATTTTCCGGTCTTCTGTCCAGTTATGACCATATTTTGACAAGCTGCTTGTGTGTCTTTCACATATATTATACATACATACATATGTATATATATATGTACATATGTATATGTAATATTATTATATATATAATGATATAAGTAAAGTAATAGCGTATGTAGTCATCTAATTCAGAATTCAATTGTTGTTTCTGCTTGTTTGTTTTTGTCCTTTTGAGTATCTGGCAGCTTGGTGCTCTATGACATTTCCATTTTAGGCTACTCCATGCCAGTGTTAGTCATGCCAATGGTTTTAGCTTTTATGAGTCACTGTTTGTCAAAGTTGCCTGTTACCACCGTCCAAATATAAAAAAGCCGCGTTTTCATGTATGAACCTTAATGTTTGCAGATGCAATATACTGATTGGCCATCATGAGTTCAAGACATGACCTTCATGTTTAGGTTTTATGAGTTAGTAAAACATGGAGTTCATGAGATCCTTCTTCTCTCAGTGTCCTCAGCATTTTTATTTACTTTTCCTTTCTTTCTCATTAGATCTCCATCTAATGGAGACATCTACGTATCCCCATTTTACAGGTGAGTACATTGAGGCTTAAAGATGTTATATGAAGCACCCATGATAACACAGCAAGTAAGTGACAGAGTCAGGATTTGATCCCAGGGGATCTGGCTCCAGATTCTGAATTCTCAATCTCTGTCTCTTTTATTCCACTGTACAGTGATGGCCTCCATCTCTGCCAAAATATCCTAATGGGCCTTTGAGATTTCTGCACCTTCATTGCCTCTGTAGTGTTGTTTCTCATGAACAGCTGTGCCATACTTTTTCAGTCTTTATATAAAGTAAGCTTGAAGAGTGAGATGAAATGACATAAAACAAACAAACAAACAAAAATACCTGAAACAAACAGAAGTTCAGGAGAAAGACTCAGAAGCATCATGGCATGGTCATAACCAACCTCACTGTCTAATTGTCATGCTATTATTGACAAGTATTTTGAAGAAGGGCAAGGAAGATTGAGGAAATCAAAGTGTAGGTTACATTTTTGACACTTTCATATTCTCTGTCTCCTTTTTCCCCATAGCAAGTCTTCCTGGCTTTTTCCTCCTTGCAGTTCACATAGACATTGGAACCAAAGGTAAATGGTTGGGCTGGACCCTGCAGACAGCTGCTACCAGGGAATCATCTCAAAACCTGGAATAGTAGTGTGTAGGCATGTCCTGAGACCCACCCCAGTGATGAATTCAGAGCAACGTTCAGCTCACTGGTTTCATTGACCCAGGAACACAGCACCTGTAAAAAAGAAAGGAGTGAGGAGACTTCTTAATTAGGCAACTTCTCAGACACTAGAGAAAAATCTACTTTCATCCAGGTTTTTTTTTTCTTGAATGGTAGAGATATTTCAATGCTACTTTTAATTTATAAATGTTACTACCTCATAAACTCAGGGATAAAGCAGCCAAGACATCAGAAAGGAGTTTTGAATAATCATTTGGATTAAAATAGTGATTCATGAGCTCCAATATGACAAACTGAAGAAAAAGAAATTAAATATAGGTTAGCAAATACAACACAATGGTTGATATTTTCAGTCGAGAAACGAAAAGTAATAGTTTTGGGGAGGGAGCGAAGAGAGTTAATGATGCATGCTCCAAAATGATACACTATAGTTCTCACTAGACAACTTCATTCTAACTTGAATACAAGACTGTCTAAAATCTCATGGCCATCTTCAAGAGTTGCATCAATAACACAATTAAAACTGCTCACTGGAATTTATGTACTTGCTCTGTGATTTGTAAGTATGGGTCCTAAAAGTTCTAGGAGGAAAGGGAAGATGGGAACACAAAAAGAAGAAAAGATTATTTCGCCAATTTTCAGTATGAGACAGAATTTGATCTGAAAAATAAAATTTTCAGTAAGTCTTAGCTGTAATGTCTCAGTATAAAACAAAACAAAAATAACAAAAATTAAGCATATTAAAATACAAGTCTTTTAGAGCTTTCTAGTATAAACATTATTTCATAGTAAGTATTTTGACAATTAATTATAATATGTTAATTTTAAATAAATCTCAGTGTCAGAATTTTTTGAAAGTAATTATTTGCCAAGAACGCATTTCATTTTTTTAGCCTGAAGTACTTGGGAGGACAAAAAGAACCAGGATTGCCCTATTGTGTTCCTTGATATAACCTTTCAAATTTAGTCTCTTTGCTATGTGTTATTTCTATAACATACGTACTTTACTCAATGCAAAATAATTATTTTAATACGTTGTCTTTTTCAGTAGTATACCTGAGAAGCATCCCTACTGGTGAAAAGTTTGATGATGGTGTTATGAAAGATGACCAAAAATTCTGAAGCAGACTTAAAAATACATTGAAAGGAGCAATGATAAGATAAAATAGTGTCAAAAGCTTATTATAGTGAACAAAATACTAAATACACAAGGATAATAGAGAGCATTTCAAGAGGAATAGCCATTAAATATCCCAGTATTACAGTATGCTAAGTAAAGAATAGAGTACCTATTATTATAAACATTTTCCACATCCAGGATCCAAATCAACATCGACAACTGAACATGATCAGTATCAGTTTGAGTTTTGTCACAGTTAACAAGCCAAATTGATGCAGATCAAAACACCTTTTTCATGTCGGGAATAGAGCTTGGTTGTCAAAAAAGCATAGTGATGAGTGACCGTGGGGAAACATCCCGGCAATAATCAATCGTCAATCAGTCATGGAAAGTGCTTATTCTGCTCTTGTACGAGCCTCTTCATTACTGGCTGTGCACTGATCTCAGGAGACAGAAGATAAAGGTTCCTTTCAATGAATAAAGCAATAGTTCTTGCTCAGAGAGAAATGGAGAGAAAAGCGACCTAGATTGGGTTTAGAAATCACGTTTGTTTTCTAATTGTTTGGGTTTTTCTTTTCCATTTAAAAAGATAGCTTTTAAAGAGGTGGCAATAGAAATAACTAAAATGGTGCTAAAATTTGCTTTCTTCAAAACGAGTAATTCATCATTTCCTTAAATAAATGTCATAAGCAGGAGATCTAAATCTGCACGGTGGAAGCTGAAAAATTGAAGTGAATATGTTCTCTTTAAATATACACATAAGAATATTTCTCTAGTGTATATATGGGGAATGGAGTGATGGTACATGGCAGCAATATCTTAAGAATATTAAAAGGTTAATCAAAATTTTAGTTTCAGGTAAAGGTTACATAGTTAAATAAAATGTGTACGATTTATAAATGTAAATGCAAAGGCAGAACACTCAAGTGACTTGAATTTACAGATGCCCTTTTTTGGGGATATTAAAATTCTGTCCTCTTGGGATCTGTACATAATAACCTTGAATCCCACCAGAAGGCCAAAAAAAAAAAAAAGGCATTTCTTCTTTTCTGCCTGTTTATTTTTGAAGCAGATGCATTCTCTATTCCTTAAGTGAGTCCACAACCGCTTTGGCACCTATCCTCAGCTACTAAGCATAACTGAATGCTTATGGTAGGAAAGATGGTAAGGGAAATAATTTTCAATGTATTTTCATAGTGGAAAACAGGTTTGCCAAAATAGTTTGACTTTATGAAAGAGGAGAACAGCTGTATTTGGTTTATAATAAATCTTTCACAAATCAGTAAAAGCAAATAGACAGCACAACTGCAACCCATAAAAGTGGAAAATATTAAACAACAGGCAGTGAAGTTGTTAAACTTTCCCACAGACACTGCAGGTTTGAAAAAAAAAAAAAAAAGAAAGTCTAGAAAATCCACACATGCGACTCACATGAAAAAGTGGACCAAATCACATCAGAAGAGGAGAAGGAATTATTGCTGATTAGAGAAAAAATCCTGTTAAGGTGACTTTTCTGGGCATCAGGATGAAGGTGTCCACGCGGCAGTTTCCTCCTCCTATTACTGAATGTTAGTGCAGAATAATTACTTGCTTGCCAAAAATGACAGGACATTGACCCTGCAGACTTATTGAATTCTCATTGCTTGCCTCCAGGCCATGTCGGGGGTTATTCAATTTTGCCTGAGGAGGACAATCTATTATGAGAGATGAGTCAAGAAGGCATCCTCCTTGATTGCCCACCAAAACCATTATCGCAGCACAGAGAGGGCAGCGGCAGGGAGTGGACAGACAAGACAACACTGATCTCGATTACCCAGGGACAAGATACAATTTACATTACTTGAAACCACAGGACAGAGGGCAATCAGCCCTGGGAATAGGGCGGCAGCCCTAGAGTGAACAGGTATTAACAGCAGAGAGGCATCTGAGCTACTTGCTTATGCTAGACATGACCTTTAGCCTGACAAGGTAGTAACTGGTTTGATCTGTAATTATGTAAATAATTTTACATTTCTAAACAGAATTGTTCTCAAAAGCTAGAAGCAGAAACCAGAATCCTAAAATATGAAAATCTATAGGTTGTATTTACTTTATCACGTCTGTCCTAGATTTTGTGTTCTAAGACAATTTCATAGCCATAGCAGTTACTGTGACCCAGGGAACTTGTTGCAACGAAAATTGCCTTCCAGTAGAGCAAACAAGAGGCTCAGTCCTAAAATGGTCACAATCCCCACAGCCTACCATCCTTCTTTTTTTTTTTTTTTTTTTAAGTTCTGGATAATGAAGGAAAGTATGGAAATATCCTTTAAGCATAAACCCCCAGCGTGCAATGTGCCAGGAGTGATGTTGTAAAATCTTGATTTGAGATTCTGCTCAATAAGTTAATTTTACGGGGCTAATGATAACATATAAAGAAATCAAATAATGCATCTCTTTAGACTTGATTGTTAGCTAAACCTTACTGGATCCCAATATCCTGTTAAACTATCCTACTCAATTGGAAAATCGTACACAACTTTTATTTCAGTCAATGAGAAATGCTTTATTACATGTTTTGGAAAATGATTTAATTGAAAAAAACAAATGCTTACATTTTGCTGTGGTTATAAGGGTCAGGGACTATGGTAGGGGTTTCTAAATATAATTATACGTTCAATTTAATGTATTGGAATAATAGTATGCTCAAAAGACCTAGTAATGGGTAGATTTTTTCTGATCTTGGGAGTTCCTGTCAGTGTGAGAGAAAATCCAATAGAAACAATGGTTCACATTTTCTAGATAATTATATAAGAATCCATGGGAAACTGCTTCAAATATGAAAAATAACCCATGTTATTTCAGAATTCTCCTGCTATGCTATTAGTATATCTGCAGAAGCTGAAAAGCAAATAACCTCTCGTTCCCCCATGAACACTGATTAATTAGGGCATGAAACCAGGGTGATTTGCGAAAAAGCTTTGCAAAACAAAAGCTTTGTGTGATTTTATGCCTGACTCCTATTCTGAATCAAGCTAGCAACTAAAGACAATTAGCGTCAACAGCTAACTTAACAATTAAAATATGTGCTAGCAAAGGTTCAGTAATAACTATCAACCCCTCTTTTCAAGTTAGAATTTCTTAAATAATCAAAATGCTTTGCTTGGGTTCAAGCCCAGCATATACAGAGATCGATATGCCCTCGATGCCATATCCAAAGAACACCTGTCATTCAGTTTAAATGGTTTATGAAATTGAAATCAAGAAAAGGAAAGAAAAAAGATACTATTGAGTTTGGCACATAGTAGGCACTGAAAAAATTATTGATTGGTTACACAAAACATAGATTTTTGGCAAACATTGGATTAAAGATTACAGTATAATAAAATGTATAGGTGGCTTTGCACTTTACAGTTGAGGAGATAAGCCCTCATGTTAAATTTGAGCTGGAATCATACTATGTAGTCTCGGGAAATTTAATTAACCTCTTTGTGCTTCAGTTTTCTCAAACACAAACTAGGAGATAATAATAGTACTTACCTCAGGTGGGTGTTGTACAGATTCATTGAGCAATACAGTCATAAGAGACATTTATCAGGCACTTGGCACAAATTATACTCTCAATAAACTTTAGCTTTTACTGTTAAGTGTAAAGCCAAAAGTTATTTAGTTAGGTGATAATAGGGCATCTACTGAAAAGCCGCCTACTCTTGTATTAAAACACATTATCACTTTTCCTGTGAACCTCTTTGTTCTTGTTAATTGCATCAATTTTATACACCCAGTTTTGAAAAGATAGGAAATCAGATCAACAAAACATATATATATATATTTTTTTGAAATAATCTATAATCTCAACACCAAGAAAGAAGCAGAGTCAGCAACATGGCATATGGTTTACCAAATAGATTTATTTGTACCTGATGTATATACAATAAAACCCTGTTGTAAACTATAAATGGGGTGTAAATTTCATTCTATAAAATATGGATAGATTTTCTTGTAGGTTAATGAAAAGACTAGGGTGAACCTGCATAGCTAGATATCTGAACACGAGAGCAAAGGATCTGGTAATCACCTACCAGTCACAGGGGCTTTATCTCAGGGTTTTATTTTACACACACGTGTGTGTGTATGTATTTGCATTTTTATGCATATGAAATCATGCTGTGATTCATGCAGCTTGGCTACGTACTTCATTTAACAATAGATTATGAGCATCATTCCATGCCCAAACTATATCACACTGATTAAAATCTTCAGCCCTGGATTCAGACAAATGTGCGTTCTATTGTTAACTTTGACAGAAGCTGTATATCATTTAGTAAGATAGTAAGTTTTACATCTGTTAAGAAAAAAAGATTTTAACCATCCCTATACATCCATTGGAATAATCCATACTAAGCACATAGTACAAATGCATGGCACTTACTAAGTAAGCTCTACAAAATAAAAAAAAGTTAGTGTTTTTTACATTTTAGCTCTATGATAATCTTAAATACCTGGTTGGTGCTCTATTTTGTAGCTAGAACATGATTTTTCAGTCTAGTCCCCAAATCTTAGTTGTTTAGAGTTTTCCTATCTTGCTTTCATCACACTCATAGAACATGCTGTCGGTGGTCCAGCATTTTACAGGTGGGAAGACAAGGCCTTTGTGTTAAGTTTGCAGGAAAGGTATATTTGAGGGATTTAGAGTCATTTTATATATGCATTTTTGTCACTTTTCAGTTTCTTTCCTTAGAAGCAGTTATTAGAAGCAAGACTTTCTGCGTCATACAGTACAGGCATAAAAAAATTAAACTCTATCATATTTGAAATTGCTCTCAGGGAGATTATAACTATTCCATTTCTACCAGTATTATATAAGATTCCCATTTCCATATTGTCCATTTTCTACATTGAGGTATAATCTATACAATGTAAATTGCAAGATCTTAACTGCACAGCTTTGTGGATTATTACATATGTAATACAGCAGTGTAACCATGATCCCAGTTAATATACAGAATACCTCCAACACACCTGGATTCCTCTTACCTCTTTCTAGTTAATACCCCCAACTCAAAGGTAAATTCTCTTCTGACTTCTAAAACTGTAAAGCTAGTTTTGTTGTGTTTGCTTCTCTTGAACTTAAAATAAATGGAATCACACAATATATTCTTTTTTGTTTATGTTATCTTTTGGTTAACACAATGTTTTGGGGATTCATCCTGCTGTGTAACAGCAGTTTCCTCTTTTTTATTGTAATGTATTATTTCACTATATAATCATACCTCTATGTGTTCATGTCTTTTCATATGTTTGAGCATTCATATTGTTCTTACTTGGGACATTATGGATAACACTTCTGTTAAGTCATGTATATCTCATTTGATGGACCTATGCTCCCATTAAAAAAAAAATCTGGGAGTGGAATTGCTTTTTCATTAGAGTGGGTCTATATTTAGCTATGGTAGATAACTAATGGTTTTTCCAAATGCTTAAAACAGTTTATACTCTTTTCAGCAAGATTTGAGAATTCTAGCTGTTCCACATCTTCATGGACAAATGATATCATCAGTCTTTTGAACTTTAGTCATTTAGATGGGTACATATATCACTGTGGTTTTAATTTGCATTTCTCTGATGAGTGACATTTTAAAATATTTAAGCACTTCGAAAATGTTTTTTAGCCATTTTGTAATCCTTTTATAAATAACTTATTCAATATTTTCCCACTTTAATTAGGTTTTCTTTTTCTTATTGACTTGTAAGAGTTTTTCACACAATGTTAAGTGCAAAGCTTTTGTCAGATATATCCATATCCAACTCTTTCGATAGATAGGTAGGTAGGTAGATAGATAGATGATAGATAGATGATAGATCTCTTTCCAGTTTGTAGCTTGCCTGTTCATTTTTAGTGATATCCTTTGATGGCAGAAGTTATTATTTTCAATGAAATAGCAAGAATATTAAAAAAATTTATAAACATATTAAAGTAATATGCAGCTCTTAGCAAGATCTGTAGATATAAAGTCAATATAGAAAAACTAATAGAATTTCTGTAAACAAAACAAATAATTTGAAATTGAATTGTAAAAGACAATACCAGTTACAAAAATCTTAAAAATGTCAAATAACTAGGAATAAATCTAAAGAAGAATGTGGAAGCTTTACACTGAAAACTAAAAAAAAGTGATTTATTTAAATCATTTAAAGATGATTTAAAGATGATTTAATAAATGGAGAAATATAACATTTTAATGGACTAGAGGATCCAATATTGTTAATGTATGATTTTTTATAATTGATCTAGATGTATTGATTTAGTGTCAATAAAATAGAAATCAAAATCACATCAAGAATTTTTGTTAAAATAGATAAGATGATTTTAAAATTATTTGGAAATAGGACTAGAATAGACAAGACAATCTTTATTTCTTAAAAAAATTTTTTAATGTTTATTTTTGAGACAGAGAGAGAGAGAGCAAGCAGGGGAGGGGAAAAGAGAGAGGGAGACACAGAAAGCGAAGCAGGCTCCAAGCTCTGAGCTGCCAGCAGAGAGCCCAACATGGGGCTCAAACCCATGAACTGTGAGTAATGACCTGAGCCAAAGTTTGGTGCTGAACCAACTGAGCCACCCAGGTGCCCCAGATAAGACAATTAAAAAAAAAGAAAAACTATAAAATTTCAGTAATAATGACAGACCCATAATAATTATGGAAGTGTGATATTGGCATAAAGGTAGATATAGACCAAAATAGTAGAACAAAGAATCTGTAGACAAGCAGGTATGTATTCTCTTGATTTATGGCAAATGCATCAACACCATTCAAAGAGAAAAGTTTTTTTTTCAATAAATTATGCTGAAGCAATAAGATATTCATAAGAAAAAAAGAAAACCTTGATCTCTTCCTAACACATACAAAAATTTAATTGGAGATTAAGGGTTTTTTCTTATGAATATCCCATTCCTAATTTAATACATAAAAATGATGTCTTGGTGATACTTCTATTTGCATTTCTTTGAATACTAATATAGTTTAACTTCTTAAACTTTCTGCTTATATATTTTTTCTTTATGATATTCCTCTGTGGAGTTTATTTTTTTGCTTATTTTTCTAAGATGTTCATTATTTTATAAGAGCACTCGAAGACTAAGAATATTAACCCTTTTAACTATATGTGTTATTAATTCATAGTTCATGGGATTTCTGTCTCTCTAAAATTAAGATTAATTTTATTTAAGCAAATTTATTAATGTGTTTCCTTTATGACTGATTTCATACATACTTAGACATCCTTCCTTTAATGCAATGGAGAAAGTATATTTTCATCCTGTGTTTTATGGTTTCTTCCTATGCATTTAAACCTTAATCCAGTTAATAATAATTTTGGTATCTTATTTTAATTATGGCTCTAACTTTATTTTTAAGCACTAGTTAGCCTGTTGTCTCAACATCACGCATTAATAAATCTTCGATGTTTTGAGATGCTGTCTTCATCAACTTCTAAAATCATTTGTATTTTTACATCTATTTCTGGAATTTATTTTTGTTTTTTTGATGTGTGTGTTTTTACCTTTGACAAGAATGCTATATAAAATACGATTTACTATTTGAAGGGGATAGAGAACTATATCTAGCATTGTCTGTAGCTTAAATCGAACGTTAATAAAACTGATAATAATGGCAATCCTTAGGTTGTGCTTGACCATAGCTTCCAAAACTGATTAGACAAATCAAATGACTGACTCACACAAGAAAGAGAATCCAAAGCTGTGCTTCTTCTAGCACAAGTTTATGGCAGCAGTGTAACCAGAGAGATAATAGGTACCATGTTAACAGTAGTCTGCAAGTAAGAAAGGTTTCCTGTAGGTCTTCTCCAGTCTTTTTAGAAGTTTATTGAAGTGTAGTTGATCTGTAGTATTATTTAGTTTCAGGTATACAGTATAGTGATTCAACATTTATATTCATTCCTAAGTGATCATCACAATAAACCGAGCTATACTCTGTCACCATACAAAGTTGTTACAGTAAGAAACATAAAAAGTACTATATATATATATAAGTACTATACATGGCTGGAACTTGCTTATACAAAGAATATAAGACAACAACAACAACAACAACATGTGCCCGATTTGTATTTTTCATACCACAGATCTTATCGTGATTCATAGAGCAAACCTAAATAGGTCATCATCATACCAATAGATACCTTCATGCCTCAAGATGAACACAGGTAACATTTTAAAAACTAGAGGTCTAAAATAAGTCATGGGAATTAAAATTAAAGATGGTTCCATACATGTAATTATAAATTTCACTTATGGTTTTAAACCCTTGGAGAGTATGAATAGGATGAAAAATTAACTTCAGTAATGTTTTCCTGAGTGGCAGAGAAAGGAGGAAATCCTTTAGCCTTGAAAGGATTTATTGTGATACTAATACAAGTACATTACATATTGGGAGGTAAATATACAGAATTCAATATTTCATGATGGATTACAGATGCTAAATACACATGGGTTCTAACAAGGCCTTGAAAATTCAATAGTGAGATGTACATAGTTTAGTAGTAGGACATGGAAATGGTATTTTAAGCCCCTTGAAACCAACAGTTGGGAGGAGAAAATCTTTGCTTTCCTCACAACATTCATCAACAAGAGAGAGAACACTGAGATAAGAGGCAGCTTTAGTCTGACAATCTAAGAACATCCCCTCATTGTCCCATTCATTTCTGTAAGTTCCTGCTTTTGATGCAATATGAGAGCATATGCTACCTTATTTAAATTTCACTTGAAACTACAACACTAGCAGGATGCCTGGGTGGCTCATTCGATTAAGCAGCGACTTCAACTCAGGTCATGGTCTCACGGATTATGAGTTTGAGCCCGGTGTTGGGCTCTGTGCCCACAGCTTAGAGCCAGGAGCCTGCTTTGGATTTCGTGTCTCCTCTCTCTGTCCCTCCCCTGCTAGCGCTCTGTCTCTCTCTCAAAAATAAATAAACATTAAAAAAAATTTTAAAATAAAAAAATAAACTGCAGCACTAGGTTTATATCACCTACAGAAAGATAACAGATAAGTATTCTAAATTATCTATAAAATATCTGCATATCTATTTCTATAAATATCTATATCTATAGATATATAGTGATGAAATATGTATAAAGTGATGAAAAAGAACAACCCTGTGGTTATATGCACATTTTTTATTATATACCTGTTTCTACTTCTTTAATTTATTTGCCTATTCATTTATATATTCAACAATCACTGTGGAGTTGTTGGTACATAAATTTGGCAAAGCCTTGGGATTATCAAATACTTTTAGATTCAGGACTACCCTGGAAGAAGTCTGTCATCTAGTATGTATTGTGACCATCAAGAACAAAACTATATGGTAACTAAGAATATGGACAGACTAGACACAAAAGAGGGAATAATCAATACCACGTAGGAAGGGAATAATTGCGAGTTATCTAGAAACCAGAAAGATCAGGACTTGCATCTTAGCTGTGCCACTAAATAGCTGTGTGACTGAGGGTGCCATCAGCTTACTCCTCTGTAAAGTATATCTTTACTGACTACTACCTCACAGAACTGTTGGACTCTATCAACAATACAAAGTCCTTAGCAAAATTATTCCATAATATAAGTGAAGGCTATTTTTATCAATTAAGGTTGTCTTCAATTTTCATTCATTTTGAAGATAATTTGACTCTGCTTATTTTACTCTGACAACCTCAAATTGCCTTTTAAATATCCAGATGAACCATTCATGCCAGGGCTCTCAGTGGCACAGCTGGCCAATCAACCATTCCATTTGGTAGTCTTACCATCTTTGTCTGTTCAACAGTTTGATTACTTATTTGACTCTATAATTTCAAATTACTTGTACTTTCTTATAAAAATGTTTAAAAAAGGAATACAATGAAGGTGACAGGAAGGCACTGGTGATAAGATGCTTAGTTCTCATAAAATGATTGCAATTTAGGCAAGTTTGGGAATTATTAAGATTGGCAGGGAAGTTGATCTTTAATCTCAAATTGAAGTTGACTCTGCAAGTATTTTTGAAATGTATCATGGACAGTAGGAAAAAACTTGTCACATTGTGAAGAGCTAAAGATGATTTAATCATGAGTGTGAGGATGTCATTTTAAAAAGAAGAGGAGGATCTATCCAGACAGAAGAATTGTGGAAAAAAGCTTAAAGTCATGTGCCATTTACATCCCATGTCAATAAAGTTGTGAAAACTTTGTAATTAGAACACAGGAGGCATAGGGGCACCTGGGTGGCTCAGTTTGTTAAGCATTCGACTTCGGCTCAGGTCATGATCTCACAGTCAACGAGTTCGAGCCCCGTGTCGGGCTCTGTGCTAACAGCTCAGAGCCTGGAGCCTGCTTCAGATTCTGTGTCTCCCCCTCTCTCTGCCCTTCCCTACTCATACTGTCTCTATGTCTCTCTCTCAAAAGTAAATAAACATTAAAAAAAAATTTAAAAAAAAAGAACACAGGAGGCATATAAGGAAGAGAATATTTGTTTAGAGAGGGAATGGGCAAGTTTATAGAAAAAAAAACTGTGTGTCAAGCTAAGGAGTTAGAATAATTAAGATACATTTGAAGAAATGATAAAATTGTACTATTTCATGGCTAGGATTTTGCGAGGAAACTTTTATATTTGTGTCTATATAGGGGATATGAATAAGGGATAGTTAGACTCACAGGAAGGAAAGTGGGAAGGAATTTTGATAAAGTCATACTTAGGAGAGTAATTTTAGAACTGTCCAGACGTGGGGGCAATCTATAATCCAGGAAGCCCTGATCCGTTTGGGATCATTATTATATATCCAAAAGCTAGTATGGTGACTGGTTCGTAATAGGCACTCAGCAAATTACAGCATGAATATAGAAAAGAGTTTAGAAATAAGTTGTTGGGGCTTATCTTTGATTAAAGCTAGAAGGGGCATCCTTCCCCCACAATTAAAACAAGAAGATGCTTTGTATGTCCATTGCCATAACTATTGTTAATAAAGACCCTTGTCTTAAAGTAAATTAAAATCCTTCATTTCAAATCTATGAGTTTAAGAAACATATTTTTTAAATGTTTAAAATATATTTCCCACTTATTTAAGGGTATATATAAGTCCTTTGCATTCAACTATTAGATATACTTTTTTTTAAAGACTACTTATCAGGCTCCACTAATGGCATACAAATTCCCAAAACTAATACTTTGGAAACTTCCACACTTTATTGCAGAACAATTCTCACGCATTCTGTGATTTGGGGCAAGTGATTAAACTTTCTTGAGTTTTACTTCTTTCTTTTCTTTGGTAGTAGTGATACTCTGCTTTCCCAAGATTAGCTTTATTAATTAGTTGATATTGGCAAAGATTAATATAGTATGTGAAGATGCAAATTATTAGTGTTTTATCTTTCTTTTCCTAATGTCACATTTTTCCAATAAGATTTGGTTTGACTAATTTTATAAAATTAAACTTCATTTTTTAGCTATCATGTATTTTAGTTCCCATTAGTTAAACACTAAGCTAAAGCTATAAAAGCATTATCTTATCTATAAAAAAAAATTCAGATAATACTCTCATTGTATAGAATGGAAAAATGAGGTATAGAGGAATCAATAATCTGTTGTTCAAGGTTACACAACTGTAAATAAAAAGATTTAAAATCTGTTCTCAAAACTAATATATTAAAGTGGCTATTATTAATATTTGATATTCTGTATCAATCATAAATATTAATGGATCTGCTGCCTCTCACAGTCTCTAGAGGTTAAAGCGTGTCTAATCAATTTAGTTTACTCCTTTTAATCAGATATCATGTAGGTAATATCCAATCACCCATTTTTTTTCATTAAATTTGTTAATGGTCTGCATACATCCCCTGCAAAACTTATTTAGTAAAATAACTCCAATAAAGTAAAGTAAATCTTGTTTAGTAAAACAAGTTAGTATCTATATGGATTCTATTATTTCCAAATCATAAAATATTTTTATTATTACCAATACCACCTCCATTAATATTTCATTGCCCTAGGCCTATCAGCTCATATGTTTGTTGAATATTACATGAATAAATATACATAAATATTATTCATTTGATATCTCAATATTTAGTGACTGTGTATTTTAGAGTCCAAAATAAGCCCTGGTCCAGAATTTTTAAGGACTAAAGGGTTGAGTTTGCTACCGCCTATGTTTTATTATGTACCTACCACAGTCTTTTATTTTCTTCTTTTGTATCTTTAAATCAGAAGACTTTTCCCAATATCACCATTATTTAATGGCACCATTATTAGATGGCCACTTTTTCCTTTTTTTCCTATTTTTTAGATATCATATACAATGCTTCTTCCTCAAGTTCAATCTCTTCTTCGTCTTCTCTGTAGGGTATATTTCACCTATCAGTTTTGACATTGCAATTAAGGAAGTGTTCTCTTTCTATTTTTATTGTACTCAACAAGTCATATTCTCCATCACTTAGAAACATTTCCAGTTAATCTTTTTAATTTCCCATTTACTTTGTAGTTACTTATAGACAATTAAGTCCAGTATGTTAATATTACTTATCACTTATCTTATATTTCATCTTAGCTTGTCGAACTCCCTATTCTCTTCATTGTGCATGTTGAGATTATTTGGGCTAAGCAAAAGATCCTCCCTTAATACCCAATTTAAAGCCAACTTAATGAGGCCTGCCAGTTCTGAACACAACAGGGAGTTTGGTATCCCATCTGGTTAAGTGGAGACTACAATAACTTCCATGATGAGGACATCTGTTTAGAAAAATCAGAGTTCCATAAATCCAAAACTCTCTTTCCTGTACCACTAACACACCCATCATTTGTGCTTTATCTTATTCTCTTCATTTGTGATACCCAGGTCTTCACGATGACTCCCTTTTTTCACTTCCCTTAACTAAATTCCTTAGAACATATAAAATAATAATAAAATCACAAAGTTGAAATCTTGTAACAAGTCCAGATTTACTCTTTTTGATCCATGGTGTTTATTTTTGTAAAATACATTTAGAAAGTGATCAATGATGATAATAGAAATGATACTTGACATTTGTACAGTGTTCACTAAGTTAAGCACTAGACACTCTATATGCATTATTTCCTTTAATCCTTGCAGTAAACTTAGGAGGAAAAGTAAATGAGCATTCTGATCGCCTCTCCAACACCCATTCTGCTCTGCATCAGTTCCGTAGCAAAAAAGCCAACTGGAAAAGATACACTGTAATACAGCAGCCACAACAACAAAAGTAAATAAAACCCACAAAAACAAAAATCCCTGCCCTCATGACGTTTACATTCCCTCATTCTCCTGAAGGCTGAGCAACTGTGCACTCAGATATATGAGACAAGAAATCTCCTCATGCTATCTAGTTAGATGTTATTGGCACAATTTTACAGTGAAAACAAATAAGGTGTATGCTTTAGTTACATAGATAGGGGAAAACAATGAATACCTTACCTAACCAAAGCAAAACAATAACAACACCTTTAACATGCCAGATATTGTAATAATAACTGAAAACACAAATAAAGTGTTTGTGCCTAAAAAAACATGCCCATGTTTTCAAGCAGAACACAGAAGCTACCAGAAAACAATAAAGACCTCTAAAGTAAGTAAAAGAAAGTAAAAATATTTATCTCATTAACCAACACACATGAATACTACTCATTAAGAATAACCTCAGTCTCTCTCTCTGACCTTATTTACCTCTATATTTCATATCATTTTAACCTCCAGAAAATTAGAATATCTTAAAAGAAAGAAATTTAAAGGATCAATTAATTATTATAGTGAAAACTGATTCTTTATAGCAACAGAAGAAAGGCAAACTCATAAAAGAAGATCTACAAAGTTAAAATAAAAAAAAGTAAATGGAGATATATAACATAGAGGCCAACAAATTACAACAAACCCTCAGGAAAATACTATATTGTAAACACATTGCATAGTTAGTGGTAGTAATAATTTCAAGTCACAAAGTAGAGTGAAAATTATGGCCAATACATTAGAAGTCAAGGAAGTATATTTCTATTAAAGTGAATTCTGTCTTTTTAAAGGATTCAGTTTATTTTTTTTTAAACTTTATAGTTTATTGTCAGATTCGTTTCCATATAACACCCAGTGCTCTTCCCCACACGTGACCTCCACCAAGACCATCACCCCCCATTACCTTTCCCCCTTCCCCTTCCCCCCTCAGTTTGTTTTCAGTATTCAAGAGTCTCTCGTGTTTTGTCTCCCTC
>CM053567.1:104190387-104247507 GCA_028646485.1 Cryptoprocta ferox
TCTTTCCATGATTTGGCTATTGTTGAAAGTGCTGCTACGAACATTGGGGTACAAGTGCCCCTATGCATCAGCACTTCTGTATCTCTTGGGTAAATCCCCAGCAGTGCTATTGCTGGGTCATAGGGGAGTTTTATTGATAGTTTTTTGAGGAACCTCCACACTGTTTTCCAGAGTGGCTGTACCAGTTTACATTCCCACTAACAGTGTAGGAGGGTAAAGGATTCAGTTTAAAAGTGTCAATTATCTGTAATCCAGTAAACTTGGCCATGCTAAATGTAAGATAGATTTATTTTTGAAACTAAAATAATCTTAATAATTTTTAAGTATTCTCTAATGGTATTATGAAACTTTGAAATCTTTACTCCACTTTCCATCCTCATTGATTTGTAAAACAAAGAGTAACCTGCCTCTCAGAAGTTTTACATCAATGCCTTTAGAAAAAAAAATTTTTTAATGAGGGGCTTGGGGCACCTTGGCTGCTCAGTCAGTTAAGTGCCTGCCTCTTGATTTCTGCTCAGGTCATGATCTCCCGGTTCGTAGGTTCAGGCCTCGTATCGGACTCTGGACTGACAGTGCAAAGCGTGCTTGGCATTTTCTCTTTCCCTCTCTGCCCCTCCCCTGCTCACGCTCTGTCTCTTTTTCTCAAAATAAATAAATAAACATGAAAAAACATTTTTAACGAGGAGGTTGGGAAAAAGAGAATATATAGGGGGACAAAAAGAAATTAAAAAGAAATGATAATTCTTTCTTTTCGTCCACATACATGTTCTTTCTTACAATCTTATCCCTTTTACTCTTTTTAGAAAGAATTAGCTCTACTCATAATTTCTAGTTTTTAACCTACATTTCCGTTATAAGCCTCTTTCATTGTGGCTTCTAACCATTTTATAAAAGACATAAAGTGTCCTCCATATTCTTTTCAGTGCTCTTCATACTTCAATAGCAGTACTCCACATGGTTGGCCATGTCCTCCTTAAATTATGCTATTCCCATGGCTTTTGGAATACAGATTTCCTTTACTATATCAAAGTAGAGCTTTCCTATGAAACCTTTTGTAAGTGGAAATGATGGAAAGGGAAGAAGCAACTATCATTAATTTATATGGAAATTTTTAATTTTTTTCTTTTAATTCTAGTATAGTTAACCTCAGTGTTATGTTAGTGTCAGGTGTACCATATAGTGATTCAACAATTCTGTATATATGGAAAAATTTTTGAACATTTCCAGACCCAAAAAACAATCTCTATTATGTTTTTCTGATACCTTAGGACACATCTCGCTAACAAATGCACAAAATAAATCTAGATAAAGCACAGATATTCACAGACACAGTTCAGAGCTGTGGTGACTTGATGCCGAGTGCAGTTCCTAGGGAAGGAGTTTGGCAGGGACACTCTCCCTGCTTGGGGTGTGTGCTGCCTCAGCAATACCTCACTGCAACACAAACGCTAAATGCTATTTTTGCTCTCCACCTTTTTTCATAAAAGCCAAGATCCTCTTTGGATTTCTTTCAGTTAGTGAAAACAGGTACTAATGTAAGTCTTTTATGAAAATAGTGTGGCCTAAGATGAGCTTTTGATAAACGGGGATACCTGTATAATTCATGTTTTTTACCTGTCTGACTATTCTTCTCCTTGCTGGACCCATCTTTCTCTACTTGTCCATTTCATGTTAAATTCTTTGAGCCTAAATTCTAACCCACCTCTACCTTTCATTCTACACTTTTTCTCCAGATGGTCTCATTCACCTATATAGAGATGATCCATAAAATTTAACTCCAGTTTAGGCATCTCCTCTATACTTCTAGCTCATAAGTTTTTCTAACTGTTTAACGTTTCTTGACGATCTCAAAAGCATCACAAATTCAACATAACCAAGACTAAATTCCTTACCTTTCTGTTACCTCATTTCTCTAATCAATGAATGACATCATGTTCCATCTTGTTATATCAGCTACAAACTATGACTCATTTCTGAGGTCTCCCTCTCCTTCAACCTCCTAAAAATCCATGAATACACTCTATCAATTTTACTTAATAAATATTTCTTGAATCCTTCCATGTCCATGTTTACCCTACCACCTTCTTAGGCCAAGATGTCCTCTTTCCTATCCTATTATAACATACTAATTTGTTTTTCTGTACTAATTTGTCTATCTGTATCTGTTTTGGTATCCTATACACCCATTCTTCACAAATAACCAGAGCAATCTATTCTAGAAGCAAATCAACTTATATCATCTTCCTGCTTAAAATTCTCCAATAATTTCCCATTGCTCATAAGCAGTCACAACTGAGAATGATCTATAAGGACTTGCATGGCCCGGATTGCTGTCCTACTCTAGTCTTATTTTGAACCGTTATCATCCTTCTTCCTGCTCCAGTCCTATTGGATTTTTGCTCATTATTTTGTACTTGCACCATGGTTTCTGTCAAGTCCTTTTATCTGTACTGTTTTCTCAGACTGGGACACTGTTTCCCCCACTCTTACTTACCTAACTCCTATTTAACCTTCATATCTCAACTCAAGTGTCCCTTTCTTAAGAAAAAGCTTCTTAGGCTTCTCTAAAAAGATTAAACCCCCATATGATATAATATCACTCTATTTTTTGAGTACTTTCCATGTTGCAATTCTACATTTGTGTGACTGTTTGATTAATGTTCCTGTCTCTAACTAGAATGTGTGCTACCTAAGAACAGAGATTGTAACTATTTTGGCTCACTATTTAATCCCAAAGCCCAATACAGTGCCTAGTGCCATTTCTATTCAGTAATCAAGGCTGAATGAATAAATGAATGACTATCTTCAATCTCCTGCTTAGTCTGAATAAGTAAATGCTTTTTTTGAGCGTCCACTAGTGCCTAATTTTCAACGCCCTCTTTCATTTCAGATATTTTAAGCTTTAATGAATCTTAAATAACTTAAGGAGCAAAATCTTGAGGAAAAAATGAATTTGTTTGGTTATATACTCTTTATATTACTTGTTCCTTTTAATCTTGACTTTGGGAATTTATATTTTCAGAAGTTTTTGCCCATGTATTATCCCATTTTAAACAAATACTTTTAATGCATACATGGTATCTCTTATTAAGTGACTTAACTATGATACAACTATATTGTGGTAGGTATGGATCTAAAATGCTAGTTTTCGACATCCAATTCCATTCTGTTTCCTTCAAATGAGCAGCTATGAATTACCCCACTAACAGAGAGAACGTATCACAAGAATTGCAGGTATATCTTATAAAATATTATGTAGATCTACTTATGGAAAACATGAAGACACGGATTTTTCTACTAAATTTAGTTCAGGCATACTGTGCCCCCAAATTTGACAAGGTACTCTTGGCTTCATGAGAAGTTGTGCTGAGTCTTTATGTCTGGTCCTATCACTTCCTATTCCAGTACTCCTATAGGTCTTTCTTTGCTTTTTAAGCAGAAGAGAAAAATGGAAAATGCTAGCTTAGTGTATGGCTTCTGAAATATTGCTGATTTTGTGCTTATGCCAACTTCATTTATATGATTTCTTAGAGAAAAGATGTCCAAGAGAAAAGTGGTCCAAACTCACTGATTAATATATGAACACAGATACTCTTAGTTAAAATGGTAATTACTTTTGCTGGAAATATTAAAATATAGTGCATGTTATATTATTTTAATAAACTATATTTTTCAAAACAGAATTAACTTTTGTAAATGTTATTATTATTAAAATCACACTGGTCCTGTATAATCTGCATACCAGTCTGCAATTTTCAGAGCTCTCTTTAGTATGTTCATTGTACTATGCTGGGGTTCACAACACTCTAAGATAGCATTAATAAGTGAAGAATATTTACCCTTGACAGGATATAGACCTGGATTATCATGGACTTTGAGACTGTTATTATACTTATTACCCACTGGTCCTAAATAATATTGGGAATAGAATCAATGTTTAGAGTAATACATGCAGAATATCCAAACTTGTGTCTATCCCTTTATTTCTTTTTTTTTTCCCTCAGCCATTAGTCATACTTCTGTTCCTATACTTGCTTTTCTCCACCTTTGTTTTTAATATGTCAGCATCTGCTTTTTACTTCATAGTCACTAAAGAACAAAACTAAATGTTTCTAGGGGAAACTAAACACATTTTGTGTGTTTTCCATTAATAATACTAATTTTTATAATGACACTGTTATATAGACAAATTTCAGGCATCTAGGAAATTCAGTCCCAATGACATCAGTCAAATGAGATACTACTGTGATGTATGTTTATTCTTACAACACATATTATCGAACAGTGTTTCATAAACACTTTCATTCATTACCTTTGGGACAGCGTACAAATTCTATATCTAACTTGTTATTCTATATCTAACAATATTTTTCTTGTGAAATATTGTAAAATATATTCCAAATATAAACGTTCATGTATTCACTGTCTCCTACTTCTTCAACCTCTATTCCTTGAGGATAATTGATTATCAATAAACAAGGTTCTTTTCTTTTATGGAACTTACTGAATTCTATTTGGTTAAACTGTGAGACATTAGGGGGCCCTTTAAGAAAGGACAGGATTTCAAAGGATGGAAAGTGGCAGATAAACATTTTTCATGATGAAACCAAGGCCCAAAGAAATAAACTGCTGGCAGTGTTTCTCAAATAATATGGCTAGAATGCAGAGTACAACAAAAATTTTATTATTTAAATGACTTCTCAGTATATCATATAAATTGTTTTTGTTTCTTCTTTGTTTTTATTAATAGGTTTAATGAGGCATAATTGACATTTAATGAAATTTACTTGTTTTAAGTGAAATATAGTTTATTTCAAATAAATAAAATAGCATCGGAATATAGATCCAGATGAAGCTAATGGGAAATTTTCTGCTTTTTAAGAAAATCAATAAAGTGAGTAGTTTGGATTTAAAGTAGTATAATACCAGCCATGAAAGACAGCATGCCCACTATTATCAACACCATCATCCTACCATTTTTTTGTATAATTTATATGTGACAAATGAACTCTAAAATTGGTTTCCTTTAGATTTTGAGACTAGAAGTAAAAGCCAATCAATGAGTCACTCATTTGAAGCTCATGTTGGATAAAGGTGTGAGAGTTTTTCAATAACCAAAGTTCTAGGAGTTGAAAACTTGCAGAAATATAAGAAGAAAAAGAAGTTGATATACTAAACTCACAAGTGAGCAGGCTGATTTTATTTTTCTTTTAATTTTTTCAATGGGGGGCAGGGCAGGCTGATTATAAAATGTGAGACTCGTCAGTGACATCCTTGCCTTTTGCCAGGTGATATTCTTCCCGAAGCTACAACTCCCGAATCGCTGGCAGCATAGTGAGAAATTGGATTCTGTATCATTTAAGTTTGCTTTTCCCAGGGTCCAAAAACATTCTCATTTGCCAAAATGGAGATAATCTCCTCAAAAGTGAATATTCAGGAAACTTCAATTACATGAATCTCATTTATATCCAAATCCCTATCATAAGAATTTTGGTCATATATTCTAAATGAGAAACCCTTTGGCACATCTAATCCCAGTGTTTATCCTAATAAATTCCCTGTCACCCCATTCTTTTACTCGAGGCTTTGCTGCTAGTTCTACATCATTCCCTATGTCCATTTTTAAGCCAATACAGGAATACGGGTGCCTTACTTTTGCAAGTGCACACACATTTGCATCTACTTGTGCCTTATAAAGGCCCTAAATCATTGGTTCTCAAATTTGGCTGCACACTGCAAGCACCTGCAGAACTTCAGGCACAACTGGGTCCGGGGCCTCTGACTTAATAGCAGGGCAGGTTTTGATAGCTCTCCTGGCGATTCTAACTTTTTTTAATGTTTATTTATTTATGAGAGAGAGAGAGAGAGAGAGAGAGCATGAGCAGGGGAGGGGCAGAGAGAGACACACACACAGAATCTGAAGCAGGCTCCAGGCTCTGAGCTGTCAGCACAGAGCCCGACGCGGGGCTTGAACTCATGAACCATGAGATCATGCCCTGAGCTGAAGTTGGTTGCTAAACCAGTTGAGCCACCCATGTGCCCCCTGGTGATTCTGATAAGCAGCAAAGTTTGAGAACCACTGCCCTCAACTACTTCTGAGAGAAAAAGGTGGATGGACCATGTTAATGCTCTTTTACTGGTACTAAGAACTAATTCTGCCTCAAATGAATGCAACACTGAAGGCGTGAAGGAATATATATTCTTAGTCTGAATATGAGAGACAAGAGCTTCCTGAAGCAACATGAGTCTTTGCCAACCTCTAAGTCTTTGCCAGAGGGACTGATACACTTTCCATTTCAAAATGTTTCTTCCTTGACCTTTTGCTGTCAACCAGATGCTTCATTATTTCGTATATTATGAGTTTTACAGAATCAGATGAGTGCTATTTGCATTGGCCTCCATCACTTTCTGGTTAGGGGCAGATTAAAATCCCTATACTACCTTTAGGAGAATTTCTCTATTGGCACCAGCTATATTCAGGAGACCTTTTAAAAGTAAACAAGAAAACCCTTCCTAATATAATTCTCCATGGAGATTATTTCAGAGGATGGGCTTTGCGGTTGATTGCACTCACATTACTATTTAAAATAAATGCACAAGAGAAAAAAGGCACAATGTAAAAAATATTAAGGTAAAGGTTAAATATAATATTAAAATAAAAATTTGAGTTTTGGAAATCATTTATTTTGAATTATTGAACAATTTTTTAAAAGATCAACTAAAAAATACTTTTTAGCTTTTGAATTCTAAGTTTTCCCGAACCATCTTTTTTTTTCTCCTGCCAACGGAATTCTCTGAGGCAAATTGAGTGAAATATTTCGCTGGAGGGGATACTTACTTTCAAGAAGCATTCCTCTGCATCATGAAATATATTGAGGGAAGAAAAAAATATCAAAGACAATGCTATAATTTGTGGCAGGCAAGAAACAATTAAGATTAATATGGTCATGGGATCTCTTAATTTTCCTATAGCCTAAGTCATGACTTAAAAATCAGTTAATTATTCAAATATTAAAACATGCACCCACCTAGTTTTCACTTCTTTCATTTAAATGTTCATTGTTTTTCCCTTTGATGGCATGTCAAGGGAAGAGAATGCCCTTTCCTACTTATCTCAGACATCTGCTGCTAAGGAACCTTCTGTTAATTATCCTGACATATCTAACCTGTGAGGATTTTTTTTTTTCTTTAGGAGCTAGAGACTAAAAAGTAAAAAGAAAATAAAAGAGGAACGACATTTAAAACATTCCATAACTGAATGATATATTTAAGTCATTTTCACATTATTAACTTGCTTACATTCGTAGTCTATTTAACAATTTAAGGTCTAAATATTCAGAACATGCTTCATAAGCAATTGTGAGGCAAGAGAGATATAGCAAATGAATGAATGCTCTTTTTGAATTTGAGGCTCTCAGTCAAATAGATTGTGTGTGGGTTTTTTTGTTGTTGTTGCTATAGTTAGTACCTTATGCCCTTAATAGTGTCTTGCATTGTTACTGTTAAGGAGGTCCTTGCCTGAAGGAAAAGAGAATATTTATTCCTATGAGATTTTCTAAGATATTGTGTGGATTGTAGATGGCATAGTTTTACATTTATTGAAAGTGTCTTTCCTCTTGGGTCTTAGGAAAATGTGCCTAAAGCTATTATCGCATCTATCGACTCTGTGGGATTTCATGGACGCGGTTCTTTGTCCCAAGTGGTTCAAAAATGACCTTTATGAGCCAAAGTTCAAGCTGAGTGAAGGTTCTAAGATGGAGATTAGAGACCTGTCAGTTGTCTGAAAGGATAAAAGTGTAAAATCATATGTGACGCTCGGTTCAGTCACATCAAACACTAAGAAATGTTTACTGAATGAACTACACCATCTCTAATCATACTTTTCCCTTAAGTATCCACGTTAGCATGGGTCCCGAACGCCGAGAGAGGTTGCAAACGAAGAGCTCCTAATAAGTATGCACCAATTACAGCAGGCATGCGCTTGCACCTTAATTTCTTACAGCGATTATTTTTACTGTTCAAAGGAATCTGACTTGTTGTTAGAAACTCTCCATCTCATTCCTCCGCTTCTTTTAATTAACTTTTCAAAATTAAGAGAGAAAAATCTGAGTCATCAGAAAACTCTAGTAAATATGGTGGCAAGAGCAAAGGCAGAACGCAGGTTTACCAGAGCAAGATACGGAAAATTTCTTAACCGTGGTGCTTTGAAAGAAGCAGTGCCCTTTGCGCACAGTTCTGTGTATCTCATAGTAGTAAAAAGAGGGGCGTAAGTGACAGACGCAAAGTGGGCGACCGTGGAAGTACGACTTGCAATTTCTGGAGGTCAGATACCATTCTGCTGCTGCAGACACCACTCCTGGTGAAAATGAATTAAAGTGGAGTGGAAATCCTCGGTAGCAAAACACCCCTTCTCCCTCCACACCCCCCGCGGGGCTGCCATGGTCTTTTAATTTGCCATATCTTGGCTGTAGTTGTTTCATTCTCTGAACAGCTGAACACATATTGCATGCCTCATTGATGCATCATTTGGAAAAACTTAGCACTTATCATCTTGTTATATTAATAAGATTAATTAATAAATGCAATATAGGCATTTAGCTACCTGAGACTTACTTATCTGTTGGAAAAACAATAAATTATACTACGGAACTATTTGCAATAATAATCTAACTGCTGCAAAGACAATACTAACAGAAAAAAAATGTTAAACACATAAAGCTGGACCCTGAAAATCCTATTATTTAAACAGCTGCATATTTTTATTAGCTACTCAAAAGTAGTTTTACTATAGTATTGTAAACATTGTGTTCGGAGGTCCAAATATTTTAATGCATTGTTCTCCCCATGAAATAGCTGTCAGAGTATAATTGGATTCAGTATTGTCTTAAAGCACATGTGTTTTCTTTAACATTTATCTTTAAAAAGATTCCTACCTTATTATTAGTTCCTTTTTTTTTAATGCTTACACAGAGAGCTGATTTCCCTAAGTTATAATTTAAATAACTCTTGGTCTTCACTAATTCCAAATTGTGTAACATCATAAAATAATCTAATTAAAAAAAGCAAAGGCCTCTACTTTACATAATGTATTCAACAACCAACAACTAAAAACTCCTGTGATTTTTTTTTTTTATCTGGAAGGGAATTATATAGACAAGAGCTTAATTAAAGTTGATCTCTCTCTGTTTTATATCTTTACAGATAGAGACTTGGAAGAATAATGCTTAAAATTTCTAAAACTTACATATCAATCTCCATCACCTCAAAATAGTTCTATTTTTTATATGGAAGAAAGTGTACTTAAAATTATCTTTTGTTATCCAAAACTAAATCATGAATACCATTTAAATGATATTTAGAATGCTTAAACTATTTAGAGCATCTTTGTCTTTCCTATCAAAGTGTAAATTTGTGACTTTGTTTTCCTCTCTTTCAGAAAGTTCATGGATTTAAATAAAATATGGACTCTTCTCCTACCTAAGAGTCAAAGAATTATTATCAAAAATAAATTTTAAAAAATATGTAATAGTTACAAAATGATTTCTGTTTATCAAACTATAAATTTACAACTTTGGTTATTAAAGTTATTACATTATGTTATTACAAAACCTTATAGCCTAAAGATCAGTGGAAAATCCCTTCCTACTCTGGCAGCAGAAGAGAAATAGTGACCATTCTGAAATATGCCCAGAACTTTCTGTATTAACAAGGCCTGCCTTTAAGGTAAACTATTTTACCAGAGCCTAACCAATTCAAGTTTTACCAAAGCCCAACTGACTTGGAGAAGGAAGATACTCAACTCCTATCCCCTTTAGCCTTCAATGTGGAAGAAGAGATATACTCAGCTCAGGCTCACTGAAACACTGAGACCTAACTATAGGACCATAGAGAATGTTTCCCCTGTCCCATACCTTACCACCACATCAGTAGAGCTCCTGTGTAATCCCAAGGATTACAGCTAAAAGAACTGCAAATCTCAGTCCCCAAGGAATCTCTAGGGAAACCCAACGACAACAGGGGAGACAAAAACAAGGACACTTGAGGAAATTCTAGCCTGTGACTCCACAACTACAGCAGTGAACACAATCTACTGCTAGCCATATTCCCATAAATCTTACACCAAAGTCCTATCTACCTCAGTTCCTTTTTACTGATACACCATGTCCAACTTTCAATAAAGTCATGCTAAAAGGCAAAGACATAGCTTGAAGAAACAAAGCAAGTATCAGAACTAGATTCAGGTATGGCAGAGATTTTAGAAATATCAGACAGGAAATTTAAAATAATTTGATGCTAAGAGCACTGATGGAAAAACTAAACACCAACAACAGATGGGAAATGTAAGCAGAAGATGGAAACTCTAAGTAAGAACCAAAAGGAAATGCGAGATATCAAAATCACTATTATAAAAATAAAGAATGCCTTAATGAGTTTCATTAGTAGACTGGACATAGCTACAGGGAAAGTCAACGAGTTTGAAGAAATATCAATAGAAGTTTCCCAAAGTGAAAACAAAAAGAAATAATGTAATATTTTATATTACATAAAGAATATAATATTCTATATTATATATAGAATATACAAGAACTATTTAACAGTTACAAAGATGTAACATACACCTAACGGGGAGAAGTAGAAAGAATCAGAAGAAATATTTGAGGTAATATTGACTGAGAATTTTCCAAAATTAATGACAGATCCAGATATCTCAGAAAATACCAAACAGGATAAATACCAAAATATCTATCCCTAGGCAAATCATTTAAACTGCCAAAAATCAGGGGTGCCTGGGTGGCTCAGTCTGTTGAGCGTCTGGCTTTGGCTCAGGGCATGATCTCACGGTTCGTGGGTTCGAGCCCCGCGTTGGGCTCTGCGCTGACAGCTAGCTCAGAGCCTGGAGCCTGCTTCGGATTCTGGGTTTCCCTCTCTCTCTGACCCTCCCTTGCTCAGGCTGTCTCTCTCTCTCTCAAAAATAAATAAAACATTAGAAAAAATTTTAAAAAAGTAAACTGCAAAAAAATCAAAGATAAGGAGAAAGTCTTGGAATAAGCTGAGGTGGGGGTTGAGGGATATTACTTATAAAGGAAAAAGAATAAGACTTATATTAGGACATTATTTTAGAAACCATGCAAGCACAACAGAAGTAAAGCAAAATATTTAAAATGCAGATAGGAAAAAAAGTCTACCAGCCAGGAATTATGCACTCAGTGAAACTGTCTTTCAAAAGTACAGGAGAAATAAAGACTTCCTCAAAAACAAAAATTTAGGAAATTTATCACCAGAAGACCTGCCTTGTAAGAAGTGTTTCAAGAAGTTCTTCTAAGAGAAAGAAGATAATATAGGTCAGAAACTTGAATCTACATAAGGGAGAGTGTTAGAGAAAGAATCGTTGCTTTAAAAAGTAAAACAGGCAAAAGATTTAAATAGGCATATCACCAAAGAAATATCCAAATGGTCAATAAACGTAAGAAAAGGTCAACAAAGATGTAAAATGAAACAGTAATGAGATAGAGCTACATAACCCCACACCCAGCCACCTATTGAAGACAGAAATTATCAAGTGGTGGTAAGGAGTGTGGAGCAACTGTAATTCTGAATACCTGCTGAAGAAATGCAAACTGCTATACCCACTAGGGAAAACCATTTGACAGCATCTATAAAAACTGACCACATCTGCTACGCTCTAGGACCCTATAATTCTTTTCTGAAGAATATACCCAACAGAAATGCAAACAGAAGTTCACCACAAGACCTGTTAAAGAATCTTTATAGCAACACTGTTTGCACTATCGAAGATCTAGAAATTATGCCAATAACCATCAACAATTAAATAGCCAAATTAATTGTGGTAGAGTCACACAATACATATTATGAAGCAATGAGAAGGTACTTTACATGACAGAATAATAAAAATGAATTTCAAATGTAATGCCGAGCAAAAAATAAGCCAGATACAAGAGAGTGTATACCTAATGATTCTCCTATGTTGAGTTCAAAAACAAGTAAAACTGTATATGGTATTTGAAATAAGGATAGCAGTCTTTTTTGAGTAAGGATAGTGGCTGGAAAGGGTATGACTGTGGCTTTTGAGATGTCGGTCAAGTTCTGAATGTTTTCCAAATAATATAAATTCTCTAATTTGTGCACTTATGTGAACTTGTGTGTGTGTGTGTGTGTGTGTGTGAGAGAGAGAGAGAGAGAGAGAGAGAGGGAGAGAAAAGAAAGTTGTAAATGTTTAATTTTTAAAAATAGAGACCTTGGGGCACCTGTCCGTATGGCTCAGTCAGTTGAGCATCCGACTTCGGCTCAGGTCATGATCTCGCAGTTGGTGAGTTTGAGCCCCACATCGGGCTTGCTGCTGTCAGCCTGTCAGCACAGAGCCTGAGTCAGCTCTTTTGTCCCTCTCTTTTTGGCTCTCCCTCACTTGTGCTGTCTCAAAATATGAATAAACATTAAACAAATTAAAAATAGAGATTTTTAAATAGACAGTGGCTTTCAAACAATTACCTGGAGAACTCTTTTTTTTTTAAATAAAACTTAGAATGGACACATTAATATATTTATATCTATCTATCTAATACAATACAGTATATAAATTACATGGAAGCAGATAAATTCTGGATGAAATCAGAATGCTTTAAACATTTAAAAGGGCTTAAGCATTCACCCATATCTGCATACTTTTACCCCATCCCTTTACCCTAATCCTACCCTTTTCCAGCCCTAAGGTTCTTTACTGTTTTTTTATTGTTTTATTGGTTTTTTTAATTTGTTTGTTTGAGAAGAGAGAGAGAGAGAGAGAGAGAGAGAGAGAGAGATAAAGGGAGATAGAGAGAATCCTAAATAGGCATAGGACTCAATCCCAGGACCCTGGGATCATGACCTGAGCTGAACTCAGGAGTCAAACACTCAACTGACTGAGCCACCCGGGCATCCTCAGTCCTACAGTTCTTAAGAGAACTCTAGGGATTTTGGAGAAAGCAGCTGAAGAACTACTGGCCTATAGAAAAAGAGAAGTGATCGCCAAACCTATTTGATTATTTGTATCCTCAAGGGAGCTGGTTCAGACACATAGGACTCATTCCAAGTCTACTAATCAGAATGTCTGGGATCTCAGTAGAGGCTTGGGCATCTATATCTCTGATGCACAGACCTGATCAGTTTTATGCCAAGGCAAGATTGGAAAGTGCTGCTCACCATAGAGCAGTGGTTCTCAAATTTTAAAGGCAAAATCATTGGTGTACTTCTTTTAAAAGCTAATTGTAGAATTCCATCTTAGAAAATCTAATTCACTACCTTGGGGTGGAGTACAGGAATCTTATTAACATTTTCTTACTTTCAGAAACATGCCTTAGAAACTGCAATTACAGAGTTCAAAGGCATGATAGGGATTACTTTTGGGGGGATAGTGACTGCAAGGGAGGCTAAGGAAGTTTCTGGGTGCTGGTGATATTTTGTTTCTTGATCTGTATGCTGGTGACAAGGAAGCTCAGATCCTGAGAGGTGAAGGTACCAGATAAGGTTATAAAGCCATGGTAGAACTGAGACTGGAGCTCAAGTCCCCTGACTCATAGTTCGAGGCTCCTTGCACATCACCCCTCTCTGTGGCCCAGTCATTTTTATCCTTTGATCAGAGACCGCACACATGCCACACATTCTCCAATTTTACTTCATTGGGAACCCCTTACAAAAACAAATTTCACATTACTTCTTCAGACACACCAAACTAAATGGAGACGTGTAACAGACATAGTAACACTTTGGACAATTAGGAAATCTATCACTTTCAGAAGCACTCTATGGATTATCCATTTTCCCTTCTCTTCTGATATTGCTGTCATAAACAGAGTGACTTCTGTGTGGTGTCTTACTTTCTGTGTTATAAGAAAAGAATAAACAGGTTAGAAATTCATTAAGACTCAAGTCAAACATGAAGTGCATATTATTTATTTTTATTTTTTAAATTTTATTTTTCATTTATTTATTTTTGAGAGTGAGAGAGAGACAGAGCATGGGGGAGAGGCAGAGGAGAAGGAGACACAGAATCTGAAGCAGGCTCCAGGCTATGAGCTGTCAGCACAAAGCTCGACACGAGACTCGAACCCAGGAGCTGTGAGATCACGACCGGAGCAGAAGTCAGACACTCAATTGACGGAGCCACCCAGGTGCCCCTATTTATTCTTTTAAGACAAAAAATCCAGAAAAGAAAATTCTCCATCAACTCCAATGGGGGACTTTTAGGCCCACTGCAACTAATCATGCAGTTTATACCTACTAAAATGATGGGCAAACATTTTTGTTACATTGGAATTCTGCTACATCAGATAATTAAGTCATCTTTACTAAAAAATTCTTTAAAAAATATTTTACCCAGGTATAGGGAGTAATAGCAGTGAAAATATGCAATCAAAACCAATATGACAAAAGAAGGAAAATACCAAATGTTGGTGGAATGTGGAGGAAATGGAACTCTCATGCATTGCAGGCGGGAATATAAATTGGTAGAAGCACTTTGTAAAACTCTACAGTTAGTTTTAAACATATGTTCACCTTCTGGTACACAATTACTGCTTTAGAAATCTACCCGATGGAAATGCATATATGCAAAAATACACGAATAAGATATTCATCATGACACTATTCATAATACACCCAATCTGGAAACCATCCAAATGTCCACCAGTAGTAAAATGGATAAATATGCTGTCCTAAAGTTACATTAAGGCATACTATCAGCAATGAGAATGAGTAACAAAAACTGTACACAATAAATTGGCTGAAACTTGTAAAAAGTGACCGTAAGAAACCTGCCATGAAAGAATACATACATTATGCCTCCATTTACATTAAACGCAAGAATAGTCAAAACGAACTTACAGTGTTCAAAGGCATGATAGATATTACCTTTGGGGGAATAGAGACTGCAGGGGGCTAAGGAGGCTTCTATGTGCTGGTGATGTTTTGTTTCTTTTTTAAAATTTTTATTTATTTTTAATTTTTTAATGTTTATTTATTTTACAGAGAGAGAGAGCAGAAGCAGGGGAGAGGCAGAGAGAGAGGAAAACACTGAATCTGAAGCAGGCTCCAGGCTCTGAGCTGTCAGCACAGAACCCGATGCAGGGCTCAAACTCATGAAGCACAAGATCATGACATGAGCCAAAGTCACCAAAGTTGGACACTTAACCAACTGAGCCACCCAGGCACCTTTGATGTTTTGTTTCTCAATCTGAGTGCTGGTTACAAGGGCATTCAGTTGTGAAAATTCAAGGTGTTGTGTATTTATGAGTTAGGCCTTCTTAGGTATGTATATCACATTTGGATAAGTAACTTTAAGTAGGCAAATGATATGCATATACTGTCTGTTACAGGCAAAAGCTTATGAATATGTTACTGAGATACCTAGTTCTATGCAATTAAGGCTAATATGGGCCTTGATTCTGTCTGAAGCCTGTCTTGTTTCTGGCTGATCAGTTGGGGTATACATCCATCTTTATAATTACAGAATTAGGATCAGATAGACTGGTGTAAATCCCTGTTGCATCTCTTAGATTTGTGATCCTGAGGAAGTTAAGATATTTAAACCTTAGTTCCCTCATGTGTAAAGTGAGGACAATACCACCAAACCTGTAGCATTATTGAGAAAGTTGATTGAAATTATTAAAGTATTTAGTATATGTCTGGCATGTATAGGTGTTCAAAACTATAGGCAATTTGACAAGGAGATATAATGGAAGTATTTCTGTTTACTTGCCAATCTCTGCCCTGGATCAATACATTTACCTCAATCAGACACCTCTTACTTGAGGAAAGACTCTGGGCCAGGTGTGTTTTTCCTTGCATTGTCTCCTTCTTGATGATCCCATTCTGATATTCAATATTCTGACTTCCAAGCAGTTCTCGACCCTTATGTATTTGTGCACTAATGTGGAAAAACTCAGTGGGTTTTGTCTCTGAGGTTTTTTGCCTTTTCACTTTATTCTCTTTGCATTTACATGTTCTCTTTACATTTTTACACTTAAAAAATGTTTAGAGTGCTAATTTTTTGCTTGGAACCCTTACTAATGAAATTACTGTTCCCTGGGACTCAACCACCCTCTTCCTGGTGGTGGTGTCTTACCTAATGCTTCATAAACAAGCAATTGCCACTGAAGAGAAAGAGCCTGAATTGCCCACCATGTGGAGCCACCCCTTACTCCAGAGTCTCGGCTGCATATTTGTTTAACCTCCTTCGCCTCAAATACTGTGTGCATTTCTGCTGTCACCTAAATAACCTTTCCTATTTTTTTTTCATTTTTCATTGGTATTTTCAAAGTGCTTTTCAAACATTCACTGCCAGACCTCCCAGCAGCCAATAAACCAGGTCAATGTTATTAGCCCCATTTTACAGATGAGGTTAAGAGAGTTCCCAGAGGTCACAAGTGGGTCAGTGGGAAAGAAGCTAACAATTGCCATTTTCTTGGATCCACAGTTTTATTCATACAGGTTCTGAGGCTACCAGGAGAATGTTGTTCACTGCTCTATAGACGAAAACAAAACAAAACAAAAAGCAGAATGGCTGAGGTTAAAACTTGAACCTTTTCCTGAACGCTTTTTGTTATAATGGCATTTGAAGTATTAAGTTTCTAAGCCAACTCTTATTTTTATGATGTTCCACTACATGCAATTTTACAACCAAAATACCTACTGATGTATCTGCCTATCCATCAGCTGTCTATCTACTCTCTCCCTCTCTTTTAAATTATGGAATACACATTCAATATCACCTCAAAATTCCTAAGAGCAGGTTATAGGAAATTCTTTCTAGCTCTAGAGACAGCACAAGTCATGAAGACTACTTGTTCTGAGCCACTAGGAGATTTTACTAACTGTCTGTGAAAGCAAGGGAGAGATGGGTGGAAAAATCGCTCAGCTTTCTCCATCCTCCCATCCTCCTGGAGGTGGCAGTTTCAAAGGGCATCTCTCACTCCTCTTTCTATCCCAATATGAAGGTCACTGGGGGGACCAGAGTTACAGGGAATGCCATTACTCTTTGACCAGGCATAGGGAGACTAGTGCTTGCTGTTGCTACTTTTTTCTAAACTACTAGTTACGTGTTTCCATTAGCAGTGTGCCTCTTTAAAGATGCTCAGTTGAACACGGCAATGTCAAGCATTGACGATTGAGTGAAAGATGATGAACACAAACGACAAGTAATCTATTATAACCAAGAACTTACTTGAAGCTGCTTTGGATAACCACAAGAATAATAAATATTTCAAAATCTCTGTCTGAATTTTTACCCTCCAAATGTGCAAGTTAATTAATTCATTAATTAAATGTGAGGTAATGATGTAATAATCTGATGACAAAGCTCTGGAAAACGCAGCATGCAATGTAATAGTAGATTATATTTCTATATAATATAAGATAAAGAGAGTATATATGTGGGGGGCAGGTAGGTGATAGAAAGAGAAAAAGGAAGAAGGTATTGTCATTTATCCAAAAGAAACAATTTAAATTATTTCGAGTTACTATCAAATGTGAAGCAACGGGAATATAAGACTCCTTAAGAAACAAGATTTAAAGTGGATTTCTATGTATGAAGGTAGGTAATAATAACCAAATAACATGCCCACAATTTATTTGCTAAATTTTTATACAAACACAGTTGTAGACTGAGTACGATACTATGAAAGCACTCAGAAAGGAGCACACATAGACAACACAGTAATATTAATACTTATATTAACTATATACATTAGTGCCAAAGAACTAAAAATATAAATAAAATAAGTTTCTTTTCAACATATCTCCATTAGAACACCATTAGATTTCTTTTAAATGTGAAATTTAAAATTTGCGCTTCAGGGGCACCTGGGTGGCTCAGTCAATTGAGCACCGGACTTCGGCTCAGGTCAGGATCTCACAGTTCGTGGGTTCGAGGCACACATTGGGCTCTGTGCTGACAGCTCAGAGCCTGGAGCCTGTTTCCGATTCTGTGTATCCCTCTCTCTCTGACCCTCCTCTGTTCTTGATCTGTCTCTCTCTGTCTCTCAAAAATAAATAAATGTTAAAAAAATTAATAAAAAATAAAATAAATAAAATTTGCGCTTCATAAGATTGTGGGAAAGTAGTTTCTCAGCCTGTAACTTTTTTCATAAAACCTCAAATTTTGTAAGATATGTACTTAAAGGAAACTTTGTGAATATTTTTTAACTTGTAATTCAACAACAGTTGGAAGGTTTACTTTGGGCTTAATCTAGGCCAGGATAAGCCATGCTAACTCTTCCATCATATGTTTTCAGCTCTAATAAAATGACTTCTTTCTCATTCAGAAGTCTCACTGCTTATAGGGAGTCCTTTTCTATTTATACTATGATGAAAGCGATTAATTTTACCTGGGTCCTCTCACCTCAGTGAATCCCCTCAGTTTATTCATTCCCATTTATGTAGAGACACAAAATATTCTATGAATTAGTACCAATAAGCTGTTTCTCTTTGATAGCATGAATTTGGGGGGAAATCCATTTAAAACATGAAGTGATATGCAAGGAAAGCTTTAGGAAACCACTTGGGATTTTCCTCATCATTTCGTCTTTTTTTATATTAGTTTCCAGTCATGTCAAATTTGTTTTATGATTTCTACAGATTTGGGCGGGTCTTTTTATGACTTTTTTAAAAACAAAATTCTGTATCACCCTTTTTATGTAGAATTGGTCTAATCGCTGTGTATTAAAATACAGATATTCCCTAATAGGTCTTTCTTCAGGTTCCTGTTGAAAAGGACTATCATTACTAATATTATGAAGTTACATGCTGTTAAAATTAAAGTTTTACTTCCTTCTGAGATTTAAGCCCTAAAAGACTAAAATTAGTACAAAATGTGAGTTACCAGGGCATAGTCTTCAAGCACCAGGCAGTTACTCAACTGTGACAAACCAGAGATATGGATGGTAATATTTAGAATGGCCTTTCAGGAGACTGAACCGACATGGGAACTAATTGGTATGTGGACAGCAATGCATGCAACTGAAGATTCAGAATTCTGTGAAGAAATCATCTGTATTAGTTTCCTAGGGCTGCCATAACAAAACGCTATAAAATGGGTGCCTTAAAACAACAAAAACATACTGCCTTACAGTTCTGGAGACTAGAATTCCAATAGCAAGGTGTTGTCAGGGTCATGCTCCCTCTGAGAACTAGGGAAATTCTTCCTTGCCCCTTTCTAGCCTCTGGTGGTTTCCCTGCATTCTTTGACATTCTATAGCCTGTAGATCCATCACTCCAATTATTGGACTCCACATCGTGCTCTTCCCGTGTACTTTCACATCATGTTAAATGTTCCCTCGGTGTGTATCTATATCCCAATTTCCTCTTTTACAAGGACACATGCCATATCAGGGCTCACTCTAATGTCCTCCTTTTAACTTAATTACCTCTATAAAGACTCTCTTTCCAAATTAGGTCATGTTCCAAGGAACTGAGGGTTAAGATTTCCACATATCGTTTTGAAGGACAGAGGTTACCCCATAATACTCCAGGAAAGAGAACAGGCAGTCTATTCTCTCATGAGAATAGACTACCTAGAGAAGAACAACATTGAAAGGAGTGCCGGGAAAATGTGAGAATTGAGGTTTGACATGTAGTGGTAGAAGCAAGATTTTGAGAACTGAGCCAAGAGCAACAGCTTGCAGAAACATTTTGTGGAACACCTATCCCCAGAGGGGAGACAAGTTTTTAAAGACATACATTGATCAGGACACAATCCTTTCATTTCAGGGAGCAATACTATTATGGCACAATAAATGTGTCCACAAGTCCTTTGCAGCTTCTCCTGACAGGAGGTAGAGTTCATTTTCCTGATGCATGTATCTGGGTTGGGCTTATCAATTGCTTCTCAATAAGCTGCATCAGAAATAACTTTGTCTGAGTTCCAGAGCCCAAATCTCAAGAGGCCTTGAAACATTTACCTTCTTTTTCTTGAAAATTGCCCTGAAACTGCCATGGGAGGAAGTCATTCTAGCTTACTAGAGGATGAACAGCGATATGGAGAAGAACTGAGGCATCTTATGTGATAGAAACAACTGCCAAACTGAGTGAAGCCATCTTGAACCTTTCTATACAAGCAGCCTGCAACAAAATGCAATCACATGAGGAAGTGCAAGAGAAACTAGCAGAGAGCCCTCTCAGTAACCCACAGATTCAGGAGAAATAATACATCTTTATTATTTAAATTACTATATTTTGGTACAATTTATTACACAGCAATAGTTAACTGATACAGAAATTTTTACTGAAAGTGGGGTGCTCTATAAGTGAGTGAACTGGAATTTATATTTTTAATGTTTATTTATTTTTGAGAGAGAGAGAAAGAGAGAGGGAGAGAGAGAGGAAGGGACAAAGGGAGAGGATCCGAAGCAGGTTCTGCACTGACAGCAGAGAGCCTGATGCAGGGCTTGAACTCATGAACCCTGAGATCATGACCTGAGCTGAAGTCAGAGGCTTAACCAATTGAGCCACCCAGGAAGCCCAACTAACTGGAATTTAAATAAAAACTTAAAATTTATTTTTAAAAAAGAAAGTGGGGGTGTCACACTAATAGATCCTTAAATATGTGCCATTGGTTTGTGGGTAACAGTAGCAGTTGGAAAGATGGAAAAAAATCTGTGGAGGTGAGAAAATGGAGAAAGAGTGACTTGTGTTACGTAGTATAATACATTTGAAAAAAATGTCACCTGTGGTAATTTAGAAGACAGGAAATATACCTAATAGGTTTCTGGTTCATTTCTTCATTTCATGAGACTGTATGTCTTTACACATAAGGTTAAAGTGCCAATTGGCTTGTCTTAGCTGTATAGGGTAAGATACAAGAAGAGAGAGATGAGCTAAAGGAAAAATTGTTCAGTGTGAAAAAAACACAATTAAGGAAAATACAGAAGGCTCAGGACTTGTTGAGTCTGAAAATAAAAGTCTCTCAGTTCCCACTTCCCCAGCTGGTAAAAATTCTCAAAGTAAAATAATGCTTGGGATCAAATATCAAATCAAGGATGTGTCAAGAGCTGAGCTGCCAGAATATCAATTAAGACAACAAGCCAAAATTAACGTAACAGTCAAGACTTCTATCCCGTACTATGAGTAGCATAAACAAGAGTCCAAATAAACAGAATAAAGTGTCAGAAACCTCAATATTTCAATTTTCCAATATTGTCCCATGGAGTGGTGCTGGCTGAGGGTCAGGTGGATCAGGGAGACGTAAGGGATCATCTCACTGCCCAGGGAACCTGGAGTAAAGGGTCTTGCTATTTATGAACCCGAGGGCGAAAGTGTAAAAGTACTGAGCACTGACTTAGAATGGAGAAAATTATTTTCAAGATACTTCTCCCACTCTACAAGAAGGTTTCTGCAGAGATACCTGTGGAAGGACTTAGCTGAAGTTCCTGATAAAGAGGCTTCCAAACAATGGCATCTGGGCTAAGATGCAGATATATGGAGAATGTGAGCAGCCAGGGGTCCTAGGTCCTTCCTTGACTGCAGCTCCCTTCAGAGCCTGCAGTGTGCTCACTGTGCCCCAAGGAAAATGTTGGGGGGGCATCTTTATTCTGTGGGGGATGCCAAAAACGGTCCGTAATTGCCTGCAGTCAGGCCTACAAGATTGCACATAGGTTTTAGGCCTTTAGGCAGATTCCATGGGGTGAGGCTGTTTACTCTTTTTTATAACTTTTGTAAAATTTCAAGTGGTACCTGGTAGGCCCTCTCAGTGATAAGAATTGTAAGGACATTGTCACACTGAGCTCAAAGCAGAGTCAGGCCTCTCTCAAAAAGAATTATGGATGTGGCTGTTAGAACTCGTAATGGCACCCCATCAGATCTATAGAAAATCCACAAAGTTTTAAAATAATGGTATTGAAAAATACTCAGAGCTTGGATTAAATGGGATAGAAAAAGATAAGAAAACTCTAGGCCCCCAACATTCTTTGGGAAGGAAGCAGTCAGAAAGCCACTCAGCTGCTAATGCAAATGTTTCTTGTCTAAAAGGAAAGATACCTCAGAGAATGGAGCCAAGTTCCACTCCCTGGAACAGAAAAACAAGCCCACTCAAGGACTAATCCTCAGTTTGGGAGTGTCCCAGAGCCCAAGCCTAAAGAGAACTTGCAACCTCACCTTCTCCTTTTTGGGCCACTGTCTTGAGACTGTCTTAAATAATTGACAAGTATCTTTCATACCCTTACCTTGAGAAGTGTGCACTACCTTTATTATAATTTTGAGGAAACTGGAATGTTAAATAATTGATGAATTATATCAATAGCAAATGGTGAGGATAAGATTCAAGCACAAGTCTTTCTGGATCAAACTTCATAAGTGAAGCTTTTATATATGGTGTCTTACTAAGCTTTTATTCTTATCATGCCAGGCATCCTTGGAATTAATTGCAAAAGTGAATTCCTTCTTATAATGTTGCTATTTTGAAAAATTGATAAAACATCTCCAAGTTTGTACCTAACTCTTGAGGAAATTTTCCTAATCACGATTGTGTAAAAGCACTTTGTATCTACTAACTCATTTAATCCTTACATTAAACTTGTAAATAGGAACAATATCTCTATTTTACAAATAAGGAACTTAGGCACAGAGAAGGTGAACAAATTTCCAAAGCCACATAGCAAGAAAGTGACTCTTTTCCTGTGATTCACTATTCTATATTGCCTTCTCAAATGCCACTTTGATAATATCATTTCCAACTGAAGAAGAAGAAGAAGAAGCAGAAGAAGAAGAAGCAGAAGAAGCAGAAGCAGAAGAAGAAGAAGAAGAAGAAGAAGAAGAAGAAGAAGAAGAAGAAGAAGAAATCACTCTGAAAATTGGATTAGCATTTCCAGAAGTAAAACAATGCTTAATTAATGAAATATTATTTTTAAAAAAGTTGTTAGAAATCTTTCAAAAGAAGGCTGGGAGGTTTCTATCACCATACCTTGCTTATGAAGGGAGTAGAGGTATGGGTGTACTATTAAGTCCAGAAGAAAACATTAGGAGATGACTTCCCCAGTTCTGATGGTAGTCAGCAACTGCTCAAGGAATACAATGAGAAAGCAGACAATGAATTAACCCATGTGTAATTGAAAGTGCTCCTGCATGGGAGAAAATTATTCACCCTAAGTCTATAAAGAATCCAATTAAAGAATCATTCTGATCTAATCTTTGCCATCAAATAAATACACTACAATTTTCACCCTATTTTATGATTTACTGGTTCATCTTTTTAAATGTGATTTTATATATTTTGTTAAACTCTTTAAAGTCTTTTTTGAAACAAGGAGGAAAATAAACAAAATATAAGCATAGATAGGTAGATGGATAGATGGATAAAGAGATAGAAAGATAGAGAGATAGATCTCAGCTAGCTGTATAAATACTCTTTTTTCAGATTAAAAGGAAAAATAAAACAAAGGGATAACTTGGAGTAAATGTATAAGACATAAATGGAAGAAAAAATATCAGTAGGGTTATAAAATCAAGCCAGGAGTGAGACCCTTAAAAAAATCCATACCATAAAGACTTGCTACTGGTGGGCTGCAAATCTGGCCTTAAGCTTCCTAACAGTCAGTGGGAAAACAGAATCCTGATCAGTTACACAGTTTACAAGGTATATAAGATAAAATCAGAACAGTTGTTAGGAGAAGCAAAATTATTGCTGTTACTAATATCCGACAGAAAATTTTCCCCATGGTCCTCATAAAACCAGTACCATGTAATATACTGGCTTATATCCTCAACTGTGCTTTTAGAGTAGACACAAAGACAAGTTTTGTAGTGCTGTTGGCATCACTCTAAAACAACCATTTAGCAAAGGCAATTCTATAAAGTCAACAATACAATACCATCCAAGTATGCAGCTATCCTCTGATTTGAACAAATCCAGGGGCAGCTTTTAAAGTGTATGGAATAATGGATGTATTTTAACTTTTAAGCAAGCCTTTATATATATTGTTTCTGTCTGAAGTTCTTTTGATAGATATTGAGAAGAAAGGAATTTGAAATTACTTTTTGGCAAGCAGTGAGAATTCAGATTATCTGCACTCAAGGTCAAATGTGGACCTAGTCATTTTAACCAAAGATTGTTCTGGTAGAGAAGATTTTCCGTCTCTTACCAAAAAGTTGGGGGTGCAGGGAAAAACCTATACCTGAATTAAAGACCAATTCTTCTGTACTCAAAGATTAACTGATGGAGAACCTATAACCTGTTCTAAAATTCTCGGAAAGTCTTTTTAATACGTAGACAACTGACACCATGAAATACTAGCCTGGACATTTGTTTTAGCATATATAATGATGCTTAACTTCCAGGTAATCCCAATAAAGCACCTAGATGATGATTAATTTGAGCTCTTCTAATAAATCTGAAATTCTACTAAGTATAGTAAGTCCTAGTTCTGGAAGGAAACTTAAAGAACACTTAAGCGAATATGGACTTTAACAAATAATAAACTTGCATTCAAAAGAGTAAAATCGCTTTCTCAAGATTATATATACCTGAAAAGTAACAAATCAAGAGGGAAAACCCAGGTCTTTCTTTACACCATTCATTGACTGCTCTGTCTGTGGACAAGTCCTTGTCGAACCTTAACAATTCCAAGGAAATCCTTTGATCTCTTCCTCCGGTCACATCTATTCCATTACCATGAAAACTAGTCTTCAAGGAGAGAAACTTAGTACTTTAATTCACATTTTTGTCTTCGCTTTCTTTCCTAGTCGGCATGTCATTTCACCTTAAGTTATTTTCACAGCTTACTTTTTCACCACCTGGAGTAAACAGATCTTTGCAATCACAATATTGCTGTGAGTTTAATTACATGAAGAAATGTGATTATCTGATAAAATACTTCATTTGGTTAACAGAAGGAAAATAATTTTCTCTGACTTTCAGCCAACAGCAGATTACAATGACACACCAAGTCAAGATGTGCAAGACAACAACTATTTGATAAACTGCTGTATTGTTAGCACTTAAATCTGTGAGGGCTGCCAAGTTCAAGCCCCTGTGTCTTGCACTATGTCTTTCTGCAGTCCTCTGGGCCCCTTGGAACCAAGAGCTACCATTTTGCGGTCACTGTCACTTCACATATTCAGTCTCTAAAGCTGTTTGTTGTTTCATTCTGCTCTATGTCTCCCCTAGGAACACCTTCATTTTAATATAAATAGAGTGTTTCATCACACGATGGCACAGATCATGGAAGGTATGACTCTCAATATTACTGGACACGCTGCATACAGATCTATTCCAAAAGGGGTCTAAAAAAGCAAAAATTTTACAAAGAACAAATTTAATAAAAGGGCATCAATATTATTTATCTAAATAAAATGCAAGCCATATGTCTGTAACCGTCAAGAGTAAAAACTGAAGGTGAGGCTGTAACATTTTGTATTTGTGGCTATTGCCAGGGAGCAGCTAGCTATGTGACAGATCCTATAGCTCTTATCCATATCTTAAAAACTCAGATTACCTTCATTGCCTTACCTGGAATTAGGGTCACTTTTGAATCCCTAATAATTGTTTAATATGTCAGTGCTTCTTTGGATTTCAGACAGTTAAAAATATTTTATAGAGATGTCTTGAGACATAACAAAATTAAGTGTAATCCTGGCTTGTCTCACCCATCTTGATTTTGAGGGGGTGGGGTAGAAGCCATCATAAATTAAAGTGACTAGAGCAGTTTTTTCTTCTACGCCTGGCCTTCATAAGACTTGCCAGGGGTCTCAGGAGCCTTCCTATAGCTTCTGACAGTCTCTTGGGCTAGTGTCTTTCATTGTTATTCCCTCTCTGCCTCCTAGTGGCCTGGCCCCGTTTCAGGCCCAACATCCAGCGGTCACTGAGGCAATGCTACCACCAGCACCCTGTAAGAATGACCTCTGCTCCCCACTGTCACTGATCCTCTCTCCCCTCTCGCATCATTCAGGAAGATGATTCTCTCCCTGACATTGATTGAAATATTTCTTAGAATCCCCCAACATAAACGGGAGGCCTTATTTTCATTTGTAGTACACCTTCCCCCCAAGCAACAAACAATCATTTTCTCCTACAGAGCAAAGGTGTAGCCGAAGATAGACGTAAACAAACAAAAGAATATAGCCGTAAACATTTAGGAAGACAAGACCATCATAAAGGATCCCGTTACAAAAATCCTGACTCAGCTCCCTGGAAGGTATTCCAGGGAAGTATCTTAACTGTTTTCAATCATAGAAGCACCTTGAGATCTACCTGAAGCCTTTCTCCTATCCTTACCACAAGTTGGGTATCCTATATTTTATTTTGTTTTTTGGGTAGAAAATATCAAATTGACTTTAAGTCCCCATATCCTTCTCTCTACGTCTCTCAGTTGGAGTGCTAGTGGTGTGATAATATGACCAAAGTTTCCCAAGTTTGGTATACATTCTAGACTTTCTCTAGAGGTAATAACATTGTAGATTTATCTCTCAAACTAAATTAGGTTTGGATTTTTAAAAATTTAATATCTCTATCCAAAACATTTATAATTTAATAGTATGATTCCCATCTCCCAACACACATATACATACACTTAAAAGTGATTTGTTTGAGTTATTGATTTTTAAATGGTGTTGCTCATTTTGAAATAAAAGATAAAAAATATTTTTTCTCTTTCCATTCTATCTACCATCACATTTTAAAACATAGGAAAAAATATAAAGTGTATTCTATATCCTTGTTTACTTTACTTTAAGTCAGTAGAAAAGTTTAAGGAGAAAGTAATATGAAGTCCGGTTTTCTTTTGTTTTGTTTTGTTTAAAGAGATATTTAAAAAGTCCAAAGTGATAGATCAAATGACAGGGGCAATGGTTATTATCTACTGAATGCTGATACTATTCCCAAATTATTTTATTTATTCATAACCTGAATCCTTCTGAAGAAACTTTGTGTCATGCTAGCTTTGGGCCACATACCTGGGCATTGGAGGAGCAGTATGCAGATTCTATAAATTGATAGCTTATGTTTTTTCTACTACATTCCACTCACTGCCACGAATGAAGAAATGAATCAAAACTTATTCTCCTTAAACAATTTTTTAAAGTTGACAAAATTAAAAGTAAAGCCTAGCAGAGACTATGGCCAATTGTTTACTCCATATTATTTATTTTATAAACTACCACTTCTTTTTCTTCAGAAATAGATGCTTTTTCTCCAACTCCCTTTGAGGTTTCTGCTTTAAAATAGTTCTTTATCTTTCTACCCATCTTACAACATTCTTGTAAAGATTTTATTTCAAATCATTTGTGGTATATTGGAAAACATAGCCACAATATTTTTTAGCTCCTCTGGGCTGGGCTGTTCCTTGCTTTGAACAATAAAATGTGGTAGAATTGAGAATTCTCAAGCCTTGGCCTCAGAGTTCTTCAATCATGAGACCACATGCAGAGAGACCCAGACAAGAGGCAGCATCAAGGCTTCAGATATACAGGGGGTCCATTTTAGATGTTCCACCTACAGATGAGCTACCAAACGCTTGCTGTCACATGACTGACTGTAGATAAAACCAACAGAAGAATTTTTCAGTTGAGTCCAACCAATCTGTAGAACTATGAGTTGTAATAAACCACTGTTATTTTAAATCACCAGGCTTTACAGTAGTTGTGTGTGTTTTTAATTTTTTTAATGTTTATTTATTTTTGAGAGAGAGAGAGACAGAGCACAAACAGGGGAGGGGCCAAGAGAGAGAGATTCAAAGAATCTGAAGCAGGCTCCAGGCTCTGAGCTGTCAGCCAAGAGCCTGACGTGGAGCTTAAACTCGCGAACTGCGAGATCATGATTTGAGCCAAAGTCAGACTCTCAACTGATTGAGCCACCCAGGTGCCCCTGTGTGTGTTTTAGTGTAGCAGAATTAACTGATGTAACATTAAAGAAAAGAACTTTTGGTATATAGTAAGCACTCAATAAATATAAGTTCCGATCTTTTAATTATTTTCTGTTTCTGTACAACTAAATAGTAATGACTTATTGATTTAAAACAACATAACTGGTCTGTAGAATACTATCAAAAGGACTCAGTAAATATACCTGGCATCTAAATAGACTAAAGGGTTATAACAGTAAATCTTTATTTATGAGATGTGATTTTATAATGTGAACATATCCAGAATGTTCAATTTATGACAATCCAACCATAGGGAATAGAAAATAAAAGTGTGTTTGATGAGAAAAAATAATTAAAGAGCTGATGTTTTCAGAGAGTTATAGCAATTTTGTTGGACAAATTCGAAGTTCACACATGAAAATATGTGATTTGGGCAAATAAGAAATGCAAACAGTGAGATATTATAGCCAAGAGAAATCTGAGATTTTTTTTTGGTGGGGATGGGCAGATGTGAAAATATATGCAGTCTATTTCCTTCAAACCACTTTCTAAAAGTGGTTCCTGGCAAGAAGAGGGGTAGGAATGAAGAAACAAAATAGGAAAACAGGAAAGAAGGAAGGCAGGACGAATGAAAGAGCCAGAGGTATTCTGTTGCACACTCACATACGATTAAAAAATGCTGCATTTGGTACCAACCCTCTTCTTAGAAATTCTTAACTAAGACACGAAATCCAGAGAAGTCTTTTACTAGAACAACCTGTTTAGTTTTATGAAAGTCACAACCTTTCAAATTTAGTTTAGAATTCAACTTTTAAAAAAATGTTACAACTTAACCTTCTTTAGTTTGCACTTCTGGGCAGTATTTTCCAACAAACTGACAAATTTTCAGGAAACCATTAGTAGTTTGTGAAACCAATATAGTAGACATGACCTTCATTTGAAAAGCATAAAATAAAATGGGTTGAAAGGAAGAGAATATAACAGATCAGAGCATAATACATACATAAAAGCGACATTTTGTTTCATGAAAATTTTCTTTCTGTATTTCTATGGATCAAGATAAAAAATTAATTATATTTCCAATTTTTAAATAAATGAAACTTAAAAAGTCATCAGGTGATGCCACAAATATATTTTTCAAGGAAATAACATCCCTTACTATGTATTAATGACTGAAAAATTTTAAGTCTATATGATTAATAATTAAATTTTTGAATATATAGCACCATTATTTCAATAATAAAAGTAAGTTAGATGATAATTTGATTAAAAATTTTAAGTATCATACTATAAACTTAATTTTTAACTAATAATTTCAACTTAACAACCTGAATGTTGAATGTTAACAATGTGATAAGCATTTGAATCTTACTTTTTTAAAAACTTATAACTTTGTTCAACGTGACTTACTTTATTACCTTTATTAATAAATCTAATATTATTAAGATATTCATAAGAAATATTATTTATTTATTATCTATTATTTAGTTATTATGCATTTATTTATCATCTAGTGCTTTGTTTAGGATATGCGAGGTATAATCCTAGACAATTCATATCCACTATTTAATTTAATAGTCAATAGTCCTAAGTGATTAAAATTATTAATAGCCCCATTTTACTTCTTGAGGAAACTAAAGCTGAAATGTTGAAATAATATCCCCAAGATCACTACCAGGAAGGAGCAAGGATGAAATTCAAACCTAGATATTTGCCAATAGACACTAATATGGATACTAAATTCTCCTCATAGGAATTAAATACATCATCCTTTCAAAGATATCATTATAATTAAGCAAAACTAAGACTCAAAACCATTATGAAGAGCACTGAGAATTTGCTGGCTTTTGTGTCCGATCCTATTATTCAGACAGATCACTTTCCATTGAATACTTGATCTTGAGACCCCAAAGAGACCTTCCTATTAGTCTACTGTTTTAAGAAGGAAGCTTCTTTTTTATCAGGTCAGAAACATTCCTGAACAGTCCCACTGCTCCTCCCTCGAAACTTATCTTTATCTATTCTCTCACCTATGCCCTCAGCACCACAAGAGCAGAGTGGGTGAGATAGATGGTCAAGAGTTTGTGGGGAGAGAGCATTGTGAGGGGAAGTGTTACCTAAGGTCCCTGAGACGTATCACCAGCAAGAAGAAGTATTGTGAAAATCAACATGAAGTCCAACATGAGGTGAAAGTCCAAAGAGAACTGCAGAGTTAGTCATGGAATCTCTAATTAGAAAATTCAGGGCACCTGGGTGGCTCAGTCGGTTAAGCATCCAACTTCCGCTCAGTTCATAATCTCACGGTTTGTGAGTTCAGGTCCTGCTTTGGGCTCTGAGCTGAGAGCACAGAGCCTGGAGCCTGCTCCTGATTCTGTGTCTCCCCCTCTCTCTGACCCTCCCTGTCTGTCTGTCTCTCTCTCTCTCTCTCTCTCTCTCTCTCTCTAAGAATAAATAAACATTGAAAATTTAAAAAAAAGAAAATTTTAAAAGAGTAAATTCAAAATGGGGCATCAAATGTGGCAAGACATAAAAGGGGATTTGACCCATTTGGTAGAGCACGAGACTCTTGTTGGGGTTGTAAGTTTTAGCCTGGTGCTGGGTGTAGACATTACTTACAAATAAAACCTTAAAGGAAAAAAAGAAAGAAGTAGAAATGCTCTGACACATATGAAAGGAGGTTCAACCTCATTAATAATAATAAATTCAGATTAAAACTACTACATTTTTTATGAGATTCTCAGACATGGCTCACTACATTTCTAGAAGGAGTGTGAAATGGCATAAACAAACAAAACCAATCTCTTGGAGGTTAACTGGGAAATATTCACCAAAATAACAATTGCATTTACTCTTTGATTAGCTATCTCACATATATAAATGTATGGACAGATACACTTACACATGAGAAAACAATATATGTATAAGTTATCCATTAAAGCATTAAAATTACTTCTTATGGTTAATGAATGGAAATACTTTAAGTAGAGTTAATATAGAAACCTGGTTAAATAAATCATTATGCATCTATTTTTAAAAAAGCCACTCTATAAAAAGTGTGATGGAAAGATAACTAGGACATATTATTTTTAAAGGAAAAAGTAATACTTTTAAATGGAAATCAAACATTCTACCAAGAGCAGGATATTCTTTTTCACCAAATGTTTTATCCAGAAACGAAAACACTGATGTATGATCTATTGATTATGCAACTAGATTTGACTTTATCTTTTATCCTGGCAGCTGAAGGTATTCAAACATTTCAAGCTTAAGAGAATTATTGATGTCCAATTAGAGGTATATTTATTTTAAGCATTTGACTAATAAACTCAATAGTAACACTTGTATGTTCTAAATTCTTTCATATTCTTTTTTTTTTAAGTTTATGTATTTACTTTGAGAGAGAGCAGGGAAAGACAGAAAGAGAGTGAGAGAGAGAATCATGAGATCATGACCTGAGCCTAAATCAAGAGTCAGATGCTTAATTGACTGAACCACTCAGGCACCCCAAATTCTTTCGTGTTTCTGATGTGGCATGAATTGGATTGGCAGATGAGAATATCTTCTTATATATTCTTGTCACCAAGACCCCCCTCAGACAAATTTCTGGAGCAGTCTATAACTCATAATAACTTGAATATAAATGTGTCATGGGGTGCTTGGGTGGCTCAGTCGGTTGAGCGTCCGGCTTCAGCTCAAGTCATGATCTTGTGGTTCACGGGTTCGAGCCCCGCGTCAGGCTCTGTGCTGACAGCTAGCTCAGAGCCTGGAGCCTATCTTTGGATTCTGTGTCTCCCTCTCTCTCTGACCTTCCCCTGCTCACACTGCGTCTCTCTCAAAAATAAATAAAAAACATTAAAAAAATAAAAAAAATTTAAATGTGTCAGCTACACTGGAAATGAAATGATTACATAAATTTTTACTTTCAGGATTTAGTAGGACCAAAGAAAGACTGTTTGACATCTGATCACATTACCAGTATTATTCTGGGTATGTGCTGCTTTCAGAATTATTTCAGCTATTCTGGGAGCCTCATCAATGCTGGAAATAAAATAAATAATAACTGTCATTCCAAATTTAGAATAAAGATTTCCAGTTACAAACCAAGTGAACAACTTACTATGTTACTTTAAGGTTTCACACTTCCAGCACGATAGGTTTCATTAACTGAAGGAAAATAGATTTGAGGCAAACCTATCATGATGTCAGTCCCCTTTGCTGTAATATTTGCCGTATATGATGAATTTGTCCCTGGAATGATAAAATCTCTATCTTTTAATTCTTCCTTACTGTATTTTGTCTTGAAAACTAAAATGAATATATCCATCTTTTTTAGGATTTATTTTGATAATAATTATAATCTTGTTCATTTCATGACACTCAGTGTTGCTGTCATTGTTGGCACAAGAAAATATCACAGACTGAGCTCAGTAATCATGACATTTTTTCAATGTCCTTCATCGAATATACTCTTCCACCTGGTATTTTAAACTTTTAGGTTAAAATGTTACATGTACATACTGATTATAAAGACTGTCCGATTCCAGTTAGAAATTTACAAAAGGCAATCACGAAACACTTATGATGAATGTCATTAACTCCAGAATAATTTTTAGATATGTTCATAAGGTTCTTTTACGTGCAGGGATGATGTGAGAACTCATTCACAAGTTTAAACTTAGCAAGAGGCATGGGGACAAAAGAAGCCTATGAAAGCACACATAGATTAATATATTCATTTTTTCTTTTTTTGCACCATTTAGAACAAATCCTTTCATCAGGATCTTAGAACAGAACATTTAATTGCTGGCCTGCCTGGGTGGCTCAGTCGGTTAAGCATCCAATTTCAGCTCAGCTCATGATCTCACAATTCGTGGGTTTGATCCCCGCGATGGGCTCTGCACTGGCAGCTCCGGGCCTGGAACCTGCTTCGGATTCTGTGTCTCCCTCTCTCACTGCCCCTCCCCCACTCACACCCTGTCTCTCTCTCTCTCTCAAAAATAAATAAACATTAATTTACAAAAAAAAAAAAAAGAACACTTAATTGCTATAACAAAACCTATGATAAACATAGAAGTTCTTGGATTTCCCACTACGCATGTGTTGCCTGATGTTAATGACTTTAGAATTGTTCAGATCTAATGAAACTTCCATTAAAATTACCTTAATCAGGCTCATTAGAATTTGTGTGACCCTAACATTTTTTAGAATTAGATGAGCAGTTTTTATAATTATAGCACAGGCATTTAGAATAGTGCCTAGTTTCAGGTAAACAGTCAAACATATTATAAAAGTAATGTTAATATATCAGAATAGGAACTTTGAATTTGGTAGGCAAGGCATTGTAGAGGCTATTCAGAAGAGTCTGAAACTAAGAAACTAGAAAGTAGGTGCATCCACTGTTATAGATTATGTGCTTGAGAACAATGCAACAACTTGTCAGAACTAAAAAGTCAGGAATTGAGAATGGTAATAAGTGATAGGTGACCAGGGCAGTCCAGAAGTGGTAATAACAATTGGTATAATAATGTGGAGGTCAAGTAAGGCAGCAGACACTCTAAGAATAGAAAATTTGCAGAATGTGTTTTTTTTTTTTATTTGAGCCATTCAATAAGCAGCACCTAACCAACCACTATGTAACAAAATGTATAGTACCTAGATTTTGGGGGTTGAAATCATATCTACAAAACTAGATAAATAAAACTACAATGATGATACACTGGCAACCCAGAGCCTGTTTTGGATTCTGTGTCTCCCTCTCTCTCTTCTCCTCCCCCAATTCACGCTAGCTCATTCTCTCTTTCTCTCTCAAAAATAAACATTAAAAAAAAAAAACTAGCAAGAAGATATCTGACACCAAAATGGTGGGCAGAAAATAGAGAGAAATATAGATATATAGATAGATTGATACATTGATATGTAGTGTCATATATGTTCCAGGAAGAATTATGAAGTACTTTGTTTATTTACTCTGTTAGCTAACAAATAGACAACCATATAATAATACAGCTATCTAAAACCTTTTTTTTTAAGTTTATTGATTTTTGAGAAAGAGAGAGAAGGAGAGAGAGAGAGAGGAGAGTGAGCAGGGGATGGGTAGAGAGAGATAATTCCAAGCAGGATTCACGCTGTCAGTGCACAGACCAAAGTGGGCTCAGTCCCACAAACCGTGAGATCATGACCTGAGCTGAAATCAAGAGCCATACGCTTAACCTACTAAGACACGTAGGCACCCCTCTAAGAGCTATTTAATACTTAAGATGCATTGGTAGTAGTTGTTATTATATTGGTATAGAAGATGCCTCTCCAGACCAAGAAGAACTGAAAGATCTGGGGTCCAAAATACACACAGAGAGGTTAACCTTGGTGAATAGCATAGACATTTTTATCACTGGTAAAGTAGACAAGGAGAAGAGGTAAGCGGTTCAATAATAATGCAAAAAAAAATAATATTATATCTCAGCATCAAAGTGGGGGAGAAAAGCATTGGAACCAGACATAGCTGGGTTCAATACTGATCCCTACAGTAACCGGTAAAATACAGGAGACCAGGAGGTTGAGGAGAAGCTTTGAATCAAGCTATCTTATAATCGGAATATTATAACAAAGATCACATCACATCATGCTTAGGTAACTTCTTTCAGAAATAGACAACTTCTTCAAAAGCTAAACACATAGTATTAAATGCATACAGAGGCAGAAAAGACCTTAAAGTCAATGAAAGCATTTACTATCAGTGACTGTTTCTAGTTGCTGTGATTAGGACCTACATCCACAGGAGTTGTACTGATAATTAGTTTCAAGCCACATTTAGTACTGTTTAGTACTAAACAGTGTGATGGGACATGGAGGCCAAAATCCAAATTCTCGACAGTCAACTGCTCCTCCAGTGACAAAATGCCTCCAGGCTGGCTCTACATAGAGAATAAATAGCAAGAAGCAGCCATCTAGAAATTGGACAGTCATAAAAAGCCAGATAATCAGCTACTTTTTCAAAACTAGTTGAGAAAACCTCAGAAGTTTGTAACTGCATGACTCAATGGACAGTGTACTAGATGGAGTGACAAAAGATCTTGCTTTTCCTGACTATCACACATTAGCTATGTGACCTTAAACAAATATCCCAACTCAATATCTAAAACAGTACCTGGAAAATGGTAGGCACTCAATAAGTGTGAGTTGGTTGAATTCCTAGGGGACAGATTTCCTGAACTTGGTAGTGAGATGTACAAATTGGATTTATGTAACCTCTAGCCAGAATTGCTCCTAAGTCCTTTACATGGCTATGCGTTGCTCAGGCATCCTAAGGCCCAGACACTATTGGTTCATGGCACTGAACCCAGATAAAGTGGAAACTGATTTCTCACAAAGGTGTTTGCCAAAGAGAACACAATGAAAACTAAGCCCAGTTTCAGCAGCTGCCACTCTACAAATATTTTTGGTTCCGTTTTATTGCTAAGCATTGAAGACTACTTCTTGCTTATTGCCCTTCTTAGGCCTACCTGCATGAGGCCAGCCTGAAATCCTTGATAGCATAATTTTAAAATATAGGGACTTATATAAGAGCATGCTCCTAGTAAAATATGAGCAAAAATTTAAGTGTTCATGTGTTTTTATTCTTCTTCACTTTATTTGGATAGTTCATGTATCAACCTGGCTTTCATTCCCTCTCCTTTGAAACCATAATATTTATTTTTGTTGAAATCATTTTCTGCTTGGTATGAAAATATACTTTAGTAAGCATTAATACTAGTTAGGGGTTCAGTTTTAATGAAATTTTAAGGCAAAAAAGTCTTAAATCCAGCATGATTCACTTCAAAAGCATAGGTCAAATATCACACTCCTCAGGGAAATCTTTTTCCCACCATTCTTTCCTTTACTCCTTAAACATTCTGACCTTCTATTAAAATTATAATATTAGGTGTCACTACACAAATAGCTCCTTTTCTGGCCTCTGTTTGGTCCTCCTTTCTTCTCTTCCTTCTTCCTTCACCTCCCATTTGTTTCTCCACCACCCTCTCTCCATCATTTCTGCCTTTCATTCTTTTTTTCAGGATTAAAGGACTGCAGCACTCCAGAACCCATCTACCTGGGGTCAAATCCAAAATCCACCATTTGGTGGATGTGTGACCTTGACCAAGTTACTTAAACTCGCTACAGCTCAGTTTCTAGATTGGTAAGTTAGTGATAATATTTAAGAGTGGAACCAACCTCGGACGCCTGGGTGGCTCAGTCAGTTGAGGGTCTGACTCTTGGTTTCAGTTCCAGTCATGATCCCAGGGATGTGAGATTGAGTCCCACAGTAGTGTGGAGACTGTTTAAGGATTCTCTTTCTCTCTCTCCCTTGGCCCCTCTCCACTGCTCATTCTCTCTCTCTCTCTAAAATAGAAAGAAAGAAAGAAGGAAAGAAAGACAAGAAAGAAAGAAAGAGAAAGAAAAGAATCAATCTCAAAAGATTGTGAAGATGCAATGAGTTAATGTATTTACACTTAAAATTATTCTTAAAGATACCAAGTTCATGATGGGTATCTAATGTTATCGCCCTTGTTATTTCACAAATGTCTCTTTGGCTCCCCTGGGCACCTTGTTCTACTTCAAGATACTACAGCGTCCCTATCTCAAGTACTCTTGGGTGTTCTTGACCTGCCTGTCACCTCTCCTGCCCCAGGTCATATTCATACATATATTTAGATGATCACGAAACCGTATTAGTGTAATCCACTTCTACCCACCCCCTCACCTAACCATACTATGCCCTGCTTGATTGGCTTATGAGAAGGGAAGGCATTCTTTACATCTGCCCTCAACGATAAACCTGCAAGGAAATAGCTGTAACTCACAGCCATGTATCTATTTGTGGCTCTGAGTCTTTATATCACCTGTGTTAAAATATCACAATATTTCAGCTGTTAATTGAAGCACTCTGGCGTCTTGAGTTATTTTTATAGTCAACTTGAGATGACATGTGATAGTTCAGATTAATGGAAGCTGTGAGTCAGAGATTCTGTCTCTAGTTATGGTTATAACTTTTAACATGTGCTAACATGTGATATCTGTGGATCATGTGACCTGTAGTTATTTCTAAAATGGGTATTTGAAACACCGAACTTTTGTCATGGTAACGCTTTATACTAAATGAAAGCAACACTTTAGTCCGATAATTTTTTTTTCTGGTACCACATGTCTTAATAAAAAGCAGTCATTCTAATGTTTTTCAGATGTCTTCAGCAAACCCAAGGGTATTTAAAATAAGCAAATACCAGGTGAAATAGGTTTACCAACCTTTACAAGATTATTTATAAAATGCTGATCATGAGTGAGAAAACAAAGAACACTGATTTGTGGGAAAGAAAGCCCATCTACTTTTAAAGTTCCTCTGATATGTAGGAAATAGATTCTTTCAAAATCTAGGAGGCATTCAAGAAACCAATGCAAAGAAAGTGCAAAGTCTCTAAGAAGGCAGCCTGGAGATCCTTTTAAGTGATGTGAGCAGTGAAGCTCTTAAAATGGGGCTAATTAGCTGTTTGATGTACTTGACAGAGAAAGATGTATGCAAGCAGAGAGAAAAGACTGCAAACACAGATATCCCTGATTGCATTATTGTCCAAAACTTTAATTAATTTCTTGAGGACTATCTTTTCCATAATTTAAAATGGTTTAAAAGATGTACAACTAACAGGTTCAAAGTGTTTCTTTAGCTAATCACTTGCACTGCAGGAGGCTGAAAATTATAGAGCACATTTTATACACTCCTCAAGCCATCCAAGAATTAGTTTTACAGCCTCTGGCTTTCATTCTTCCTCTGTTTGCGTAATGGCATTGAGAAATGTGTGACTTTACTTCGCCGATATGTCGTTCAAAGGCCAAACAGCCATCATTCTGCTCTTCGTGGCACAGAAGGGATAACCGTCTTTGGACATGAAACTGTTCTCCTGGCACATAGGTGTCGTGAGAGATAGGAATTGAATTTCTGGCCATGGCCTCAGTTAAGAAACATACTTTTCAATAGTTTAGAAGGACAGAAACAATTTGAATATCAACTGGGGACAACTTTCTGCATAAAAAATGATAACGGTAGTTTGTACATACAGTAGCAATCAAAACATAAGCATGCAGAGAGATAGGAATTTGTCTTCATTTATTTCAGTTATTCAAACACAATTACAAATTTCATTAAGTTTGTTTTCTCTTAGTGAATATTCTTTTTCATTTTTTATGAAGTTGTATAGGAATATTCAGGAAAAAGTATTTGAGATATGTGAGCATAATAACCTTAATGTCTTATTCTCTTACAAGCTTATTATGGAGCTCTTCAAATTTACTAAGTTTAGTTAGTAGTCAGGAAATTTTCCTGAAAGGGACTTTTGTTAAGGATATCCAAGATTTTTGTCAAAATCATGGATGACACAAATTCTATGAGTTTTTCAACTTCTACACAGTTTTTATGTATGAGTATCCTTAGGAAAATTCACTCATTCATTCATTACATATTTACTGAGGACATACTAGGTGTCCCAGTTACTGGTGACACAGCAGAAAAGTAAACAGACAAAACTTTGTTTATGGAGCTCTCATGTTAATTAAAGTGGGGGTTTGAATAAACAGTATAAATAAGTAATGCAAATATTATATTAGAAGGTGATATGCTCTTTAAAGGGGATGTGACATGTTGCATCACATGGGGGCTTGTGGCCTACTGGTGTCTACATGGAATGGGATGGAGAGCTTTTGAGCAAAGGAGTAACAGAATCTGACTGCATTTTAAGATTCATTGGCTGGTGTGCTGAGATTATTCTAGAGTGGACCCAGGGTGCAAATAAGCAGGCCACTTCGGGGGGTAATTACAGTGATCTGAGCAAGAGGGGATTATGGCTTGGGCCACCACTCCATTGGAGCAGGGGAGCTGTAAGCAAACAAATGGTTACAATCCACGGGGGTGTGTAAGAGCAGACATACAATGCTTTCCTTCTGCGCTTTTGATCTTACCTTTATCATCTGCTTCTGGACTGGGCTCCATCAATTATCCCAGCCGATCAATCTCTCTCCCACTCTGCTGCCTCCTCTTCCAAACAGGCTCAAGCCTCTCTCTCTCTCTCTCTCTCTCTCTCTCTCTCAAAAAAAAAAAAAATTTCCTTTAACCTTTGTAAATGTCAGAGAAGAGGTGATGTTTGAGTTGAGATTTAGGGACTGAGTAAGAGTTCAGCAGGCAGATGAAGAAGAAGAATCCGGGTGAAGGCAACCAATGCATATAGTAAGCAAGTCACAGGCTTGAAGAGGCGGGCATTTGGGGAACTATAAGTAGCTTGGCACTGCTGGAGGGGGAGAACACCTTTGATGTCCTTTGAGAGGAGGTCACCATGTGCATTGGTGTTGCTCTCAAAATTTGGTGTCCTGCTTTTACACTATAGTTGAGGGTGGCAGAGAATCGCTCCTATTGACAGAAGAGGAAGGTGCTGTCCTGAGAAACTCACTCCTCATCAAAGCAGAGGAGGATGGGAATTGACCCCTTCAGAGTCCAGGATGTGCAAATACAGCAGCATCTTCTGAGAGGGTATGTGTGTAATAGGAGTCTTTGAGAAGGAGAGGCCCAGCTAACAGGGGGAGAGTGGCTATTCACTGAGAGGGACAATTTGTGTTTAGGAGTTTATCTGTCCAGAGCACATCAGGGACAGCTGCTGGCCAGAGATGGGGGTCTCCCTCACACAAATAACCCACTAATTTTTTAAAAAATGTTTTTAATGTTTATTTAGTTTGGAGAGAGACAGAGAGACAGAGAGACAGAGCATGAGCAGGGAAGGGGCAGAGAGAGATAGGGAGACACAGCATCTGGGGCAGGCTCTGCGCTGTCAGCAGCACAGAGCCCGATGCAGGGCTTGAACTCACAAGCTATGAGATCATGACCTGGGCTAAAGTCTGACACTTAACCGACTGAGCCACCCAGGCGCCCTCCTCACTAATCCTTTTAAAAGCAGTGCTGTCAGCCAATAACACAGGTATTTCAAACATAGCTTTGGGGCCTAAATTCGAACTATAATTTTACAAAGGAGAGGCATCGGACTACTTTTAGGGGATAGCCTGGTATCCAAAGAAAGCAAATCTCCCTAATAAAAAGGCACTCTCTGAGGGTATCCTAGGCTCCACCATAAGGGGATTTTCCTGAGGCGCCACTGAGAACTGTGGAGAGCCCGTGGGAAATTCTAAAAAGAGGAGAAATGTGACTAGATTTGGATTTTAGGAAGATGACTCTGAGAACAAGCTATGAGTGGATTAGGTAGGCAAGATGCTAGTTCTGTTGAGAACAATAAGGGGGCTATTGCAATCCTTGAGACAAACATAATGGAGACTTAAAAATGTAGTGGACCAACTCCCACACATATATCAGTATAATATAAATGCTGGTCATAGGTAAGGAGACATTTGGAAATAAATTTTGGAGGAGGAAAACATAACCACGGGAAATCCTTCTAGCATCGAACCTCCTTAATAGTGAGAGGCCGAGTACATTAAAGCAGCAATTTATTTGATGGGCCATTGATAACTGGCAAGCCTGTGACAGCCTCGTGGCCCGGAGAGCACGGTTACCGTCTCAGCCTGTGACTTTAAAACCTTCACTGGGGGGAAAATTACAGTCATGCAAGCAGCAGCAGGGCATGGCCTACGGCACAAGATGCCGATAACTAAGTCCCAGGGAAAACTGATTTGTGGCTTCTGAGAACATGCGTCAGGAGCCTCTGCTATTGACTAGTTTTGGTTCATCGGGATGTAGATCTATCTTGGCTAACAAGAAAGCACTAGAGGTCTTCATTTAGCCACTGAGCTGGTCTCCAGAGACTGTGCGGCTGTCTTTACCTTCCTACCAATCAACACATCAAAAGCTGCAGAATATATTTTCACTTTCAAAAAAATGCAAACGGCAAGCGAGATAAAGTTGCCAAACTAGACCTGAAAAGGGGGTGAATGATTACAGAATAGCTCCAGATATAAAGAATAAATCATATGTGCCCAGCCGGCATTTTTTTATGTGTGTCAACAAGAAAGATAACTGAGTGTCGGTATCCACGGGACATCCACACCACATTCATTTTCAGGGAAAGGATTAAAACCATTTACACTGGATTCCTTCTTTGAATAATTGTAAGCGGCACACTTTGACAGGATTTCTTACTGAAAATAACTGGTTGGAATGAAATGATTAGAATATTCATCTTAGTAACCCTCAAATAATTACCTTGCATGGGTTTTTCGCTCAAGCCATATAGCTCAAGGCAAGAATACATTTCATTTTTCATTTAATTTCAGCAAGTGCTTCCTTTCCTGGGAGTTTGAGATTCCATTTGAAATAAATTCTGAATCTTTAAATGTTTTCTCAAATTATCAGCTCTTTTGACATTGATTCTAATATTATCAAGACCTTTCCTCCCAGATGTTTTCCAGGAAGACCTACTCAAAAAAAGGTCATCACTGTTTCCCAGCTTTCAAGGATCATTTAGTTTCAGCTCTCTTGATTTGGGATGTGTGCAGGTGCATGAAAAAGAGAGAAGGTTACCCTTTGGTAAGCTCTATTTAATTCTCTAAACTGAGTGAAAGGTCATGCTGGGGAGGTAGACTCCTTATGCATTTGAAGTAAAAGCCAGTGTTTTAGCTTTAAATTCCAGGTGGCCCAGTAAGGAATGGAATGCATGGTTTGGACAGCTTCCCTTCCAGTTACCTCTTAAGGGAGATGCCACTTTGATTTACTGGACTAACCGAAGCAGGTTCCTTCGGGGCTGTTAGCAGGACAGGAGCTGGAGTGGCATATCAGTGCATGCATTTCTAGATGCTGTCCGTTCCCTAACTGGGGGGTCCCGTCTGGGAGGGTTTCTCCTTTGGCTCCCAAACTCCCTGCTTCGGAGGTATCTCCTCAAGGCATTTCTTTCCAACCCCATGGAAAGATTAATAATATCTCAGTCTTTTATATATCTAGTACATCGCTGAACTGATGGCAAGAGGTGATTGGTGATATTGTACCGAGCACCAGATGCTCTTTCCTTGTCTCCCTAATTTAAAAAAATAAAATTAGGGGCACCAGGTGGCTCAATTGGTTAAGCATCTGACTTCCACCATCTCATGGTTTGTGAGTTCGAGCCCCACGTCGGGCTGTGTGCTGACAGCTCAGAACCTGGACCCTGCTTTGGATTCTGTGTCTCCTCTCTCTCCCCCTTCCCTGCTTGTACTCTGTCTCTCTCTCAAAAATAAATAAACGTTAAAACTTTTTTTTAAAATAAAATTAATTCAAACTTACAAACATGATCATGTGATGCAAAAGCAAACACAAATTTATGGTAGAATAAAAGTCAGGCACAGATTCAACATACACATTTCAAACCCGAGCTTTAATTCTAAAAGTTTGTCAATCCTCTTGTACATATGTTCATATTTCAGCCCAAGTGCCAGGTCTCATTTCAACACTTTTATTAAGAAAGTTCAATGTTCATCAAGTTTTCCTAGCCCATTCATTCCACAGAGGTTCCAAAAAAGCTTAAAAGAATGTCTATTTCCACATGAAGGACCAGACAACACATAAACTAAACTCGCAAGACATGCCATTTTACATACCTCTGTAACATCCGGATTAGACTACGACAGTGCCTACCTCCTGGGGCAATTCTTAAAGACCACCCAGGAAACTCAGCCGCCGCAGAATGAAGCAGCACTTTGTTGATTTAGGAATAGAGAACGTTTCAACTGTGTCTGCACTATAAAAACAACCTGATTATTTAGAGCACAATTAAAAATCTACCAGATGGAATTTGAATATTTGGCTTCTCGAGAATGGAGCTCCTTTGGAAGAACTCTTTCTCCTCCTCTGGACAAGGTGTTTGTTGCTTGTAAAGAGGGTCTTCATCCAGTTTTGTGTACATCTACAAAGGCAGCTCAAGAGCTTTGACACAGGATCCTATTTAATCCAATGCCAGACCTAAATAAAAATACAATCTCAGAGTTAAGGATAAATCTAATTGCCTAAGTAAGCACACGTAACCGATTCATTTTCAAATTTAATTAATTAAATAAAAAATACTTAAAGCTTACCAAGCTGTGTGATAGGGGTTTCTAAAGGTAGTAACATCCATATAGATGTTTTATGTGTAGCTTAGCAAGGGTCAGAGGTCAGAGGATTTGAATAGGAAGTAGACTTTTTCCTACATTTCTCTAATAGATCGTCTGGTCTGTAACTTTTGGGTATACTAATCTATGCTCTCCTTTGTTACAAACACATCACCTCCTGTACTAAATAATAGCAGGGATTAGGCTCTGTATGAGGAAGCAGGGAGCTGGTCTCTTTTAATTTGTTATCATATCAATCCAAGATTTCCTTACTGACCACCAGTACAGTCAGTAATATAAATCCCTGTTTAGCATCTACAAGAAATGGCTCCTCAGAAACTATCCTTAGATGTCAGATAACAAAATGCATGTGAAATTATAGTGCCACCCCAACACCAAGGATGCTCATGGTCAGCATTATTTCTCATTTATATGGGGACACATTTAGATGACAATGAGTCTGAAAGTTGAGGCTTCATCTTATTCATAGAGCAGAAAATATGGTGTTTTCTAAAATGCATCAACTAAATTGTAAAATGTAGCACAGTCCTTCAAGATATTTTTTATGTAAAATGTGCATCATGGTTTAGAGGCAAGAGTTTTGTTTGGAGAGGTGTTAGCTTTTGCTGTGAAGTGTCAGGAGGAGAATTTGTCTTATGTGACGCAAGAGGTTGGTGAAGACATGAATCTCTGAGTCATGGGCCAATGAGTTAGATCCTTTCTTTTTGTTTTCTTAGGTAAAAGTTGAAGATAAGACCATATTTAGTTCCTTTGTTGGCAATGTTCCAGTTACTGCTGTTTTTACCAGGCAACTTGTAGGCAATAAGAGTAAAATTATTTTGGGGCACCAAGTGGGTGGCTCAGTCAGATAAACATCTGACTCTTGACTTCGGCTCAGGTCACAGTCTCACAGTTGGTAAGTATGAGTCCCACGTCGGGCTGTAACACGGGCAGTGTGCAGCCTGCCTGAGATTCTCTCTCTCTTTCCCCCTTTCTCTCTGCCTCTTCCCAGCTTTTTCTCACTCTCTCCCAAAATATAGTAAATATTTTGAAAGAGAGAGAGACAGAGACAGAGACAGAGAGGCAGGGAGGGGGCAGAGAGAGTTGGAGAGAAAGCATTACAAGCAGGCTCCATGCTCAGCGGGGGAGTCTGGTGTGGGGCTCGATCCTACGACTCTGGGATCATGACCTGAGCCAAAATCAAGAGTTGATGCTCAGTCAACTAAGCCACCCTGGGACTCCCCAAAAAACAAACAAATACAGAGAAGGTTCAATTTCTTAGAAAAATACAGGCCCTTCTCCTGAGTCTTGTGGTAGATAGATAAAACACTGACTTGAGAATCAGTGCAAATGTGTTATAATCAGTTGTATAGTTTTAAGCAAATTAAAAATTATTTTCTGAGCCTCAGTTTCCCCAAATTAAGATGAAGGCTTAAAATAGGTCTTCTTTTAGGCCCTTTCTAGCAACACACTTGACCATCTTTATTACTTTTCTTTTTAAGAAACAAATCAAGGAAACAAACATTTTTTTTAAGAAAAACTTTCAAAACTATTATTTTGAGGGTCTTCAAAAAACAACTATTTCTGCCAGTTGCTAGTGAAAATAAGGTAGTAACCAGGAGCTAAAAAACAGCTGATAAAAGCATATCCATTTACTTTCTGTATTTTTTTTTCTCTAAAATTGTGGTAGAAGGGAAAGAATATGAACAATAGTGGGTTGACCTGATTAAAAAAAAAAAAAAAGATGAAGAAGAAAGGAAGGAAGAAAAAATCCACCATTAATCAAAATGGCCCTGACTGAAACTTCTTGATAGAAGACTTATCTCGCACCTTCTTGGTCGAAAGAATCAAAGGTCGCCAGGACAACCTTTTCCACATGTGCCGCATTCCTCCCCTGCTAAAATCCTGCCTTTCGTGCTGAATTCAAAACTCCTCAGGAAATGACCTAGGTTGTAAGAGGAAGATAGTGTTCTATTTTGCCCTCATTTCCTGCAGAAAATATTCAGATGTTCAACTAGGAAAAAATATATATAACATTCTGTCTTAAAAAAAGAAAATACGGGTTAAAGAAAACCCTATTCAATCACAAACACATTGCAGTCAGTAGCTGTGCTTCAGACTACAAATCATAGTGAAAGCCAGTTTCTATCTATCTATGTAACCCATAAAATGCCTTTTTAACTCAATATTGCTAGGAACATTCTATTCCAGATTTGCAAGGATTTCCCTATTATTTTCTACCCAAAAGATTAAGTATTAAATAATGACCAAAAAAAAAAAAAAAAGATACCGCCTTGTTTGTTAAGGAGACCTGTCTTACACTTTCCTAACATTATAGCCAGATTTCACGGTCACAGGAAAACAAAACACACATAATGGAGTGGTTATTAATTCAATAAATCCAGCAGCTCTCATGCTCTGGGCAAAAGGCAAAGTTAAAAGCAGCTGTTCATTGACGACATATGGGACATGGCCAGGGTGAGGTAGCTGCTTTAGCACATCATCCACCACTTTTAAGGCTGACTGCACTCAATTTCTTAGACAATCTACACACCATTTTCAGTTCTGTACCTCCATAATTTATCACAACAATACCTCAAGCACACAGATCGGAGGGGGAAAATGAAAGCAATTTACAGTATCAAGATGAAAGTAGCTGGGTGGATGGAGAAGACCTACTATGTAAATCATATCCACAACTTCAAGGAATGTTGACATAATATTCTGGAATTAATTTTTTCCAGCATTCCTATGTAGGTCACACAGAGGTAAATCTCGTTTCTCCTCCCTACCTCTTATATCTGGAGTTGTTTATCAATATGTTAAAGAGGAAATTGATTTTACCTCTCCCTTCTACAAGGACAATAAGAACCGTATGTATAAAACTTACCAATAACAATGAAAGGAATCAGTTGAAACATTAGCATGCAATCTTTATATATGTCTCCCAGTTAAAGGTCATGGGATAACAGCAATAAAAAAAAAGAAGAAGAAGAAGAAGGCAAAAGCACAGACAAATAAGGGATAGCAATTTATTTGAAATACTAGTCTGGATTATCGTAGACTAATCTCATCATGTTTTCCTTTAAAATATGTCCCTATATGAACCACCTCAGATTCATATAGGTATATCACATTGATGACAAATACCTTAATATAGAACATTTTAAGAAATGAAATATTTTATCATCATTTAATGTGCATTTCCCATGGGGATTGTTTTTATACGCTAATGAGAATAGTATGCTTTAGCTTCATCAAAACCTAGGCAGTTAATTATTTCAACTTTGTTCCCCTCTCTCCTTCTATCTCTTCGTCTTCTCAGGGTTGATTGAAGCAGGAAAAGAACAAGCACTTACAAGGTGGTGAGAGAGATTTCAGAAAAGTGTCTCAGGACGAAAGATAATAAACAAAAACCAGGACATGTACGAACATTCTAGGAATCTTCAGAAATACTATGAAGTATTTGATTTCCTGAAGGCATGCAAGACAGGGGATCAACCCTTTAATTTAGATAGTAAAGAAAGAATAGACCCTGGAAAACTTGTCAACATACTCACTTAAGACATTTATTTTTCTGTAAATTAAATAAATAAAATAATTTCCTAGTTCTTTTTTTTTTTTTTACTTGAAACAAGAAAGTACTTTTTTTATTGTGCATGATTTGGAAAACCTCGATCTCTAGTTCTGGTTCTGGTATCTATTGTTGATTGTGTGAATTACATGTTCATGGTCTTTCTTTTCTTAATTCATCTTTTTCATGTAAATGCACAAAAAGTCTTTTTATATTAATGATGTTAAATCTTTATATGCTATATACATTCTAAATATCTCCCCTTTTTTTCCATTTGCTTTCATTGTTTAGGCTCCTTAAGAGCTTCATGAATATTATTTGTTCCTTACAAAAACTGTTATGTGGGGGGCACCTGCGTGGCTCAGTCGATTGAGTGTCCAACTTGAGCTCAGCTCATGATCTCACGGTTGGTAAGTTTGAGCCCCATATCAGGCTGGCTGCTGTCAGTGCAAAGCCCACTTCAGATCCTCTGTCACCCCTCACTCTTCCCCTCCCCCACTTGTACTTTCTCAAAAATAAATAAACAGTTATTTAAAAAACTGTGATGTGGTAGTTACTGTGCAAATGTTGTTGTTGTTGTTGTTATTGCTGGGACTATTTTACAGATCAAAAAATTGAGGCATATGGGCATACCTTGCCCAAGATCATACCTAATAAATGGTGGAGCTGTTTTTTAAATCTAGATGTGCTTATCTCAAAGTCAGTGGCCTTGATCACTGGGATCACTGGGCATATTATCATTACAAGTGTTTTTAATATATTTTTTATTTTTTAAGTTTATTTATTGTGAGGGATAGAGCCCACATGGGCATGCATGTGTGCGGTCGGGGAGAGGCAGACAGAGAGAGAGAGAGAGAGAGAGAGAGAGAGAGGAGAGAGAGAATCCCAAACAGGGCCCACCAACCATGAGATTATGACCCAGGCCAAAATCAAGAGTCGGATGCTTAACCAACTGAACCAACCCAGGTGTCACTCATTACAAGTGTTTTTAATTTTCATGTTTCAAACTATTAATCTTAAGAATTGTTTTTTTTTCTTTTCACTTTTAAGCCCAGGAAGACCTTCTTCATGTTCTGATAAGATACAAAGTCATTTCTATGTCTCTTCTAGTTCTTATATTTTTTTCTTCTACATTTTAGTCCTTTATCTGCCTGCAATTTATTTTAGAATATAGTATGAGACATCTTTATTTTTTCAACTATTTAGTTAGCTAAGTAATCTATATTCATTTATTTAATAATCATGTTTTTCTTGATGCTTGGAAATACTAATTTATCAATATTAGTTATAGTATATGTTTTGGCTATACTATTTTAATTGTGTGATAAGATCTAGCAGTGCAAGTCACTCACTCATCTGTTTTCAAATGTTTTTGTCACCTATTTATTTTCCCATATAAACTTCACAAATGCTTTGGAATATGTTAGAGAAACACTCAAGATATGGGAGAAAAAAGTGCATTATCATTATAAATACATTTGAGGAAAAAACTTTGTTTCCATGACCAAATACTGACCTTAATGACAGAGCAAGTCATGGCTCAGTTATCTTTGTTTGTTGGTTTTTATAGTGTTTCTGGTGAATCTTCAAGTCCTTTGGAAGGCTAAATAAATTTTACTTTCTATTCCACTTTGTTATCTTGTTTATTGCCCAAAACAAAAAATGTATAAGTTTAGGCAGAATTGATTTCTTCTTATTTAACATGTCCCTCTGTTTTTCACAAAACTATTATTTTCATGCATTTAATAATTTTACATCTTAACACATATTTTGGGACACCTGGGCAGCTCAGTTGGTTAAGCGTCTGACTTCGGCTCAGGTCATGATCTCACAGTTTGAGTTTGAGCCCCGTGTGGAGCTCTCTGCTGATAGCTCAGAACCTGGAGCCTGCTTCAGATTCTGTGTCTCCCTCTCTCTCTGACCCTCCCCTCCTCACACTCCGTGTCTCTCTCTCTCTCTCTCAAAAATAAATAAACATTAAAAAATTAATATACATTTTACCATTTTTACAAGTATAACAATGATATATTAAGGGATACCTGTGGATATTTTCATATAGGCAGACATTACAATCACTTATTTATTCACTCAGCTTGTTATTAGAAAGCTACTTTGTCTTTGACACAATGTTTTTTCAGAGGTTAAAAAGTGAATAATTATAATATTATAATATCCAATATTAACTGAATTCATAATAAGTGCCAGGCATTGTGACATTGTTCTAAGAGTTTTACTTATTTAATCCATTAAATATCCCAGTTAACAAAGTACAATTATTATTAGCTTCAGTTCACATGTGAGTAATTACTTGTTCATGTTCATATGATTAGTTAGTGGTAGAGCTTCAGGATTTTAAGTCATGCATTGTGACGCCAGAGCCCTAACTCTTAACTTCTACATCTGGAGCTCACAATTCAGTGTAAAAGACTAAAATTCAAAGCCACAATTCCAAATAGCAACAAGTCCCAGCTCTGATAAACGTATGATAGATAAGCAGAAAAAAAGTGCTCAGCTACCTGGGAAAGTCAGAAATAATTCGAGGGATGAAGTAAATACGGACTGAGGTTTGAAGAATGAGCAGAAATGTACTCATCTGGGGATAGCCAGAGCACAGAGCACCTACAGTAGAGCAGCAGAACTTGGAACCAGAAAGTGGGACAGCACATTTGCTCCCTTTTAGGAAATCTGGTTGGATGTGAGGAAGATCCAAACTCATATTCATTTTGTCACCCTGCTGAAGAATGTTGAAGAATGTCCTAAACAGTAGTAACCATTACTTAACTACTAAATGTTATTTCTCTAGAAATAATTTATATTATTTTTATACTGAGGCAGTGGCAATATGGTCAAATGGAAGAAGAATGAGGGCTATCTCTATGAATTCTTTTTTTAATATTTATTTACTTTGGGGAAAGCACAAGCAGGGGAGGGGCAGAAAGAGGGGGGACAGAGGATCCCAAGTGGGCTCTGTGCTGATAGGCGGTGAGGCTCAAACTCATGAACCATGAGATCATGACCTGAGCTGAAGTCAGACCCTAAACTGACAGAGCCCTCAGGCGCCCTTAAAAATTCTTCATCTTAATAGTTCTATAATGCCAAGACAGTTAAAATAACAGCACTGCTTACCAAATACATTCACACATACCATATAATTTCATTCTTACCGAAATCCTGAGAACAAGGAGTCTAGGTTACCTCCATTTTATCAATAAAGAAATTGTGATTTGAAAATGATGACAGGCTTACTCAAACTGGAAAGTTAGATAAATTAGACTAGAACTTAGGTCATCCTGTAAATTATATTAGTCTGTATGCAAAATAACACTAATTATTAGGGTGATGTGGAAAAGGAAGAGCAAAGAAAATGCAACTTATGGTAGTTCGCCCTCATACCTGTGGGGAGTCAGCCCCACAGTGAACTCAAGCTCTATAACCACACTATGAGAAACCAGTACTGCCTGAAAAGTCCTGAAAGCAATTGTTGAGTTAAAGTGTCAAGGCTTTTAACTAATATGTTTTTCATTTCCAAAAATTTTGGTATTCTACATTTCAATCTGTACAGTAATTATAGATGCCATCTAAGAAAATAGCATTGAACCTCCAGCTAGAAACTTGCATTTATATTTTCAGCAATCCCTCTCTGAAAGTGACCATCTAAACAATTTTCAATTTTCCACTGGTTTCCTGAAATAGTTCTATATCTTCTATCTCTCATCTTACATAGGAATTGAAATAAATATTTGAAATACTTTCTAAAATATTTACAAATAAATTATACATATGTGAAGGGTTGGGAAAAATTTTTAAGTTAGGTAGATTTGCTGGATACCTCATAAGTTATTTTTAGGCATTTAAATCTTGTTTTATAGAAAAGGCTACATGCCACTATTATTCTATTGGGAATTAATTAATTAAGCAAATGAAGGTACTGCTATTTTGCAGGTAGTAGGTGTGCAGGGGTCAGTGGAAGAGGCAAGAATCTAAATGTCAGCCTATACGTGTATCAACAACATCAACGCACAATAGCACTTCTTTAGCATTTACAATGAGCCAGGTTTTGGTCTAAGTGCTTTACTTAGAAGAGAGCATTTAATTCTTATAATAAGCTAATGAGGTAGCCATTGTCATTTTACAAAACAGAGACAGAGGCAGAGTTGGTAAGTAATTCGCTGAAGGTCTTGGCCAGCTACTTCTGAGGGAACTATGGCACAAACTCTCGAATAATACTCTACCCTGCCTTCAGACCGGTAACATAAAGAATGTGAATATTAAAATGAAACAATACTATTTGGTAAAATTTTAGGACATCTTTTGAGGCTAGATAATTGACTAAAGTGTTCTGCTTGTGGAGGCTGCGAAGACTAATTCAAAAACCAGACTCAAACAATATCTGGGACACAGAAAGAAAACTAAGTCTCCTACTGGGCGGAAATGATGTTCTAATTACTAACAAAGAAAGCTGTCCATTGCAAAATTGGATAAGAAGCCAAGGTTACTCTATTGCTGAAAGGATTTAAGACACATGAAAGGATTTTATTTAAATGACTACTGGCGAGGTAGTTTTTCTAGGCAGGACATAGGGTATTTAAAATTAATTTCATGTCATGGTTTAATTACTAATGAATTTGCTCTTTTGAAAGTGTTGTAACAAAGATCATACTTATCTACTTTCATTGAGTATTAGTCATTGAATTAGTTAATTAAGAATATTACAAAATCAATTTAAATTTTATTGTTAGTCTCAGTGTGCAAACACTTTGTTTTAATTTTCATTAGCTCCTCCTCCTTCCTCAAAAACATTTTTGGATAAGGACAAGTCAAATTTGGGAACAATACCGTTTTCAGGTTCTGACTCAAGACTTAACTTTATAAGAAGTCATTTATTATTATTTAAATTTCTCTTAAGGTCAGTGTCCTCATAATTATATCTGTATTATATTGAATTGAATTGTATTATATCATATTGAATTATATTAAATTGTTGTGAGGATCAACTCAGACTTCGTAACAAAATCTTTTCGAAACTAAGTACTCTGAGTACTAAATACTGTTATTATTAGAGATAAGGTATGGGTTTGTTCTCACATACAAGAGAATATATAAAATTCATTTTTTATTTTTTGCATACAAAGATTTCTAGTACTAAATTTTAAGAATACTAAGAAAATGTACTTTTTACTTATTCCTTCCTTTCTAGAATTATCTTCATTTCTCTAACAAATTGAAATAAAAAGGCTTCCACGTTGTTACTTCACAGACAAAAAGAGTTAGAGCTGTTGGGCAACTTCAAATGTTTCCTGATTTTTTTCATCTTAAGGGTAAGTTGAATCTTTATCATAGAAGTGATATTTTAATGAAGATGCATGAACACATGGGAAGATATTTTTGTTACTGACTGTCACCTTTCTGTTTTCCTTTTACATATGACAAAGCCAACTTTTGTATAGGCAAAGAAAAAAGGATATATGTAGCTGCCAAAATAAGAAATGAATCACTACCTGGGTAAATTGTTTTGAAGTTGACTATCACAGAGCATCAAAATTCTGAGATGACTTTAGAAAATTCATATTATAAATTTTAAGAATTCAGAGTAAGTTATTAATATAATGAGAGTTAATAATTTGAGGAAATAGGTTTATCTTGGGTAAAGTATTGTCTCTTAATTTATTACAAAGATCTAAATATAAGGAATATTGCCATCTCTCGTTCAGACTAATAAAACATGTCCCTATTTACCAAAAATTTATTTACCAGGTACCTCCCTTGCAAAGAAAATTAGGATGAAATTAGAAAATTGGGCTCCATGCAATCTTGATGGCATATAAACAAACTAGGGTTCCACACATAAGAGAACAATCCTTTGTATTTAGTTGAATATCAAAATCTCTAATGAGATAAAACTAATTATTTTATGAAAACAAATTTCTGAAGTGACACCTCATCAATTGTATCAATTCAGGTTGCACTATTCTTGACACAAGATCAAACTTAGATTAGTCTGGATTCTCCAGAGAAACAGAACCAATAGAAGAGAGAGAGAGAGAGAGAGAATGAGAGAGACAGACAGAGATATTCAATATATAGTTATATAGATACAGATGTAGATAGATACACATATATAAATACAACACACACATAAATAGACATTTATTATAAAGAATTGGCTCACAAAGTTATGGAGGCTGAGTGAGAAATCTCAAGATCTGTGATTCGCAATCTGGAGACTCAGGATAGCAAATAGTATAGCTCCTGTCCAAGTCTAAAAGCACCAGTGGTATAAATTCTAATCCAAGTCCAAATTTGAAGTCAGAAGACGGAACTCCGAGTACAGAGATGGGCACAGGAGGTGAATTCTCCTTTACGCAGCTTCAGATTAGATAAGACGCACTCACATTGGGAAGGACAGTGCCCCTTTTAGTATTAGTACTCAGCCTACTAATTCAAGTGTTAATTTCAACCAGGATCACCTTCACAGACATACCCAGAATAATGTTTGTTTAAATACCTGGGTGTTCATTCACTCAGTGGCCCAGTCAAGTTGGTACATAAAATCAACCATCACAGAACTTACAAGGAAATGTGCATTTATTGACATAAAATCAAATGTAAGTCATAATTATGTTTTTAGTTTGTGTAACAGTATGTAGACAGAGTAAAAGGAACTCAGATATGTCATAAGTCTTTGCTCCTAAGTCCATTGAGGTGGTGTTTTAGACAGAGAAGAATGAACCATCTACAAATAGGTTCTGGACAAAACTGGGGTGTTTGGTGCCACTGGTCATGTTTGCAAATCACTCATGAAGGGAAAAAAATGCCACTGAAGCACATCTACTGACAAGATACTAACCGAAATAACTATTTGGTGTTCTTCAGAAAAACACAAAAGACCTTAAATTTATTACTCTTTTTTAACTGAAGTAAAACACACACACACACACACACACACACACACACACACACTCTGAATGCCTATCATATGCTAAGCAGTATATTACTCCTTTTTATTACTCTTTTTTTGTTTTATTTTGTTTTTAATTTTTTAACATTTATTTATTTTTGAGAGACAGAGAGAGACAGATCTTGAGCAGGGGAGGGGCAGAGAGAGACAGACACACAGAATCAGAAGCAAGCTCCAGGCCCTGAGCTGTCAGCACAGAGCCCGAGGCGGGACTCGAACCCACTGACTGTGAGATCATGACCTGAGCCCAAGTCGGACGCTCAACCGACTGAGCCACTCAGGAGCCCCAACTCTTTTTTAACTGAAGTAAAAAGTAGATAGATATATGATAGATAGATAGATAGATAGATAGATAGATAGATATAGATAGATAGGATGCCTATCTTATGCTAAGCACTATCTGAAGTGCTAGAGATTAAAAAGTGTGACCTCAAGGGGCACCTGGGTGGCCCAATCAGTTGAACGTCCGACTTTGGTTCAGGTCATGATCTCACGGTTTGTGGGTTCGAACCCCGCCTCAGGCTCTGTGCTGACCACTAGCTCAGAGACTGGAGCCTGCTTCAGATTCTGTGTCTCTTTCTCTCTCTGCCCCTCCCCTGTTCACGCTCTGTCTCTGTCTCTCAAAAAATAAATAAATGTAAAAAAAAAAAAAAGAAATTAAAAAAGGAAAAAAAACTAAAAAGTGTGACATCCAGTAAGAGATTTAAAGTAGAATGTGTTAAGAAACAGAAGTTTTTTTTTTTTTTAAAGTAGTTTCCACACTGAATGTGGGCTTGAACTCATGACCCTAGCATTAAGAGTTGGATGCTCTACTGACCGAACCTACCAGGTACCCCTAGAAACTGAAGCTTTGAATTGTAAAGAAGTTAAGATGTAAGGATGGTGGAGAAAGGATGGTCTAATCATCATTAACTTGTTTCTTCGATATTTTTACAGGAAAATTTACAAATATATGGCCAAGGTGAAGGAAGTAAGCACGCATCTACTCAGCATCTAGATTCTATTATTAAAACCCACTGATCTCATAGGTTGTTTTTTGTTTGTTTGTTTGTTTTGATACTGGATTACATGTGTATTTTTCTGTTATTTTTCATAGGTTGAGTATTTTGGAGTTGCATTCCAGACATCGTGAATGTTATGTCGTGAATCTATTACAATCCTCCAAAAAATACTGATGTTTTGGTCCCGGCAAGCAATTAATTTGGTTGGACTCCAACTGCGAACTGCATCTCAGGGCAGCCGCTCCAGTCTTGTTTCAGTTCAAACATTAGCTGGGTTCCTTGGAATCTGCTCTGTGCACAAGGGGGGCTCTGAAGTCAGAGAAAGGAAGAGTTTGTACACAGACGTGAGGCATTCAACTCTCACTTTCCAGTGATTTCTTTCTTTCTCCAAATACTATCCTCTTATCCTTTACATCACAAGAGCTGTGAGGTTTCTTTAGGCATTTTAGTCACCCTAACTGATGCCAATCTCAGCCTAGCCGCAAGCTAAAAACCAAAAAAAGCGAAACTAGCCCATGCTGGTCCCTTCTTCTAAGTTTCAACTCCCCTACAGAAGCTATTTTCACTCACTCTCTAGGGACTTCTGGCTTTATTTTTGTTTTTTGTTTTCGTATTTTGTGCAGAGTGTATAGGTGCTATTTGCAAGGATGTCTATACCCATCAGGCACTTAGGTGACCACAATGGAAGGGGAAATCGCATTCAGAGACACTTGATCCAAGCATACACTCTTGGAAATGATTAGGAAATATATATTATCCACAGACAGACATGACTAATAGAAAGCAAGATACAAAGCTCTTACTACAGAAGATCTTAAAGAGAATATGGATCATACTATAACAGAGGGGAAGTGGACCTTCTCAATGTTGTTATAAAGGAAAACAGAATGTGCCTCAAGAATAAATTAGATATGGCTACTTAAACATAAATAAATGTAAACATAAAATTAAAGGTCTAGCAATTCTGTTTTCCCTGAAGAATTGCTAAGGATTTGAGATCTGATATAACAACCTTTGTGTCTCAGGCAACTAGTATATCTCTATTATCTCGAGCTACAAGACTCTAAATTCTGTGACTGTAGGGATTGGTCTGCTTTGTTCACTTTTGTGTTTCCAGTGCATAGTACAAAATGATGCCATAGCTGGTTCTCAATAAATAGTTGTCTGATCAATCAGTAAATGATAGTACAATGAATAAGTGAAGCATAATGGAGTATTTGGAGTGGAAAAGTTTACATGTGAATCCTAGTTCCACCAATTACAGTTTGTGCAAACAAACATTTTAGTTAATCCTTGACTTCATTGTATTATCTGTTAAATGGGATAATAATATCCAGTACTCTAATTATGCTTATATCAGTCAATTGTGAGATTAAATAACCTAACTCAAAGCAGCATAAACCTGAACCCTTATTTTTACTATGAAGCAAACGTTTCTACTAGAAACATCTTAAGCATAAAACTTGCATTATGTAGGAACATGTATTGAATGAATACCTTGCTGAAAAAAAGTCACGGCTTGTTTTGTTTAGAATTCTTACAAGCAAATCATTAGCTCTATCCGTGAGTAAGACACTGTAATCCAGAACAATGTAATCTATTTAGAAATATTTAACCCAGGTAGGATACTGAATTCTAGACCACTGAAGGAAACTCCTTCCAGACTCTGGGAAAACATTTGTGTGATCTGATCCAATAAACCATGAGAGCAAATAATTCTTACTTTGCCAGAGCTCTGAGTAGAAACTCAGAAGTAACGTGAATAACCAATTTTGATATGAAATACCTATGGAAGCTTCTCTATCAAGGAGATGTCTGTTAGGGGCATCCACTGTTTTCAAAAACTATCTAATTTAATCTTTGCAAGAGAAAGCTCCAATCACAAGACAAAGAAACATATACAATAATTGTCGAGAAACTGAAGATGAGGGGAGAGTTTTGCCCAATATCATAGGTTATTACTCAGGAGAACACTGATTTGAATTCAAGAATGTTTGCTTCTAAATCACATCTACTTCTCACCAGGACACTGTCTCATTCAATGGAAGACATGAGGGAAAAAATGGGTTGGGGGGAGTTCAGAGTGATTATATTTGTGGTTTGAGAAAGAACGAGTCTTCTCAGAGAAACTTCTCTCCCTTTTTGAGAGTAGCCCACAGATAAAGAGACTCTCCTCCAGAGTAGGGCCTTCTGCACTGGGCGGCATGAGGCACGGCAACCGTGTCCCCTAACTGCCCCTGCCCCCACACCTCTGATATCAGTTACTCTGACACCAGTTCTCCTGCATGGTGCTGTTTGTTGGGGACACTGCTCCAAAGTGGGTGCTGTTTCTTAGGTGTCTTCAGGCAGGCTCATGAAGCAAAATTTAAGCCACTACTGAATATGAGCAAGGACACACTACACATTATCTATTGTATTAGCATCTTCCCAATGGCATATATTATGATGCATATTTGAAATATAATCATATCGGGGTCATTTAGTGGTCCAAATGGTTATGTTGCTCTCCTTCTAAATACGTACAGAAGTGCTGATGCATAGGGGCACTTGTACCCCAATGTTCGTAGCGGCACTTTCAACAATAGCCAAATCATGGAAAGAGCCTAAATGTCCATCAACGGATGAATGGATTAGGAAGATGTGGTTCATCTATACAATGGAATACTA
>CM053567.1:104248007-104265045 GCA_028646485.1 Cryptoprocta ferox
CATAGGTCTAACAGGAGAAACCCAATAGAGGACAATGGGGAGGGGAAGGAGGAAAAAGAGTTAGGGAGAGGGAGGGAGAAAAAACACGAGAGACTCTTGAATCCTGAAAACAAACTGAGGGGGGAAGGGGAAGGGGAAAAGGTAAAGCGGGGTGATGGTCTTGGTGGAGGTCACTTGTGGGGAAGAGCACTGGGTGTTTTATGGAAACTAACCTGACAATAAACTATAAAGTTTAAAAAAATAAATAAATAAATAAATAAATTTCTTTTGTAATTGCAAAAAAATAAAATTAAATAAATAAATAAATACGTAAACTCTACTAAATATATTCAGATTAGTTGTTTGAATGTAGTATAGTATTGCGTTATGGATTGTGTTTCAGAATTCTATTATTGAGTGTGATTCGCCACAAAGTATTTATTTTTGGTGTACCTTCTCCCTTACAAATTTAAAGACAGGTTTTTCACAAAGCCATAGGAATCCGACAACCGCCTGAGCAGCTCATTTTAAGTGGCCTGCTCAACTAACGTCTCTAATTTTTGCCTTCTTCAAAAGTTGTAAGTTATCAATTCCTAACTTTGCGTGCATGAAAATAGTATGCAATAAAATATTTACCTGCTATAGCTGAAAATAGTGTATTTTTAACTTATAACTTTCAATGATATAAAATTATAAAAAAGGAAAATTTTATAACTCCAAGCTTTTCAAGAAATTAAGGGTAAAAAATGGCAAAATTAGTTTTCAGTAATCTACAAAAGAATTATTACTATATTTCTGTCTTGCTGGATTTCTTTGTTCCACAGTTGATTTATCAATATCCTTATTTTGTTAAAGGAAATATTGGAAAAATGAATAAGAAGTTCTTCGAATCCCACGAAGCTTTTACTTGAATGTTAACGATAGCTCTCAAAAATGAGGTTCGATTCAATTTGACAATTCATTGTCGTCACACCTATTCAGGAAAAGGGGCTTATAATATCATGTATTTCTACGTATAGTTTTAAAAAGCCAAAGCTCTGAAAAATGTGCACTATTTCCAACCAAAATCACTGTAGCATTATTACATATGTGAACGTTTACATGTGGTAAAAGGGTTACATCTATCCCATCATGAATAATAAGAATGTCGAAAATGTTAAGACAGGTTATACATGGTGAATAAAATGGGATTTTCTGAAATATTGTAAGTGTGCCTAAATATACCAAATGTAATAGACAAAGAGATCACTAAAAAATCACAAATAAAGACTAAGTCAAAAGTCAAGTTACGTTACCACTAATACTAGCAGATTCTCACCCGTGGATCAAATTACGAAAATAAAGTCACCTTACTTCAAAATTGAAACATAAAGGTCTTACTTTCATATTTATGCACATTTTATAATTTCAAAGCAATTGTGTTAAATAAAAACAAGTTTATCTTCAAATAGAAGACACTTATTAAATATTCTAAATTGACTTATAATTTTATATTCCAATTCCTAACACTAAAAGTAAAACTGAAGACAGGTGTAAATATGTTTGCCTTTTAATCTTACATAAAAATTTTAAATTCTACTCTATGTGTGTTCTACAAGCAGTTTATGCCTGCATTTATACACCTGACAGAGAAATCATTGTTTAGGTAATAAGTCAGCCAAAGATTTTATCAAAGTGCTCAAAATATTCAGTAGATAATGAAGATTCTAAAACAAGTATGGAATATGCACAGAATTAGATGCATAGGCAGGTAGAAATAAGATATGTGAATATTTCTATATATATAGGTATTTATTTGTTTTTACGTCTGCTGAATAAAGAATTTCAGAAGGAAATATCATTGGAATTACTGGATGGTGAGATTAGGTTCATATTTATTTTCTATATATTCTAGTTCTTCCATAAGCAATAGACATCATTTTAATAGGAAAACATAATTTTAAAAATTTATCTTATGATATTGTAATAGAAAATACTCTTAATATTTGCAATCATATCCTTTTGTGTTTGCAGCATGAGTAATGAGTTAAATCAAATGTCATGGCTGAAATCACAATAAAAAAGTCTTCTGTAAACACTTCCATCATTTGTTAAAATATAACTGGAAAAGGTAAGAAGAAAAGAAGGTATTTATTCCACAACGAATGACCAAAAAGTGAAAGAATATATTACAGAAGAAAGAAAAATTGAGAGGATAAGAGAACCGTTGATTGGGTGTTATGTGTCACTCTGCAGTGATTGTAGTGACCATTCTATCAACACTCAAACCATGTCCAAGGATTGGCAGGATAGTGGGAATTTCATGTTGCTTAAACTAGAGAATTCTAACAAGTCATTTATCTCACAAAGGCTAATATAACAAACTCTATTGCTCCGTTGGGCAAATAGAGTCATTTAATACAGATGGTGCAGATTGTAGTGTTGGAAGCTGAGAGAATAAGGGAATTCATTCTGCTCTTCACACTCCCTAAAATGGCATCCTTTAAAAATGAGCAGTAGTAAGATAGAAAACTCTTGTAACCAGATACTGGCTTAAATGTTTTTCTACATTCCAGTTTTCCCACAGCTGAGGCCATTCCTCATCTTTCAGGATCTAAGATGTGGTTCAGCTTCTAAGATACTGCTTATAAAAACTGGTTTCTTTGCTCCTGTCATCATTCAATGCCATAAGTTGAAGATACTGCATCAAGCATCAAAGCAGCAGGTGGCCAAAAAATTAAAACACATACAAGTGAAATACTACAATGCATAGAGGGTTTTCTGAGAGTCAAAATTACTGCATGCACCATTACTGAGTGCAGTTAACAACTTTATTAAAAGCAGATTAAAATCCAATCTGGGTGTTCACCAACAATGTTAGCAAATGTTAGATATATGAAAGGCATGATGAGTTAACTAATGTTTACTATGTATTAATTACTCCATGTGCTCCTAATATAATCACTATCCTAAACTAAACATTTATCACTCAGAAATTTCTTTATTCTTTTATTAAAGCTATATGATCCCTATAGAGCAATGCCTTGTCTATCTATAACATTTATGTAAATAGTCTCATATTGTAAGTATTTTTCTACTACTTGATTTTTAATTTAGTCTCTGACAATTAATTAATGAATTTAGTCTATTTGTATTTATGGAATTATTTCTACTATTTTCGGGTGTGTTTTCTTTTATCTGTTTTTTAAAATTTTTTATGTCTTTATTTTATTTTGAGAGAGAGAGAGAGAGCGAGAGAGAGAGACAGGGAGTGAGCGGGGGAGGGGCAGAGAGAGAGAGAGAGAGAGAGAGACATAGAATCCGAAGCAGGCTCCAGGCTCTGAGCTGTCAGCACAGAGTCTGATGAGGGACTCTAAGAACTCACAGACTGTGAGATCATGACCTGAGCCCAAGTCAGATGCTTAACCGACTGAGCAACGCAGGCACCCCTAGTGTGTGTTTTCTAAATATCCTGTTTCTGTATGCTTTTTTTTTTTGACATTCCTTTGAATTAATTTTTGAATTCCATTCTCCAATTCATTTGGAAAGTATATACTATTTTAATTCTCTAGTGGTTATTCTGAATGTTTATTATGCATACTTATAATACAAAGATCTTAAAATATTAGAAAACAAATTATACTCCATATTCTTACATATTCTCCTACATTATTTGGATGCCATCTTTCATTATCATCCCCCATATTATTCGTTATCATTGTGTTATATAGTCAATGTTTTTTGAAGTTTACCAATGTTTACAAATTTCTTTCTTTGCTATTTCTTTCTGCATTTCAGTACTTCTTTCAGAAATCTTTCTCTTTTTCTCTGAAAAATATACTTCACACTTTTTTTAGAATAGTTGGATGGGTGATAAACTTTCCATTTTTCAATTTGTCCATAATTATATTTTTCCTTTCTTAAGTGATAATTTAGCTATATTGAATTTCTTTTATTTTTTTGTAGTTTTTGGTTTCTTTTGTTGCCTTAAGAATTCTGCCCTAAATATATAAAAGTCCAATCTGTGAACTTGGTAAAATAAAATACATTAAAATCTCCAAATGTTATAACTTGTATAATATTTTATTATATTAAAAAATAAGATTTAAAAAAAGGTAGTTGAGTCTTCTGATTTCCAGATCCTTGTGTTAGGTGCTTGAAGTTGTCATTCCATCTTAACAAGCAAAAATGTTGAACAGACTAAAAAATGAACATCTTCTTAGATATGTAGAAGAGAGGAGAACACAGGGGAAATGTGCCTGCCTCCCAAATTGGAGAAACCGACTAGTGAATACAAGGAGTCTGGCTTACTGAAGCAGAGACCGACAAGAGGAAACCAGTATAGGTACCAATGTCAGGATACGAAAATGAGAACTGGAATTGAGAAACTGCTGGAAGCTTAATGTAGACAACTATGAGGGTTTAAAACTTCAGGGATACCCAGTTTTGTAGGGGCTCTCATAATAGCATGAGATTTACCTAGAGGAGCTCAATCGGGTTCCCAGAATAATTATCAGAGAAAAATCCCCTCATGCTTTTGGCAAGGGAGAGGGCTGAGGAGCCATTTTGAAATGTGCCAGAGTACTCTGTTCTTTTTCACAAGACCTGCCCTTATGTAAAACTAGTTAACTAGAACTTAACCTGTGGGGTATTATCAGAGCCTAATTTACCTGCAAAGGAAAATGCCCAACTGAATAACAAGTGAATAACATTTCAAAATTGAAAGCACAAGGAAGCAGAGGGAATACTTCCTAACTCATTCTATGAGGCCAGCATTACCCAAATACCAAATCCAGAAAAAAGATAGTATGAGCAAAGAAAACCACAGACAGCTATAACTCATGAACATAGATGCAAAAATATTAACAACTACTCCAATGAATTATACACTATGATCAAGTGAGATTTATGTCAGTATGCAAGGCTAGTTCAACACTTGAAAACTAATATAATCTATCACATCAACAAGCTAAAGAAGAAAAATCATATGATCATATCAATACATCTTTTCTCCATAACAGAAGCCTACTCTCTAGGGTTAAAGATTTTACCAGAGTCTCATTTCATCTGGGGAAGGGCATTTCTCCTCACTCATGCTCCCTTTAGTCTTCCTGTCTCACCTAGACGTGGGGAGTGGGAAATAAAGAAATACTTGTGAATGTCATTACTTAGAGACAGAGGCCCACTAAAAGACTGAGATGAAATCATGAGATTATAGAATGCTTCCCTTTCACCACATTTTACCACCACCAACAGGGATCCAGTGTAATATCAGTGAATTATAACTGAAAAGGGTGCAAGATTCAGGCTCTAAGGAGGAATTCTCAGGGAAACTCAAAGACAGTGAGGGAGACACCAGCAATGACACAAGAGGGATTTGAAACTTCTAGTACATAAACATATAACATAGCAAACACTAAACACAGCCTAACTCCTAGTCGAATGAATACAAATCCTCACACTGATGTCTTATGACATTGGTTCTTATTACTCAATAAGACAAATCTGGCTTTCAACAGAAAGCTACAAACCATGCCAAAAAGCAATTAGAAGAAGAGATCAAGCAAGCATCAGAACCCGACTCAGGTGTAACATTAATATGGATTTAACAGAGAGGGAATTTAAAATAACTGTAACTAATATGTTAAGGACTCTAATTCAAAAAGTAGACCACATGAAAGGACAGATCATGAAAGGACAGATGGGTAATGTAAGGAGAACATGAGAACTACAAGAAAGAATCTTTGTGACTCAGGATTTGGCAATGGCTTCTTAGATTTGACACCAAAAGTTCAAGCAATAAAAGAAAAAAAAGATAAATTGAACTTACTTAAACCCTTTTTCTCATCAAAGGACTTTATCAACAATGTAAAAAGTACAACTAACAGAATGGGAAAATAGCTTCAAATCATATATTCATTAAGAGACTAAATATCCAAAATATATAAAGAACACTTACAACTCAACAACAAAAGGAGCAACAACCTAATTTAAAAATAGGCAAAGGACTCAGACATTTCTACAAAGGAAACGTACAAATGGCCAACAAGCACATGAAGTCACGCTCAACATCATCGGTCATTAAGGAAATGCAAATTAAAACCACAATGAGACATCACTTCACATCCATTAGGATGACTCTAAAAAAAAAGGAAAATAATAAATGTTGACAAGAATTTTGAGAAATAGGAACACTCACACATTCTGGTAAGAATGTAAAATGATGCAGAAACCGTAGAAACAGTTTACAGTGCCTCAAAATGTGAAACATAAAATGGCTACATGACCTAGCAATTTTACTAGTACATATAAATCCCCCAAAATGAAAACACATAACCAAATAGAAACTTGTACATGAATGTTTATAGCAGCACTATTAATAATAGCCAAAAGGTAGAAAAACCCCAAATATCCATCAACAGATGAATGGATAGACAAATTGTGATATATATATATATATATATATATATATATATATATATATATAAAATGCAGTATCATTCAGCCATAAAAAGAAATGAAGAACTGATACATTCAACAACTTGGTTGAGCCTGAGAAATATTATGGTAAGTAAAAGAAGCTCTGCATGGAAGTCATATATTCTATTATACCTTTTATATGAGCCTATCCAGAATAGTCAAATTCATAGGGAAAGAAAGCAGATGAATGGCTATTAGCAGATGAGGGCGAGGGGAAATGGGAAGTGATTGCTTCATTGATGTGGAGTGTTTTTCTGGGGTGATGAAAAAGTTTGAAACTGGAGAGAGTTTGTGGTTGCACAGCATTGTAAATATTCTAATGCCACTGGGTTGTATACTTTAAATTGTATGTTACATGAATTTCAGACTTTCTATTTCCTCATGATTCAGTCATAGGAGATTGTATTTCTAGGAATTTATCCATTTCTTCTAGGCTGTCCAATTTATTGACATAGAATTGTTTATAGTAGTCTCTTAGTCTCACATGCACACAAAAAGAAATGATAGAAACCAAAAGGACTAAATGGAAATGAAAAATGCCAGGGCACCTGGGTGGCTCAGTCGGTTAAGCATCTGACTCTTGATTTCAGCTCAGATCATGATCTCACGATTAGTGGTATCAAATCCCAAGTCAGGCTCTGAGCTGACAGCATGCACAGCATGGATTCTCTCTCTCTCTCTCTCTCTCTCTCTCTCTCTCTCTCTCTCTGCCTCCCACACCCCATCTCAAAATAAATAAATAAACTTTAAAAAAAGAAAAAAAAAGCATTAGGGAAAGAATAAATGAAGGTAAAATAAAATACTTGTATTTTATATTACTAAGTGATTTAAAAGAACAATTTGCAGCAAAATAAAAACAATGCACTTGGTGATTATAGCATATGTTGAAGTTAAATGAATTACAGTGACATCATAAAAGGGCAGGAGAGAAGAAGCAGAAGCATTCTGTTGTAAAGCCACACATTATACATGGCTGTAAGAGAACAGCACATCACAACTTAAGGAGAAACCAACTATTCTCTGCACATAGATGAATAACAAGAGACAGGGACTTGACTTTTTTGTTCTCTATTCAAATGCCATTCGGTTCTTGAAACATCTCTAAAGGATACAAAACCTTAATCTTAGAGTAGAAGATTTTAACAAGTCTAACAAGAACAACACTTTAGAAATAGAAAGATAGTTCAGAGTAATTGGAGGAACAAAATCATATTTCAAATTTCAAGGCAAAGCTACTAACAACCTCTTCTCTGTTCCAAATTTATTAAGCAACTAGTAAGTCTGAAGCACTGTTTTTGCCAAAAGAGAGAAGTAAAAAAGACAAAAGAATAGATACAACAGGAAAAACAAGAATAATATGGTATGTCACATGATACCTGCTTTTGAAGAATTTGGGATTTAGGCAGGAAACAAATGTTGGGCCCCCTAAGAACTCTGTCAGGTAATGAGAGAGGCTTCTGGAGGGAACGAAGTAGCTGAGTGCTTTGCTGTCCCCATCCTTTGTACATACAGCAGAGAGCCATGTGGAAGGATTCAGCATTCTTGCTGTCAAGTGACGCTGAGATAGAAAACTGCCAGATATACTGCCAGACTGATTTGTTTGGAAGAAGACCCTTACTCCAAGAGAAGGAAAGGCAGCTTTCTCCTGTCCCTCCTAGACTAAAATACAGAGAATCTTACGGTTGGAAATAAGAGTTTTCTAATCTACAGTAAAAGTGGAATGGAAGACAGCGAAACTGCTCTCCAAAACTTGTCAGGGGAGGACTGTTATTTTGTTTCTCTCTAAAGGGCCTCCTGGCTCTTTGTGATTACTGCAGACACCCTCTTATCTACCCCTGTGGAGGCCAGGTGTAGGTCAGTTAAGCACAAAACTTCTGCCAACAGAGGAAAATAGTTACAAAATAAAAAAGGAAATATACAAATGTGAAACAAGTTCTTTTAACCTAAGGCCTTATGCTGAATATTCCTTCCCCTTATGTCAGGCTGTACTTCATTTTTTAAGCCCCTCGATTAGAGTTTTGTACAGTTTTACCAACATCGATCATACATATATGCACATATTGCGATTTCTAATTTTGTTTTTTGAAATGTCATAAACTTAAACGCATTTATAAAGCAACCCAAATGTAAAACCTAACTGGGTCTTTAGTAGGCTTGCTAATATCTATTCCATAGTAATTTTCAAATGCGACTAGTATTAAGTCTGTCCACAACTTTTAACTTGTTTTGGGTGCCTGTGTGTACATGTGCATGTCTGTGTGTATCTGGTTTCATTTTTTTTTTCTTATTGGTATAGAGACAATAAAATTCAATACTTCCTTATGATCAGTAAATTCAGAGAGATGTGAACAGATATAAAATCTGTAAAAATAGAATAGGATACTATACAAAAAATAACCTTCAGGGAACAGTAAAAGTTATCGAACTTCAAAAATAAAAGGAACTACTGATAGAGAAATGGATTTGAGGAAATCTTACAGAAAAAAAAAAAAACAGAAAGACCAAAAGTGAGTTAGAAAGTTGTAAGAAATGGTATAGAAAATTAAGGTAAATCCAAAAGATCTTATATTTGACTAATTCTTGACTAACATTTCCTTAAGAATGACACACACACATGTGCGCGTGCACACACACACATATTATAGGGTGACAATCTTATGATTATGAACAGAGCTTGTGAAAAGGTGTACATTATTGTAGGAGGACCAAGTGAATGTTTGGACATTTCCCAGAAGCGTCCTGAATGTTTTAATGTGTATATCATTTTTTTAAAAAAATTTTAATTTTATTTGTGTGGTGTGTGTGTGTGTGTGTGAGAGAGAGAGAGAGAGAGAGAGAGAGAGAGAGAGAGACAAAGCACGAGTAGGGGAAGGGCAGAGAAAGAGGGGGACACAAAATTTGAAGCAGGCTCCAGGCTTTGAGCTGTCAGCACAGAGCTCAACTCAGGGCTCGGTCTCACCAGCTGTGAGATCATGACCTGAGCCGAAGTCAAACGGTTAACCCACTGAGCCACCCAGGCGCCCTTGTATATCATTTCTTTTAAGGCTATCAGTTTCTATAGAAAGTTATATTCAGTCTCCTTCCTGGAGGATATAAATATTCGGTAAGCTCACCAGTGGGAAGGCGACTGGGGCATCACCATAATGTAGATACATTAAATACGCCATTCAGCTTGCCCACAGCAGTGTCTGTCTTCCCTGAATACAGAACAGGTCAGGTGCATTATCTCCCTATTGCAAACCTCCAGTCTTCTGCCTGTTGAGGAAGAAGGTAGCCTCCTGGATGCAGAATGAAGAAAAGGATCCTCAGTTTTGGCCTTCCTTACTTACACAAACTTTCAACCAGTCCTTTTGTTATTAACTCCACCTCCTCACCCTTGCTCCCAGAATTATCTGGTATCTAAAATTTTCACCTTTTGAACAATTTTGTGCTACAAATTGCTTTCTTATTGGCTTCCTTTTATGTTGGCTTGATTTTTACCTTTCTCTGACCTTGTAAGTTATTCACCACATGTTCATCTATGTTATTTATTTGTTTTTGTCTCCTTTCACATTCTCTTTATCATTATGAGCTTGTAACTTTTACTCTTTTCCTGTCATGGGATTGTAAGAAAGAACATAAATAAGCACATGTATTCAATTATTCTTATTTATCAGGTAGAGTTCAACTTAACTCTTATAGAAGCAAATGTCTTTATTCAAATTGTATTGGTTTATTTCATGCTTAATTAAATAATGGAATTAGAATATCAGCAAAAAGATATTTGATGAACAAAAACACATTTGGGGATATATAGCTTTCTCCGTAGGAGCAGAATGAGTGCAGCCATTGTTCTTTATAAAGGGGAGGGAGAGCTCCAGTTAATCCGGAAAACAGATTAAGAGTTTAGTTAACAAAATAGGTAGTTTAAATAGACCTTCACGTGTACTTAAAAGCTCCAGTGACACCATATTTGAAGAGATGTTTCTAAGTTACCAAGGACAAAAAGAAGTTTTGACTTCCTTTTGTAAGATAATAAAAAAACATTGGATATTTATTTACAGTCCCACTACTGTACTAAGTTAACGTTCCTGTGTACGAACACTAAGCACTCCTACTAGTATAGCAATTTACTAGATTTTCAATGTATTTCAAGAACTACTTAAATTAGTGGTTATTAACAACCAAACCTTTTGTTTTATTTTTTCTTCCATGACCATTTAAGAAATAGTTTAAGCACATGTTCACAGGATCTCAAGTCATGGTCACAGATACTTATTGAGACAATTGTGTTTACAGAACTTTCTCTTTTACAACTTCAAATCCTGGAGCCAATCTAGAACCAGGTCCAAACACATCAGTTTCCTCTCTCCCTGAACAAGTTGTACAGAAAGGCAATCCATCATTTCCTTTGTATTCTCTACTTGCTCCACTTGTTATTTCCACCTCAATTTTTCCTTTTCTTGGTCATATAACAAACATATTGCTCTTCTTTTCTTCATACTACAATGGATCATCAAAAATATGGTAGTAGATCCCACTAAAAACTAAGATGATATTATACTGACTATAAATCCTGATTCAGATTATTCATCGTATCTCACTGTGTTCCATAAAGGAATTCCATATTTCCATAAAGGTTGTTCCAAAGGAACAAACTATTTCTATTTCTATTTCTATTTCTTTTATTTCTATATATAAAGAGATTTATTATAAAGAATGGGTTAATGAAATTATAGAGGCCAAGAAATCTCATAATCTCTTGTGCATAAGCAGGAGAGATGTCAGTATAGTGCTGAAAACAGAAGGGCCAATGGTGAGTCTTGGCCTGAAGGCCAGGAAAAGACTGATGTCTCAGATCAACAATTAGGCATAGAGAGTGGATTTCTCCTTCTTCCATCTTTTTGTTCTATTCAGGCCCTCAAATGATTGGATTTGCTCACCCACATTAGGAAGAGCAATTTGCTTTACTCAGTCTACCAACTCAAATACTAATCTCATCTAGAAACACCCTCACAGACACACCCAGAAAATATGTTTGCTCTGGGCACTCCATGTTTAAATCAAGTTGACACATAAAATTAGGCATCAGAGAAATGTATTTGAATGTGTGTGTGTACACATGTACACATACATGTGTGTGTGTATACACACACACATACAAACATGCACACACACTCATAATAATGCTGTTTTCCAAATATATAAAGAATGGGTGGAATGGGGTAGAACACTAAAAGATTTTTGTTAGGCTTTTTTCATTTTAATTTTGAAAATTAGTTTTTAATATAATCTGTTTTTAAAAGAACACATGAATTATAAAACACTGCAAATCTTTCAAAAATATAAAGTTAAGTCACACCTAGCTGGCCTAGCCAGTAGAGCATACGGGTCTTGATCTTGGGGATGTAAGTTCGATCCCCATGTGGGGTGTAGAGATTACTTAAAAATAAAATCTTAAAATAAAGCAAAGTTAAGATTTATAATTTTCTTCAAAATACTATTCAGAAAAATTGCATTATATTTTTTTCACATAGGATATGTAACCTCTGGTAGGATTTATAGATGGTTTTTAGTGATAAGATCAGAAAATCTATGTGTAAGCCAAAATGAGTATCAGTTAACATATCAACGTTTTTTAAAATCTTTTAAGGATTTCAACTAAGAGAACATAATATCTTCTTAAAGAACAATATGGGATTATACACTCTTTATAAATCTGATTATTAGTAAAGGTATAATAATCTATTAAATTGTTGGAACTCATTCTTTGGGTTCCAAAAAATAACAGTTGGAAGTTTCACAAAATTATACATTTTATTAAAATTTATTTATTTATTTATTTATTTACTTACTTATTTAGAGAGAGAGAGATCATGAGCAAGGGAGAGGCAGAGAGAGAGGGAGAGAGATAATCCCAAACTGGCACAGAGCCCAGGATGGGGCTCGATCTCATGAACTGTGAGATCATGACCTAAGGGGAAATCAAGAGTTGGTCACCTAACCGACTGAGCCACCCAGGTGCCCCGAAGTTATACATTTTAATAGCTGATGATAGAAAAGCTTATGATGTCAGAAATATATAGAAAAAATTTTATGTCCCGTCTAGAAATATTACAAAATATGGCAGTAGCGTTTGCTACTTCTTAGTAAAGGAGTTTTAGGTGTATTAATAAGTGAACATTTCTATTCATGGCCATGATTTGAATAGCATATAACATGGTAGACTTGGAAAATACATTATTATCAATGGCAAAATACGTTATTATCAGTGAAATAACAAAGCATTACATAATTATTATGAAATAACATACAAAAGCCAAATGTGAAGTTGCAAGATAAAAAAAATAGAAGCATAAAGTTAAATATATATATTTACTCATATATGTCCATATATATCCATATGTGTTTCTATATATGTTGGGGGGTTGTCTGTCTATATGTATCTGTGTGTGTCATTGCATGGTAGTACTCAACTCTTAGCCCACAATCCTATATAATGCCTTAATATTTCTAGTACTGTCTTTTGTTGTTCTGTCAATGGAATTAAATTATATTTACCAGTACTGAAGCAAATTTTAGGTGTTTTGGTTTAAAAATCATTTGAAATAATTTTTCACATAAATATAGATTAAACAAGAGGTTTGAGTTAGGACTCTTTTATTTTTTGAAACCATATTCTATATTTTGAATTTTAAAAAATAGTCTTTATTCCAATACATTAGATAGTATACATAAATCATGAATTTTTTTAACTATACATCCAAAATATCAAAACATTCTCTTGTCTTGTTTAACACCTTGCTTTTGTTCTTTCTAAAGACCTAAAGACTCGAAATTTTAATTCCAGATATACTAATGGCATTGGTTCAGATATATGGGTTAAAAGCATAAGAAATGCAACATACAGCAACTGATGGAGTTGGAATGTGGATATTAGTGAACAAGAATTAGGTTTTACAAACTATCTGTGTGATCCTAGACTAGTTATTTTCCTAGTCTTATTTTCTGTATCTGTAAAAGTGAAAGTAATAAGACTGACCCAGAACATGTACAAAACAGCAGTGTCTGGCATATGATAGGCACTCAATGAACATGGATTCCATTTGTGCTTTTCCTTGGCCTGATGTGCCTGAGAGAAGGGGTTCGAAGGGGAAGGGAAGAGGCAATGCAACAGATCCTCACCCGGAGACCCCAGCCCTGCCAATACATTGACTTTGGCACCTATGACTCATTTGGGACTGCAACAGATCCTCACCCGGAGACCCCAGCCCTGCCAATACCTTGACTTTGGCACCTATGACTCATTTGGGACTTCTGTCCTCTGGAACTATGAGAAAATAAACCTGTGTTGCACTAAGCCACTGAGTTTGTGGTAATCTGCTGTAACAGTAATAGGAAACTAGTACATATGCCATTGGAAGAAGAAATAAAGATATTTGCATTGCTTCTAACAGTTGGAATCTTTTAAAACTTCTTAAGCAGAAATCCTTATAAAAATAAAGAATTTGTATTAAAAATTAGTTGCTTTTTAACTTTTTTTACCTCACAGTTAAATAATAGAATTAAAATATGCAAGTAACTAAAGTCTAAACTTTACCTCAATTTTAACCATGATCTTGTATAATTTGTTTAGCTGAATTTCTTGCTTTCATCTCTTTATTCCCATGTCGATATTAACAAGTCAAATATTGGAAAACTCCAGATAAAGCATACTGTTGTCACATTGCCAAGAGATTATGATGAGAAGAGTCCTATATAAAATCAACAAGCCCACAAAACATTTCACCAACCTAACCACAAATACCAAGTCACCTTCCAACCCCCACATCCTTTCTGCCATTCTCCGTCTCCATAAGAAAGGAAAACTTGTCCACAGCCGCATTCACTCCTAATTTAACGACACATAATGATTCCCATAAAATACCCCAAAAAAGTAGCAGGAAAGAACACTACCTATTAAAGTTCCATCTGGCCCACCTGATTATGTTTTCTTTTAACCAATAGAGCAATTTGTAAAATCCATATGTACTTAAATTTACTTGGCTAAACAGCAAGCTGACCTAAAGATAAAATTTTGTATGCATGTCTTTATTAAAGTATCTTTTAGAAGGAGGCAAATAGTTTCACATTAATTCAACCAAAAAGCAGTGCATTTGTTGTCTATTGTAACAAATTACTACAAATTTAGTGACTGAAAACAACACAATTTATTATCTTACATTACAGTAGGTCAAAAGTCCACAGGATCTCACAGGGTTAACATCAAGGTGTTGGCAGGCCTGTGTTCCTTTGGGAGGCATTAAGGAAAAATTGGTTTCTTTGGCCCTTTCCAACTTCCAGAGGCATCCTGCATTCGTTGGCTCATGCCCTCCTTCTTCCATCTTTAAGGACAGCTATGACATATCTCTCTGACCCCTTCTTCCATTGTCATATCTCTCTATAACCACAGCCAGGAAAGTTTCTTCACTTTTAAAGAATTGGTGTGATTAGATTGGCCCACCAGATATCCAGGAACATCTCCCTATCTCAAAGTCTGTGTCTTTAATTACATCTGCAGTTCTTTTTGCCATGTAAGGGAACATATTCACAAGTTCTAGGAATTAGGCTATGGGCATCTTTGGGAGTCACCATTCTGCCTGCCACACTCAAATAAACACACACACACACACACACACACACACACATTCAAATTGAACTCCATGGGAAATCAGTGGCCATGGAAACATAATGACCAAAAACTCAACCCATTTAACCACATTACTGAAAAAGGAAGATATACCATATCATGTAACCACATATATTTTGTGTTACATGATTTAAAAAAACTAACAAGACCAGACCAGACCCCCCCACCCTGATTCAGAATTTGCTATTCTGTAGTTGTTACTTAGACAATTATCTTCCTTTCTTGGTATTTTGGTGGGTGGAGTGGTGGAAAGGCAGGGGACTTTGGAAAAGTGAATGCTATCAAAACAAAAAGACCACTATTGTGGATTTTGAGTTGTCCTGTATTGGGAAGATAGGAAAAAAACAGACATGTTACTATAAACAAACTCAACTACCTAGAGCTTTATTATTCATTCATTCATTCATTCATTCACTCAATTGATAAGGAAATATTATGTCCCTGATAAGCTCCAGGCTTCCAAGAGGAGGTATTGCAAATAGATGAGTAGGACAAATAATGTCCCTGCCCTCATGTTTCTCCAGTCTAGCAGGAAAGGCCAATGTTAAAGAAATATTTTCCACAAGATGATGCAATGGCCTGTATTCAATTACAGGTGAAATCTCTAAGTGGACATCTAAAGCCATGAAAATAAAAAAAAATAAGCACATTCCTGACTGATCTCTTTGTTACAAATGTTTACCTACTCTAATTTCAAACATATTATGGTGGTTTCAAAAATGCTCAGGCTGGTGGTGAGATTTGTCTTTTTTGAAAACAGATTTATACTAGACTTTATATTAGAAGCATAACTAAAACAGTAACTTTAGCTAAAAAGCATCAAATGATATTAAATGTATGCCAAAATGAAATTACTTTTAAAGTATAACATTTGTTATCGTCACATAGTATTTTAGCCAAGACTAATACTGGGCCTAGAGGTATGGAAACTGCTCCCAGTCCTGTGGTACACCATAGTTTTGGTTCTGTCCATCATGCGGCACACCACCGATTAGAATAACTGGACATACATTTGCCAACACAGCTAATCATGTCTTTACATTAAATCATAACCCTCTACTTTGCATTGGCAGGAGAGAATGAAGGAGCAAAAAATGTTGGGAAAATTCCTTTCTGTACACATAGACAATTTTACAAACCAACACTATATTTAAAAGTTTTACTCTTCAATCTTCTAATCTTCTTACTAGATATACATAGTGATAATAATTTTATTTATATCTCTGTATCTCTGTCTCTATCTATATATATATTTAAAATCAATATTTCAATATAATCAAAATCATACTACACCATAGTTTGCATTTTTTGTTTAAAAACATTGTCTTTCTAACGCTAATGCCTTTTCTAATGTGAAATATACTTTGGAAACATAATAAAGTGACTAAAATATTCTGTCATCCAGATTGCACAATAAATCAGTTCATTGTTCCTTTATTTATAAAAGTTAGTTTACTACTTTTGTTATTATAAATCAGGCTCTGAAGAACATTCCTTTGTAGAAGTCTATGTGTGTATCTCTTCTTTTACCTTTATGGCAAGTTTTTATAAAAGTAATTATGGGTCCAAGAGTATGAACATTTTATTGCTTTTGAAAGTTTTTATCAATGTATAACTCTTACCAGACTGTATTTCTCCTCAACCTTTACAACACCAGATTTTTACCAGTTGATTTTTTTAAGTGTTTAGTTTTCATCTTTGTTGTTTAACAGGAGATATAAATGCTCAGATTCTAAAGTAGCCCCTCAGTGATCCCAGCCCTCAAGTATCCCTTGTGTGATTCCCTCCCCTTAAGTTAGGCTGGATTCCTGATTTCATTCTATTCAAAAGAATAACCAAAGACGTAAAAGACCTGTACGATGAAAACTATAGAAAGCTTATTAAAGAAATTGAAGAAGACACAAAGAAATGGAAAAACATTCCATGCTCATG
>CM053567.1:104265545-104282645 GCA_028646485.1 Cryptoprocta ferox
AAAAAAAAGAATATTAAAGAAGCAATGAGAAGGGCTCCTGGATGGCCCAGTTGGTTAAGCATCCAACTCTTGATTTTGGCTCAGGTCATGATCTCATCGTTCATGGATTTGAGCACCTCATCAGGCTCTGGGCTGACAGTGTGGAGCCTGCTTGGGATTCTCTCTCTTTCTCTGTCTCCCTTTCTCTGCTTCTCCCTTGCTAACTCTCTCTGTCTCTAAATAACTAGATAGATGATAAATAGATAGATAGATAGATAGATAGATAGATAGATAGATAATCTTTAAAAAAAGAAGCAATGAGATATCACTTCTAAAATTAGGTTATAGAAAGAAGATACCTGTGTCTTGGGCTCCCATGTGCTTCTTCCTCCTCCCCATTCTGTGCTCCCTTCCTCTCCCTCTCTCAGATTCCTTGTTCTGCTGAAAGCTGCCAGTTGTGAGCAATGCTATGAAATGATGCATATGGCAAGGAACTAATATCTCTGGCCAATAACCAGCGAGAACCAAAGGTCTGCCAGCAGCCATATGAGTGATATCAAGATCAGATATTCCCCTATTTGAATCATGAGATGATTTCTGTCCCTCCAACTGATACCTCCGTTGCAACCTTATAAGAGATTCTGAGCTAAAGGAACCACCATACTTGGATTCCTCACCCACAGAGAACTAAAGTAATAAAAAGTAATAAAAGATTATTGTTTAAGCCACTAAGTTTGGGGGTAGTTTATTTCACAGGTATAGATAACTAACACAGAAGAGAACTAGCACTCTATAGTTATTTTAATTTTAAGATTAATGAGAGGGAGCTCTTTTTCACAAAGTAGTGTTGGTCATGTTTTTGTGGTTTATCTGTTTATATTTTTGCCATTTTTCAATGGAGTCCATTATCTTCAATTTATAAGAGTTCTTTGCATTTAAGAATTCTATTTCCCAGTCTGTCATACATATTGCTAATGTTTTTGCAAATTATCTTTTGTCCTTTTATTATGCTTATGGTGTTTTAAACATAATTTTTTACAACTATGGTCAAAACTATCCTTTTATATTTCAATAGGAGCATTATTTCTTTGCTTAGAAAGCAAGTAATAAAGCTGCAATTGGTAATTAATATTACATATTTATTTTATATTCTGCTAATTAATGAATGTCCTTACTAACTCTAGTAGTTAATCAGCTGATCCTCTTGAATCTTCTTGAAACACAATCATATTTTCCGTTAATAATGATGGATTTTTCTTCTTCCTGATAGTCATAGCTTTTATATCTGTTCTTGTGTTATTTTCCTGTTAAGATATTTCAGAAGAAGTTAAATCATTAATAGTAATAATGACCACTTTAGTCCTTTGTTTCTCAGTTTAACAGGACTGGGCATAGTGGGTCACCAGGTAAAATGATTTATCTAATCATACCTGAGATACAACAGTTGTAAAATGCACTTTAGCATGTACAAAATACACTTGATAATTTTATATGCATCAAGTTGCTTTGCTTTCTATTTCTGATATATTAATAATCTTTATTTATTTACATATTGAATCAATTGAGGTGATCTTGTGGTACCTTTCTTTTGTCTTTGTGAGAGGTACTGCTAAATTACATGATTCTCCTAGGCCAGGCATACTGTGTTTGGGTTGAACCTTGGTGGTTATCTCATCTAAATGTCTATGCCCTGTGATTATAAGGTTCAATGACAACATTCTCTCCTTCTGTAAGTGAGGGAGGATTTAACTCTTTCATGAGGACAGATAAGTATATCTAATTGAATTATTAACAATCACAACATTGCATTTTAATTCCATTCCAGTGAACTGATACTCTTTCACCCTGTACCAAGGGACAAGGAAATGTGACTGTGGTGCTGGTACAAGGGTCAAGGGCCAGTTGTGCCCCATGTATATTTGATTGGTTGCTATCCGACATATAGTATTATTGTCATTCCACCCACATGATCCTATTCTTGCTAGCCAACATCTGTGAGAGCTGCTGCTGGCGATCCTAGCACCCAGACATCCCACCAAACACCATACTCCCACCTCCAAAGAACCATGACAGAGGCTATTACCTGGTCTCCCCGGTCGGCCTTGCTTTGGGAATTTTCCCGGCAGCCATCATCTCTGTGCAGTCCTCTTTCTCAAAAAGCCTCAAGGTTTTAAGTTAAAGAGTCAAGGTTAAAGGTAGGGAAAACCATGGAGGTTTCACGGGGGTTCTGGGTTTATGGAAACTCAGGCTCAAAAATGATTATGATACAGAGGCCTCAGAGTTTGGGGCTCAGGACCATTATAGTTCAGCTGTGTTATGAACCTAACTCTTTATTATAACCTTTTTTTTTTCTTATGAGAAAATAGAAGCTTGCTGACCATTTAAACAGTGTTCATAAGTTTGGGATTGTCTTCACCAGTCTGAAACCATTTGCTACAATGATGTGCTAGACTGGGAGTGCTGCAGACTCTGCTCATACCGTGTTTGAATCCAGGCAAAGGCACCCTCTTCTCTGCTGGAGCCCTTCTTTCTCATCTGACTTTAACTTTGTACTATGCCTTATTCCCTCTTTTCTGTGAGGAAGTCTGGTGGCTAGATTATGTCCTAGAAGCCCTCATTCCAGAGATGTGAAGAGATAAATGTTGTCTTTAGTAATCAACCTCCTCTTTCTGTAGGTATTCTTCTTTCAGTTTATCCCTTACCTTCCTCTTTTTGCCTAGGGACTTACTAACTCCATGTTTGTTCTGTTTTCTTCCTTGGCAGATTCTTTTCTGCCACGATTACCCAGAAAATAGGCTTACATTGAAATATGAATGAATAACAAAATAATTAAAGTGTAAAATCTCTTAAGGATATATGCAATGAACTAGCAAGTCAGGTGAGCAAGATGTCCACATCCCCTGGCCAATATGCCAATTATTTCATCTCACCCACAAAACAAGGCTTGGTTTAGGATATATCTATAGAAAATTGAACACACAATGAGAACGGAATTCCTCGGGCCTGTAGCACTTATACACAATTGAATAAGTACCAAAAGACGTTTTCCTTTCTTGCTTCTTTCTATTCTTTCATACAAGAATACAAACGCATTTTCTTGATGACTGAGGGCTATATATTTTCCATCATTATCTGGAAGACAAAGACACACTTGTGTTTTTCCAAAACCAAGCACAAAACGTGTTTACAAATATTTTAGAGCCACAAGCTATTGAAGATTGTTCAATTTGAGTCATTTTTTACTATATAGAGAAGAATCTGGTACTCTGGCCAAACTCATCAGTAAATTCTAAAATGATAACTATGTTTTGAATGCCTGGTGAAAATCTGCCTGGTAAATTGTTCTATTTACCAAGAAAGAGTAATTATCTGTAAGCTAGCGCACACTTAACCACGAGCCCCACGTGACCTATTCTCTTATACCCTTCGGATCTTTGTACAAACGTTGCCTTCTCTGGGAAGCCATCTTTAATATCTCCATCCACACAGTGATCCACCTTGCCCCATTCTCAAAACCCTAACCGTCCATTTTTTTCATTGTCTCATTTGCTACTCTTTTACATATGGTATTTGTACTTTTTATCTTATTTTCTCTCTCAGCTCACACAGTATATGCCTCATGGAGGTAGGGACTTTGTTTCGTTCAGTGCTATAGTCACAATCCCTGACCACTGTCTGGCCCATAAGAGGCCCTTAGTAAAACATTAGTTGCATAAACTTAATTATTTGTGAAATTATTAAATAATTTGTGAAAATATAGAGCAAGTGCCTTGATGTGGATGGTAAATGTCTAACAAATACTTATGGTCTTTGAAAAACAAATTTTGCACAAATACATATGAAAATCATTAATGTAACTAGAAAACATGTCTGGTACATTTAGCACATTATGTTATGTATTTATCAAAGGACAACAGGCATCACATGGAGAAAATTTGGATTTTAATGAAGGCTAAAATATATTGATATATCAAAGTGATATTTATTAAAATACACTCTATTCTAATCATTTCAAACTTTATTCCAAGTGGAGCTAAGTGTGTTTTAAATTTTTACATTATTAGCTTTTACATTGCATTAGTTATTAACTATTTAGCAACATTAAATGTGGTACAACATAATTTTACTGAGGAGAGGGATAAACTATTACACACCATTGAATGTTCAAACACTGTTTAAGATTCATCTGTCATAAAGTAAGATGCATTTCAATTTAGGCAATAAGGGTTCACATAATATTTTTTATTCCATTTTTTATAATAAAACAAACCAACTTGGCCACTCAGAAATTAAGTACATTAAATTTACTTATGCACTTAATTTCTGAGATTTATTGAGAAAAACAGATGAAACTCCAAGTACTTATTTTTTCCTTTCAATTAAAAACTGGCTGGATTTTGCATCATGCCTTTTAAAGGCTTTTGGATCCCATTGCCAGTACTGCAGAAAAAAAAAATTTAACTCCACAGAAATATTTAGAAAAGCCTAGCTTTATTTTCAAAATACTTGATAGATAACTAGTCCTACAACCATTGTGAATTACCTTAAGAATCATACTGACAATAGAGTTTTTATGTTGAAACAGAGAAAAAATAAGGTCAATTACAGATATGCCCTCTAATTGTGTAAGTTAATAAATGGCTGCACACTTTATACCAGAGTTTCAGCAGATTTCAAATCCATGCTTATTACAACCAAGAAGAGATGCCACAAAGGTCACAGGAAATATTTTTTCCACGCAGACCATTGGAAGGCATGTTAATGTGAAGCCCAGATATTGTGAAGGTATGATACACCAACGTACAGCTTGAGCCCAGGAGCGCCTGTTAGTTGTGGCAGGCTGCAGTCGTGCACAAGTGCTTACAGCTGCAGTGACATGGTGCTAAGCGTGTTTTAAGACTAGTCCCAGTCGAGCGGCATCTTATCCAACCAGAAACAATCCCACAATCCAGCTCTTTTTAAGTGATCATCCTTGTATCATAACAGATTAAGGTTGCAGCTACTTTGGATTATGTTTAATCTAACCTTTATCCATTCACATCTTCACCTGAAACTTACAAGGACCAAGAGTCAATTGCCGGGGCATAATTCACAATGACACTGATCTTGCCTTCCTCACTCTAATTATCTGGATTAAGAATAACACTTTTGAGTAATTATTTTCACATTGGATAAACATTAAGCTTTCCCGGATTTATCTGAGCTTTTTCCTAACATGAAATAGATCCAACCAGGCTTATAAGAACATAACTGACAGCAGTGACAGCTTAATCAAGGCAGCCCTAAACAACTAAAACAATGAGGAAATGTTTATTTCCCATGTTTAGAATATTCAGGAATCAGAAACTTGACAAATTTAGTGGCAAAAAAATCCTAGATATTCAACTGCAATGCTCTAACTTTTTTCTTTCCTTATAATGATTCAGTAAGCCTTGGTAAAGTTCAAAATCTGAAACACTGAGAACTAGGATGATGATATAAAATTGGCTATACTGCTACCCATCATAAAAATGAAATATCTCTATTTTCATAGCCAATGTAATGTTCTAAAAAGAAGAAAATTTTACATTAAAATCAATGTGCTGATTATGATTAGAATGAATCAAGTACTTGCTATGTCACTTCTGATGGCTATTTCTGATCATTCTGAATTGTCCATCCAAGATTGCACACAATCCCTAAAATTGCTATCACAAACAGGCTAGAAAAATCTTCCAAGCTTGTCTTTGAAACTATCTAAGATCATATACAATTACACACTAAAATCACATCACAAAACCCAATTATACTTTGGCTTTGCAGATCCTCAGATAACCTCTTAAAGAGCAAACTCCCTCACTGTGTCGACCTCTGACCTCAAGCTCTTTTTCCAATCTTCAGCAGCAATGCTGTATGTTTCTTAGCCAGTCTGAGAAGCCCAAACTCCCCGTGGTCAAAAAGGCCTACGGGACTTCTGAAGGATGCCAAGTGCCCCATCTATCACCAGCTTAAGATGAAAGTTAATATTGCTAAATATTTTATTTTTGTTCTTTAATATATCTTATATCCTGTTCTGTCACATACTTATAACCAAACATTTTAAATGGAGAAATTTTTAAGTATACTTGCCTTCATTGTAATGATTTAATGATTCCAACAGTATTTAGCTTCAGAGGGAGAGAGAGGAAAGAAAGAAAGAAAGAAAGGAAGGAAGGAAGGAAGGAAGGAAGAGAAAGAAGGAAGGAAGGAAGAGAAAGAAAGAAAGGAAAAGAAAGAGAAGTCGTTGACTGATTTAATGGTACTGAAAAAGTACTACAGAAAAACAAAAAGAGATTCCAAACAAACAAAATCCAAACAAGCTTTTGCAATGAGAAGAAGAAAAGAAGTGAGCTGGCTTTTACAGCAGCATCTCACCAAAGTTCAAGATTGCATGTTTGTTGATCCAAGTTTGGAGCATCATAATCATTGGGTACATGACTTTTCATAGAACAAAGAAGGACTCTAATTTCATACCAACTCTTTTTCCTTTACTGAAGGAAATCACCCAAAAAGAAAATATGGATGGACTCTATGACATTTTCTGTGACTCAATAAATAATATTTAAAGTAATATATAAAAAGAGGTAAATAAATCATCACTTAATTCTAAATGTGAAAGAACACAAATATCATCGCTGGCTCTTTTTCAGATTTGGACTTGTTATGGCTTTAGTTATCTCTTCAGTGTGCCTATAAGCTTGCCCATCTATCTAATAACAGTCACATGTCATCACATGGCAGAACTTCAATGGGATTTGGAAGTCATCTTCTCTAACTTCCCAAACCTTATCTTCTGTACGTGTGTTGATGACTGGTAAATACCCGTTCAAACGACTGTACTCTATCCTGAATAACAATGCCAAGCATGTGTGAGTAGCTAAGTCAAAGATCCGCCCTTGCAATTGTCTTCCTCTCAATGAAGTATTTTGGTTTTGTAAGGTTGCATTAAGATGAGAACAAAATGAAATTATCTTAAGGCATAACTCAGGGCATCTTCAGAACAAGCCATTGTACCATTAATTCCTTGAAGACACTGCCCTAACATATAGGGTGTCCCTTTTTTCATTGTCTCAAAGAATCCAGAATGAGTCTGGAAAATAATTAGGTCTCAAAAATGCGGTGCCAGAAAGAATGACTGAGAATTCTGTAAATATATTGGGGTAGAGGAACAATATGCTAGAGAATAAAAGACACAGAACTAACATCATAAATATTTAATGAACATCCTTAGATGACTACAGACATCTTATGAATGAGTACAAATATTTGAGTCCATATTCCAACCATGTAAGATAGGAAAAAGAAAAGCTGAAATTAAAGTCTTATTTTTTTCCCTAGAATAATTTCCATTTCTGAGAACTTTCCTTAAAATTAGGATGCATGGATGCTTATTCATCTATCATGTCAGATTAGCTGGTTAGTTCTATGAAGTGTGAAGCCATATTTTTATGCTTAGCCCTTTTATAGTGATTAGTCAAATGAATGAAACTCTGAGAGCACTCAAAATATGTGAGTAAAATTGAGCTACAAAACTCTAATAACTAACAACCAAAATACAATTTCTGTAATCAAAACCATTGTGAATTCCCTTCATTGTCTTCCACATCCCTTACATAACAAAGAAAGAAAACATCTCTAATGATTTTCCATTTCTAATGATCTGTGATGGATGGAAAAGAAGCAACCAGAAACACAGGTAAGATTATTGAAATCTGAAAAAAAGAAAAATGTATTCTCATGCTTGAAAATGTTTTGATATTGAAAATGTAATATAAAAACTTTTAAGAAAAAAATAAATTAGGTGTTTGGTAGAAGAAGGTGTGAAGTCTCTAACTGCTGACTGTGCTTTATAAACATTTACATTATCCTAGAGCTATTCATATTATGGACTTCCTGAACACTATATAATTTTACCCATTGTTGTATAAGTTGCCTTCTTTATACAAGCGTTGTACAAGTGGCATAAGGCATGTGTTCTTGACAATCTGAACAATTCCTTCTTGACAGTGCTTAGAGACTGAGTCTATATGACAGCCCCAGATGGTTTTTAGGTGAAGGATAAAAAAAAAGTGATATAATTGATTTGGTGCTGGTTGAGATGCCCTAAATGTTCAGTTTCAACTTTTACCTAATCCATCTATTCCACCTTTTTTATTTCTACTTTAAAAAAATAAAAAATAATAGAAAAAAACAACCCTGCCAGATTTAGAGATATTTGTCTAGTATTCTAAAAATGTCTCAGAATTTTTTCTAGGGAAACAGCTCCTTCAGAACTCTCCCTACCACTAAATTGCTAAGGCTTTTTAACATAGATATTTAGAGTTAGTCTGTAGAAATCTCTACTGATATATTCGCTATTCCTAAGTAGCCTTCCTTGAGTTGTTCTGGAGAAACAGCCAGGGTTATTTCTAGAAATACAGAAAAGAATTCTCAAAGAAAATTTTCAAATTGGTTTTCAAAAAGTCATACATTTAGACATATGAGAGTAGGACAAAGATCCATAAACAGTTCACAAATGTAAACAGAGGAATTCCAAGGCTATGAGACTTGTTATGTTTGAGTTTAGTCCAGTTTCATTTGCATTTAATATGACTTATTTTGGTTGGATTTGTCTTAGCTTGGTTTGTTGGTATCATTGGTTTTGGAGAGGCAAGCTGAGGCTGCTGGGAAGGGAGCCTTGGTCTGAGTAGAAGAATCAGTCCATGTCTTGAGGATCTACCAGATCCCATGGATAAAAAAGAAAGGAAGAAAGAAAGAAAGAAAGAAAGAAAGAAAGAAAGAAAGAAAGAAAGAAAGAAAGAAAGAAAGAAAAGAAAGAAACAAAAATAATATTCACACACTTCTTCAAGACACTTTGACCTAAAAAAAAGTGGAATTAGTTAAAAGGGATGATGGATATACAGGCATTCCTTATTTTATTGTGCTTTGCTCTATTGTACTTTGCAGATATTGTGTTTTTTACAAACTGAAGGTTTTTGGTAACCTTGCATTGAGATAGTCTACTGATGCCATTTTCCCAATAACATTTTCTCCCTTTGTGCCTCAGTGTCTTATTTTGATAATTCCATCAATATTTCAAACTTCAAATTATGATTATATTTGTTATGGTGAGCTGAGATCAGTAATCTTTGATGTTACTATTGTAATTGTTTTGGGGCACCACAAAGCACAGTCATATAAGACGGCAAACTTAATTGATAAATGTGGTATGTGTTGTGACCACTCTACCAATCTGTTTTCCCCCTGTATCTCTCCCTCTTCTTAGGCCTCTCTATTTCTTAAGACATTACAGTATTGAAATTAGGCCAATTAATAACCCTACAATTAACCTTTAAGTGTTCAAGTGGATGGAAAAGTCATACATCTCTCACTTTAAATCAACTGCTAGAAACGTTTAAACTTAGTGACGAAGGCATATTAAAAGCTGAGATAGGAAGAAAGCTAGGTATTTTGTACCAAATGACTAATCAAGTTGTGAATGTAAAGGAAAAGTTCATGAAGAAATTAGAAGCACCTCTCCAGTAAACCTACAAATGATAAGAAAGCAAAATAACCTTATTGCTGATATGGAGAAAGTTTCAGTGGTATGGATAGAATATCATATTCTCTTAGGCCAAAGCCTAATCCAGAACAAAGCTCTAACTCTCTCCAATTTGATAAAGGCTGAGAGAGATGAGGAAGCTACAGATGAAAAGTTTGAAGTTAGGAAAGGTTGGTTAATGAGTTTGAGGACAAGAAGCCATCTCCTTAACATAAAAGTGCAAGGTGACGCAGCAAATGCTGGTGTAGAAGTTGCAGCAAGTTATCCAGAAGATCTGGCTAATATCATTAATAAAACTGGTTACACTGAACAATAGATTTTCAATGTAGATGTAGATCTTTTGGAAAAAGATGCCATCTAGGGCTTTCATAGCTGGAAAAGAGAAGTCAATGCTTGTCTTGCAAAGCTTCAGAGGACAGGCTGACTCTCTTAGTAGGGACTGGTGCAGTTGGGTGACTTTAAGTTGAAGCTATTGCTCATTTAGCATTCCAAAAATCCTAATACTCTTAAGAATTATGCTACACCTACTCTGCCTGTGCTCTATAAATGGAAAAAGGAAGCCTGGGTGATAGCATATCTGTTTATAACATGGCTTACTAAATGTTTTAAGCTCACTGTTGAGAACTACTGCTCAGAAATAAATATTCCTTTCAAAATGTTTTCATTTATGATGCCCCTGGTTAGCCAACAGCTCTGATGGAGATGAACAATGAGATTAATGTTGTTTCCATGCCTGCTAACACAACATCCATTCTATAGTCCATAGATCAAGGAGTAATTTTGACTTTTAAGTGTTATGATTTAAGAAATACATTTCATAAGGCTATAGCTGCCGCAGATAGTGATTACTCTGGTGGATCTGGGCAAATAAAGTTAAAACTCACTGGAAAGGCATCACCACTCTAGATACCAATAAGAACATTTGTGATTCATGGGGAAAGATGAAAATATCAACATAAACAGGAGTTTGGAAGAAGTTTATTCCAACCCTCATGGAAGACTTTGAAGAGTCCGAGAGTTCAATGGAGGAAGTAACTGCAGATATGGTGGAAACAGCAAGAGAACTAGAGTTCAATGTGGAGTCTGAAGATATGACTGAGCTGGTGTCATATCAGGATCAAACTTGAGTGGATGAGTAGTTGATTCTTATGGATGAGCAAATAAAGTGGTTTCTTGACAAAGAATCTACTTCTGGTGGAGATGCTGAGAAGATTGTTGAAATGACAACAAAAGACTTAGAATATTATGTAAACTTAGTTAATAGAGCAGTGGCAGTATTTGAGAGGATTGACTCCAATTATGAAAAAAATTTCTACTGTGAGTAAAATGCTATCACATAGTATCATATGCTACAGAGAAATCACTCGTGATAGGAAAATTCCATCAATGTGGCAAATATCATTGTTATCTTATTTTAAGAAATTGCCAGAGCCACCCTAACCTTCAGCAAGTACCACCCTGATCAGTCATCAGCCATCAACATCTAAGCAAGACCCTCCACCAGCAAAAAGATTAGGATTCATGGAAAGCTTAGATGATGGTTAGAAGTTTTTATCAATATTTTAGTTGAGGGATGTACATTGCTCTTCAGACATAAGGCTATTGCACACTTAATAAACTACAGTATTTACAGAGTATGTCTACAGACACATCTTTAAGGTGTGAGTAGAGCAATAGAGGATTAGAGTGGTCAATGTAAATTTCTTACTCAACTATGAAATAGAATCTTACTTAATGATGCACTGTTTAACAGTTAATCACTGAGCATACTATGTAAGTATTCTTTTTATGTCATAAAGTTGTAAAAATGTGTACCAATGACAATAGGGAAACAAAATGTGTAAACAACTATTCACAATCCATATTATATCATTAAAAGTATCAATAAATAATACAAACTAAGTGTTAAGTGAATCCAATGGAAGAGAATAATCATTCTCAGTTTGTGACAAAATATGGAAAAAATTTTGAACTGGATCTTTACTTCTTTATATTCTCCTATTTGGTCTCCATTCTGCTGCATTCTGACTTATGCCCCCATCAAACTAACATTCTACCAAACATGATAATTCTTTGTTCAATCAACTCTTGAATTCCATAGTATTTGTATCCATTGATTACCCTATCCTCATAGTCTTTCTCCTTTCAATTTATATGATACTAAGCAGTGTAGTTTGCTCCAGCTTCTCTGATAATTGTCTTCCTTTGTTCCCTTTCCTGTCTCCTCTCCCTCTGATTTCTTCTTAAATATAGATATTTTCAGGGGGCTCATCATGTTCATAATCTCCTCCCCAGACTGTTTTTTAGTCATCTGCTGGATTGGAAACTCTCAGATCCATTGGTCTCTTCCTCATCTCCATTACTTTCAGACCTCTTTGCTTCTTCTTATGGTGTCCCCTCAGCATATAATTACTCGCTTCTCTTCTTCTCACCTGAATTCTATTCACTTTTTAAGGCTCTGATCAAATAGCATCTTCTCTGTGAAGTCTTATCTGTTTCTTCTTAATTGTTTTCATCTCTGCATTTTCTTACAAGTTCACTTGCACTTCTACTATAGCACTGCTCTTTCAGATTAGGTATAATGGCCGTCTCTCTTAAAATGACTCTTACAAAAAATGAATTGCATTATTGTCAAAGCCCAGGATATTTTTAAGAGATTCTGACATTGTATGTAAAATATGCATTCATTATGTTTAATTTTAATCACATTCTCAAATGTGATCAACACTCCTAAGCCTATCAGGAACATGTAAGACATTGAGCTTTATAGGTTAATTTGACTGCCTGGTCTTTGCCACAGTGTTTTAGATAGATTTTAAAAAGCATATATTGGCTCTCTGCTCTTCCCCATTTGACAGACAGCCGCATCTTCTGGCGCAGTGTCAACTGTGTCCAGAGACGCATTGGTAAAGGTCAGATAAATAGATTTGGCCATATTGGGTGCCTGGTCACCAGGGCTGCTTTTAACTCTGGCAAAGTGGATATTGTCACCATCAGTGATGCTTTCATTGACCTCAACTACATGGTCTGTGTGTTCTAGTATGATTCCACTATGGCAAATTCAACAGCACAGCCAAGGCTGAGAATGGGAAATGTGTCATCAATGGAAAGCGCATCTTTATCTTCCAGGAGCGAGATCCTGCCAACATCAAATGGGGTGATGCTGGTGCTGAGTATGTTGTGGAGTCCACTGAGGTCTTCACCACAAAGAAGAAGGCTAGGGCTCACTTAAAAGGTGTAGCCAAGAGGGCATCATCTCTTCCCTTTCTGCTGATGCCCCCATGTTTGCGGTGGGTGTGGACGATGAAAAGTATGACAACTCTCTCAATATTGTCAGCAATACCTCCTGCACCACCAACTGCTTGGCCCCTCTGGCCAAGGTGATCCATAACAACTTTGGTACCATGGAGGGACTCATGACAACACCTCATGTCATCACTGTCACCCAGAAGACCATAGGTGGCTCCTCTGGGAAGCTGTGACATGAGGTTGAGGGGCTGCTCAAAACATCATCCCTGCTTCTACTGGCCCTGCCAAGGCTATAGGCAAGGTCATCTCTGAACTGAATGGGAAGCTCACTGGTATGGCCTTCTATGTCTCCACCCCCAAAGTGTCAGTCATGGATCTGACCTGCCACCTGGAGAAAGCTGTCAAATACAATGACATCAAGAAACTGGTGAAGGGGCCCCTGGGTGGCTCAGTCAGTTCAGCTTCTGAGCTTCAGCTCAGGTCATGATCTCACAGCATGTGAGTTCAAGCCCCATGTCAGGCTCTGTGCAGACAGCTCAGAGCCTTGAGCATGCTTCAGATTCTGTGTCCCCCTCTCTCTCTCTGCCCCTTCCCCACTCCACTCTGTCTCTCTCAAAAACAAAAGAAAAGAAAAAAAAGAAAAAAAGAAAGTGGTGAAGCAGGTATACTCTCCAGGGTATCCTGGGCTACACTAAGGACCAGGTTGACACCCATTTTTCCACCTTTGATGCTGGGGCTGGCATTTCTCTCAACTACCACTTTGTCAAGCTCATTTCCTGGAATGAGAATTAATTTGGCTACAGCAACCAGGTATACCTCATGGTCCACATGACCTCCAAGGAGTAAGAGTCCCCTGTACCACCAGCCCCAGTGAGAGGAAGAAGAAGAGAGACCCTCAGCTCCTGGGAAGTTCTTGCCTCAACTCATCCTTCAAAACACTGAGACTCTCCTGATCTCTACACAGTTTCCATCCTAGACCCCCTAAAGAAGAGGAGGAGCTTGGGGAGCATTACCTGATCATGTACCATCAATAAGGTATACTGTACTCCCCAAAATAAAAAATAAATAAATAAGTATATATTTTCACCCATAATTTAGAGGGAGAAATGCTTTGTGACAATTCTGAACTGATGTTGTCCTCTACTTGGATTAAAAGAAACAACATATAAATTGAAAACACTTGTAATAGTTCTATTCAAAAACTATTCATGACCAAAGTGACTAAATAAAATTATATTAGGCTTGTTCAAGGATTTTTCTGAAGAGAAGCCAATAAGACAAGAGAACACAACAAAAGACCACAACCAGTGACACTGAAGAATACAACTTGCCTGGTATAGAACTTAAGAAACTAAGGATTTGCCAAATCCACAGTTATCTCTGGGCTTTCCATACTAAATGTTTAGCTTCTTGAAGTGAGGTTTTTAATTTTCTTCACCCTTGTGTTTTGGCCAAACATTGTCAGTCCTCAAAATACTTATGAAAGTGTCTTTTACTCACCAGTGGGGATGGAAGTTCAGAATATCTCATGCAGGGGAGGAAAGATAGTTTCAATGCCACAGAAAGAAGACACAATTTATTATTAGAAAACAGACAGTAATCTAGACTATCTGCAGTGTATGTTCACTTAAAGATTGGAAAGATAAGATGTCTTGAGATCACAGAAAGCCTTGAATGCAAGACTAGAAAGTTTCAACTTAAATCAGGGTGTAGTTGAAAACTAAAGTTTTTTATTTAGGAGAGATTGTTAGCAAATTAGAACAGATATTTAAGAAAATCGATCTGGATCCTGTGTCCAATTAGAATGAATTGAGATATTAGAAAAGCTTATTTTTTTAGATTTGGAGAGACAAGGACCTGAATAATGGCGATAGACTTGAGAATTAAAACAAGAACTATTAACTTTTGAGATTTGAGTCAAGTGTCAAAGAGCTAAAAACCTTTCGGTAAAGGATAAAAAATTCAAAAGTACTAACAGTGGTGAAACCAAAATAGTAATTAAAGGTATCTGTTTAGAGAACAGCTTGCTACATGTAAATAAGGATAAATTTTATAAATTTGAGCCAAATGTTAGCAAGTATTTCTACCTAGCCTAATACTCAGTTAATGGCTTTGAATACATTGGTTAAAATTTTTATTGAAATGTAGCTTATGTAAGAAAGACAAATTTTAACTGTATACATTCATGAATATTCACAAAGAAGACATTCATTAATAGTCAATAAGGTAAAAACAAAATAGAATATGAGTGGCATCACAAAAGTCTCCCCATGTCCCTTCCCAGCCAATACTCCCTAAAATGTAACCACAAATATGACATCTAACTAATATATTACTTTTACATGTTTTTGAACTTTTACAAATGAAATTATATGATATGTATTCTTTGTGCCTACTTTATTCATTCAATATTATATTTGTGTAATTCATTCATGTGGCTACATGTAGCACTAATTGGTTCATTTTTATTGAGATATAAAATTGCATTGTATGAATGTACAATTCTATTAACAGGCATTTGAGTTGTTTCCTTTCAATGGTTAATGCTGTGCATTCTTATGTGTCTTTTAGTCAACATGAGTAGAATTGCTGTATGCAGAGGTCAATTTTATAGATGCTATCAACTAGTTTTCTAATGTAGATCAAATTTATGCTCTTACCAGAAGTGTATGAGTGTTTCCTTTGTCCATATCCCCACCAAAATGTGATATTTTTGTGGTTTTTATTTTAGCAATTCTACTGTATACTTGTAGTGGTATCACATAGTGCTTTTACCAAATGGATGTTCACTTTGTTGATGTGCAGTTCAAGTCATTTGTCCATTTTTCTCTTGTGTAGTATGATTTTTTTTCTTATGGATTTGTAGGATTTCTTTAGGAACTGTTAATGGGTCTTTTATTGGGCATAAATTATATTATCTGTTCTCACTTGTGGGTTTACCTTTTCACTTTCTTTATGGTACTAGTCGATAAACTAAAAGTCTCAATTTGAATAAAATACAACCTATTAACCTTTTCTTTATGACTAATTTTGTGTTAGTTTCCTGCTTAGAAAACCTTTGCTTCAATTTCATGAAAATATTCTCTTCTGTTTACTTTCTTTATTGTTTTATTTTGTACCTTAGGTTTATGATCCACCTGGATTTAATGTCTGTGTGTAATGAAACATAGGCATTCAAGAACTTTTTTTTTTTTTTTTTTTTTGCATATGACTATCCAATTGACCCAGCACCATATATTGAAAAAGTCATTATTTCCTCACCGTACTGTGTTGTCACATTAATCAAAAGTGAAGTTTAAGTGTATATGCAGAGTCTGGTTATAGACTCTCTATTCAGTTCCACTGTTATACTTATGTTCTACTTCTTAATTATTGTTCCTTTGTATTAAATCTTAATATCTGCTAGTGTTAATCTTCCAACTCTGCTTTTCATCAAGATTATCTTGGCTGTTTGTATTTTTGATAAATATATTTTAGAATCATCTTGTTAACTTCTACAATAAAAAATATGTTAAAATTTTAACCGAGATGCCACTAAATCTTGGGTAGAATTCACATCAGTTCAATATTGAGTCTTCAAAATTAGGAATATGTGATATTTCTGCCTATGATGTTTTCTTTTAATTTCTCTCAGAAATACTTAGAAGACATGTCTGTGCATAGGTCTTGTACAACTTTTGTTGGAATTTTTCCTAAGTATTTGATGCACTTGATACTATTGTCGAGGGTACTTTTATTTTAATTTCAGTTCACAATTACTACTGCTTTATGGGAAGAAAGACATTTTTCAATATTGAACTATCTTTTTCTTCATTATATACATTCTGCTTCCTTTATTTTATTGTGCTGAATACGATAACCAGCTCAATCCTGAGTAGAAATCTTTCAATAATTCACCATTAACTACGATGCTAACTATATACATTTGTGACTACATTGATCACTTTAAAGCCATCGCCTCAGTTTCTAGTATGCTAAAAGTTATTATTAAAAAGTTCTCAATTTTATCAAATTATTTTCTTAGATCTACTGAGTTGGTTGTATAATTTTCTCCTTTTTTCTATTGAGGTGGTGAATTACATCATTTAATTTTCTAATGTTAAACATCTTTACATCTTCTTTCCCAATTCTGATGCCTTTTATTTCCTTTTGTTGTCTGATTGCTGATGCTAGGACCTCCAGCACTATGTTAAACAACAGTGGTGAGAGTGGACATCCCTGTCGTGTTCCTGATCTCAGGGGGAAAGCTCTCAGTTTTTCTCCATTGAGGATGATATTAGCTGTGGGCTTTTCATAGATGGCTTTTATAAAGT